>CM056603.1:36655696-36976524 GCA_029721355.1 Tegillarca granosa
TGCTATGTTGATATTTAACATTCCTCGATTCATGGTCTTTAGAGTGGATGAAAGAGATGGCTTTCACATCTTAGGCTCAACAGAGTTTCGGAAATCTGAATTTTTTCACATCATGACATGGGTATATGCATTTGTAATTCAAATCATTCCACTTATCATTCTTTGTTTTTCAAATGCCTATCTAGTCTTTGCAGTTATGCGGGCACGGCAACAACGCCAGATACTCCAAATTCGCAACAATAAGGAAGCAGCCTGGTATCGTGAACAGGTTCGTCTCACAATAACTCTCATTAGTATTGTGTGCCTCTTTATTATATGCATTTTACCATCAGCAATATCAGACTTTCCAATTGCATACAATCTGTTTGGGGGAGATATGTCAGAACAGGCATTTCGAATATCGGAATCATATTTAATTCTACAGTACATTGCAAATGTACTTGTTTGGTGTAATTTATCACTTAATTTTGTCTTATACTGTGCCTTTAATGATAAATTTCGTCGTGTAATGAGATGTATGCTGGGACGCTGGTTAAACTGTTTGCACTGGCGCAGGAAAGATGGAACAGTTCTTCTTCTTGTGAATTTCAAATCTGGACAGTCTATTCACAGAACTAGTAGTCAAACAAACAGTATAACACTAAATACCAAAGTGTCAACGCTCACACAGGATGCCGTCTTGTTAAATGGGAAAGCAGATCACGCCTTAAATAACCATAGTGCCTCAACTGGCTTGTTTGAAAAAGCTGACCATTCAGACAAAGAGGAAGAAGCAGAGTATTAGTCATGAAATGCTAAAAAATTTAGAACATCTAAAGTTATTAAGAACATATACAAAATGTTACTTGGAACATCTACGTAATTTTACTTGGAATATCAACGTAATGTTATTTAGTACATCTACATAAAGTTACTCGGAATATTATTTAGAACACATACAAAATGAAACTTAGAACACCTATGTAATATTACTTGGAACATTTAATAATGTTACTCAGAAATATACATAATGTTACTTGAAATATATACATAATGTTACTCTAAACATTTACATAATGTTGCTCGGAACATACATAAATGTTACTCGGAACATACACAAATGTTAATTGTAACATATACATAATGTTACTCAAAACATCTATATAATGTTGCTGCTTACAAACAATATGTAGCAGCTCTATGTTTTATTTTTTAATATGCCGTTTGATTGAAGTCCAGTATATAAAAAATATTGAAGCAAGGTGTTCCTAAACAAACAGCCTAGTGTTCTATGTTTATGTGTGGTCTTAATGACATTCAGTATATGAAAAATATGGAAGCTAGGTGTTCTTTGACAAAAAAAGCTGAGTGTTCTTTTTCAAATGTATACAAGGTGTTCATAGACAAAAGCTTGATGTTCTGTTCATATGTGGTCTCAATGGCATTCAGTGCCTGGAAATTATGGAAACTAGGTTTCCGAAGAAAAAACAGCTTAAGTGTTACATGATAAGACAAAACATGGAACAACAATATTTGGATATTGTATTGTTGATGTTCATTGTATGGAAAATATGGAAACAAGGTGTTCCAAGACAAAAGCATAGTGTTTTATGTTCATATGTGGTCTTATGGAAATAATGGAAACCAGGTGTTCCGAGACAAAAGCATAGTGTTTTATGTTCATATGTGGTCTTATGGAAAATATGGAAACCAGGTGTTCCAAGACAAAAGCATAGTGTTTTATGGTCATATGTGGTCTTATGGAAAATATGGAAACCAAGTGTTCCAAGACAAAAGCATAGTGTTTTATGTTCATATGTGGATTTATGAAAAACATGGAAAGCAGGTGTTCCAAGACAAAAGCAGAGTGTTTTATGTTCATATGTGGTCTTATAGAAAATATGGAAATCAAGGTGTTCCAAGACAAAAGCATAGTGTTTTATGTTCATATTTGGAATTATGGAAAATATGGAAAGCAGGTGTTCCAAGACAAACAGCTTTGATTTCTATGTTAATATGTCATGTAAAATTTATGGAAAATATGAGAACTGGGCTTTTAAGACACACATCTTAAATGTTCTATGATAAAACATAGCAAAACATGGAACCACAGTGTTTACATGCAGTCTTAGTGGTGTTGAAAATATGGAATCGAGGTGTTCCAAAATAAAACTGTTTAGTGTTCTATGATAGAACAGAGCATAAATGTGGAAAATCACAGTGTTGACATATCATCTTATTGAGATTCAGTATGTAAAAATATAGTATCTACGTGTTCCAAAAACAAAACAAAAAGGCATAGTGTGTTATGATAAGATAGAACACAAACATGGAACTGCAGTGTTTACATATAATCTTTTTGACATTCTGAGTATGGAAAAATGGAAATTAGATGTTTGGAAACAAACTGGTTTTAATTTTGTGATTATTAAAATTTGGAACAAAATTAATATAATGGGACAATGTCTATTGAATTTATGGCAGCTAGATAGTTGTTCCACTAGGGAAAAATAACATCACCGTGGAACACATGGAACAATGTGAAATGACAGTGTTCTCACTTAATAAAAATTTATAAAAAGAATGTAGGCTAGATGTTTCAACACAAATTACTGTACCTTCTATTATATGTTCAAGCTTGATAATGTATGGAATATATAACAAGCATTTTATTCCATGACAAAACACTGTCACTTTTCGAGTTTGAAAAAATTATGTCATGTGGTCAGGTGTTCCATGAAAAAAAACTTGTCACTTTTTGAGGTTTTGAAAATTACATTAAAGATTATACAGATCAAAGAACAAATGGTCAGGTGTTCCATGACAAAACAATGTCACAGCCCACCAGCATATAACTAGTACAAACAGTACAGCCAATATAAATAGTACAAACATAACAGCCAGTATAACAAGCATAAAATCAGTACATCCAGCTTGATCAGTAGAATCAATAATTTACTTCTTCATTTACAGCAATACAGTCAAGCCTTGTTAAAATGCCTTCATTCATTTTGTCAAATTAGAAACCATTAAATAAGGTGGCAGTTCAAGTATATCAAAAAAGGTAATACAGAAATTGAAATATGGCAATAAAAGAGGAACTTTGAAAGTAACAAAGACATTAGTTAAGGAAACAGAATAAATTTGTAATTAATATTTCTTCTATACTATTAAGCTGAGTTATCTCAAAGTTATCTTAATGGTTACAAAACAATAATGCATCTTCATAATTATTAAGATTGCTTCAAGTCATCCAGCTTGAGTATTTGGTACATTATATAGTTCTAGAATCAAAGCCGGTATTGGGATAGTCATACCTGACTTATTGCATAGCCTCCATTCTATGTAATTATCAGATCTTTGTTATTATCTGATTTGTGATTAAGTGGGTATAACTGTATTATATTTTACTTAAAATCTGAAATTGTCTATTTAATGTTCATCATTGTAAAATATATATACATATATATATATATATATATATATATATATATATATATATATATATATATTATTCAAGTTCCAAATGTAAAAACCATTTGGTTATAATCTTAAATATACATATTACTATCATCATCATCATCATCATTATTATCATTATTATGAACAGAGATGTAGTTTTTTAAGAGAAGAAAATAATTATATGTAATTCTTTAAGAAATCTCAAATAAATCAATTTTTTATTGGTGTCACAACAGTCAACTTTCTGTTGGTGTCACAATAGTCAACTTTCTGTTGGTGTCACAACAGTCAACTTTCTGTTGGTGTCACAGTAGTCAACCTTCTGTTGGTGTCACAACAGTCAACTTTCTTTTGGTGTCACAACAGTCAACTTTCTGTTGGTGTCACAATAGTCAACTTTCTGTTGGTGTCACAACAGTCAACTTTTTGTTGGTGTCACAATAGTAAACTTTTTGCTGGTGTCACAATAGTCAACTATCTGTTGGTGTCACAATAGTCGACTTTCTGTTGGTGTCACAACAGTTACCATTCTACTGGCATCAACATTGTCAACTACCTTTTCTTTTGACATACCTCATAGTCACTTTTTTTCTGTCATCACAATAAACTTTTTCAGTGTCATCATAATCAACTCCATGTTGATAGCATAGTCAATTTGTTGCAATTACTATATACCATAGTCAATTTAATTTTCTGTTTAAATCCTCATTGTCAATTTCTATTGGCATCAACATAGTCAACATAGTTTTCTTTTGGCATCATTATGTTCAATTTTCTGTTGAAATCATCATAGTCAATTTTCTGTTGCAATTACTATATACCATAGTCAATTTAATTTTCTGTTGAAATCATCATAGTCAATTTTCTTTTAGCATCAACATAGTCATAATAGTTTTTTTTTTGGCATCATTATGTTCAATTTTCTGTTGCTATCATCATAGTCAAATATTTCTTGACATTAATGTAGTCAACTTTCTGTTGACATCATCATAGTCATTATTATTATTATTATTTTTATTTTTTTTTTATTATTTTATATTTTTTGCGAATCAGCTTGGTAGTTAATGGTTGTCTTCATTGATCTAACAAACCAGGGAAGAATCCCACAAAATTTTTTCAGTTTGAAATTTTTTTAGCACATGCCGCTTAACTGTGGTGCGGGAGGAAGTAGAAAAACGGTACTTTAGTGGAAAAGGATACCATAAATTTTATTTTAAAAAGGTCAATTAAGTTTACTCCTTATTCAATGGAATTAACAGCTTTCCATAAATGTAAAAGGGGGGGGGGGGGGGAATTATATGGAATACTGGCGAACACCATTGAAAAAGACTGTTGGTTCGCTATTACATATGTATTTAACGTCATCAGCAATTGTAATTGTAATGGGGGCATCACATGGTATGATGGCAAACACCGATAATGACTATTTGGTTGGTTGTTACATATAATGTTTTTTAACATCAAATCAGTAGTTTTTACGGTTATTTGCGGTAAAAAAAGTTAATCTTTAACAATTAATCTTAAACCAAGTTTGTCCAACCACCAAAATGGTCACTGAAAAAAGATGTTCTTATGCTAAAAACTGGTTATAGGATTTACTTCATATGTAGATAAAATGGATATTATCTATATTGTAAATTCAATTTAAGATAGCTCGAACATTAAAAACACCATTTATTCAAAAATCATCACCATAAAAATGATTAAAGATGTACATCTGCTAATTTCTTGTATAAATTATCTTTACATTTGCCATAATCAATTTTCTATTTGTAAACATCTATTAAATGCAGGTTTTTTTTTTATTTAACAGAAACTTCTAGCAGATCTATAACACAGACAGAATTAATCGGAAGTCTGTTACATTTTTAAAGCCTTCCTGGTGTTACGAAATAGAATAATACATCATCCAAATAATGTTTTTTTTTTTTTTTTTCAGGTGTAAAATATTCATGACTTTATTCTGCTCTTCATCTGTAATTTGTATTTCAATATTAACAGTTTCATTTCATTATATGTCTAATGCACATACTATCAATTTTATGTAAAAGTCATTGAATCAGGTCTTAAAAAATTTGTTGAAAAATTGTAATAAATATGAAAAATAAGGAGAGATTCAAAATGTAAATAAATGCATTTGTAGACATATTTCTGCAGATCATCATCATCATCATCAACAACAACAATGCCAGTATCATGTCATCATCATCACCATCACCATCATCATCATTATCATCATTATCATTTAAATAATCACTGTAGATTTAGATCATGCTAACAATTGTAAATTGTATGGATAAAATAAAATGTTATTTTTGGATATGACATCTTTAACTTGTTGAAAAATATTTAAAAAAGAAATATAACTTGTACTTTTGCTTTAAACACCTTTTTATGTAAAATATAAATTTCCAATAAATTTGATTAAAATATTTTATTTATTTCATCAAATTTTTATCCAAATCACACTCAAGAAAAAAGTTTAAATTGTGAAAAATAATGTTTAATTTCAATGTTCTGATTCACAAAAATGTTTGACTGCAATGTCCTCATTTACAAAAATGTTTTATTACAAAGTTCTGATTCACAAAAATGTTTGATTACAAAGTTCTGATTTTTAAAAAAATTCTTTTTAAAGTTTCGATCCTTAAAAATGTTTAATTTAATGTTCTGATTCATGAAAATGTTTAATTTCAATGTTCAGGTTAAAAAAAGTTGGATTTTTATGTATTAATTCTTAAAAATGTTTAATTTCAATGTTCTGATTCACTAAAATGTTTGCTTTCCACTATGTTGAGTTTCTCAATATAAAATTTTATGATTTTTGATAAGTAAATTAAGAATATTGAATTCAGGCACTTATAAACAGTATTTATAATGATAAAATGAACTAGAATGTATACTTGCAAGCAAGGATATGTCTGCATATCAGCTCTCTATAGTGGTGCTCCAAAAAGCGGAGGAAATTCAAAGAAAGAAAGAAAAAACTCTCTAGAAAGAACTCTCTGGAATTCTGTGGTTTTATCCGGATTTCTCCAAAGTCCTTCAGAATTCAAAAAAAATGGTGAGGAAGCACCCTCCCTACAAGTCAATCCCTACCAGTTGACAAAATTTCAACCTGATTGGATAAGAAATGTAGGAGATGTCTCTGAAAAAAATCTATCAGAAACGCAGGAGAATAATAATAATAAGAATAATAACTAGAATGTATACTTGCAAGCAAGTATATGTCTGTGTATCAACTCTCTCTCTCTCTCTCTCTCTCTCTCTCTCTCTCTCTCTCTCTCTCTCTCTCTGTAATACAAAAATAACAACAAGTGATTTCAACGCACTTATAAATTAGTTTGACCCTAAAGGCAGATTAGTAGAAGTAAGTGTGAGAATCTCAAACGAAGCGAACAATAGTCTATAATCAGTTAATTCAAAGAGATGCCCTTAGGGTGCTTCGTTCATAATAGAAGTCCGGATTGTTGTTTCAACCGGATTTCTCTGGAGTCTTTCCGAATTTTGAAAAACCGTGAGAAAGGGACCTCCCCATGGTCAATCCCTAACAGTTGACAAAATTTCAACCTGATCAGATAAGAAACATAGGAGGAATGTCTCTGAAAAAAAATCTGTCAGAAACGAGGGAGAATAATAATAATAATAATAATAAAGATTATGAGTAACAACAAGATGTCTGCTGATACACAGACATAATAAATCATGATAGTATATTGTTTGCAGGTTAAAGTGCACTGTTTGTGACTTTAACCATCGGAAAATCATAACAAGTAAAGAAAATTCAAAGTTTTATCCTTCCTGTATCATAGATATTTATATTTGTATATATGAATAAATTTAAATTGTTTATTGTTTTTATGTAAAATTATCTATATATATTTCATATATTCTGTTGCTCTTGTTTATAATCATTGATGTATCTGATGTATTTATTTTAATTGTCAAAGTTGCTGTTGAAATTTCCCTCTAAAAACTCGTAAAAAATTGTGATTAAAGTTTACCTTCCCAAAACAAATAATAAACTTGTTGTTTTTATTTTTATTGTCTTTTTGTGTCAAAAGTTGTCAATTTAAAAAATTTATACATGGATTATAAATTATATGAGAGAAGCCAACAAACAACGAACTGCAAGTGGATGTTTTATTTTGATCGACTAGTTTCGCCCCTGACCTCGATGACGCCTGGACCTCACTGGTGAAACTAGTCGATCAAAATAAAACATCCACTTGCAGTTCATTGTATGTAGAGTTCTTTCATATTATTTACTTAGAGAGACTATATTGAATCCAGTCAGGATCAAACAACGGACTCCAACAACACGAATAAATACCAAAGTGTTGGTTAACTTTCTTGTCGGTTAATACATGGAAGTACCAGAATATGTAAAATATATGATAATGAGCTGAATAAGGGCTCTTTAATGAGCTGGGCTGACCAGTCTATAGACATATGCTCACAAATCAAAGCATCCTTTTGAATCCTACTCCGGCAAATCATTTTTTTCAGTTTGAAGAAGTTGGGATTTTTTCTCTGGACACTTAAGTTTTCTCTACCGTACTTCAACTAGGGCCTCAATGTAACTAATAAAGAAAAATCATAATTGGGATATAAAACATCAATACTTCATTTTACTCCTGTTTTCAAAAAAAAAAAAAATCTCATAACAAAGATTTACGCTAAGAAATTAGCAGGCCCCAGTTTCACAATCGTTTCTTAACTAAGATTTTCCTTAACTTAAATCCAGCAAATTTGAAATCTTTATAATTTTGTTTTTTTTTTTTTAAATATTCAAGAATTTAAGATCTCATTTTAAAGATCACTTCAAGCTTAAAATATGTATTATGTTTTAATTTGTCCAAAAAAAAGGCTACCAGTGGTTCTCAAAAGATTGCTAAAATCTGCTATATTTAAGTCAAGGAAAATCTTAAGTAAGGAATAATTGTGAAACATGGCCCAGATATAGTTAAATGAATTATTTCATCAATCTTCTCTCTATCAATAACAAGTGGGAGGTTTTATAATCAGACAGTAGATATGTTGAACCCGAAGTCCGCCACAGCGATGTTGCCGTAAAGTCTATATACAGAGATAAT
The DNA here is from genome assembly GCA_029721355.1 of Tegillarca granosa. Lineage (NCBI taxonomy): Eukaryota > Metazoa > Mollusca > Bivalvia > Arcoida > Arcidae > Tegillarca > Tegillarca granosa. Next base: position 36,664,234 of record CM056603.1, read on the forward strand.
ATCACAAAGAGTTATCTAACCTTTAAAAGGAATACAACATGGAATTATAATATCACATATTATGTGGCTTTGTTTGTGAACCTTTAATGCGAGTTTGTCATAATCTTTGCATTAGTGATCCTTCACATGAGTTTAATTACTACAGAAATGTTATCACTATCACTTACCCTATTTGTGATAGGTCAAACACAATATTATCACTTCCTGTGTTAAACAGGAAATGAAAGATATTTTATAGGTTTAAATGCAATGTGGGAGCCAGGAATGAAGTAATGGTGTTTTATCCCCAAGTCAAGATTATTTTTCTTCTATGGAGGTGGTCAGTTCTTTTACTGTGGAGGAAACTGGAGCCACCTACCTAACGCAAGCCAACTGACAATTTTTTTTCACACTAGGATCTGCCAAAGTGATATCCAAACCAAGATGTTGAGAGGTGTTGTAATTAAATACTGTAGACCAATGAGCCACCAAGGGTTCCCTGATGCAATGTGGGAGGTCCCCTGATGCAATGTGGGAGGTCCCCTGATGCAATGTGGGAGGTCCCCTGATGCAATGTGGAAGGTTCCCTGATGCAAAGTGGGAGGTCCCCTGATGCAATGTGGAAGGTTCCCTGATGCAATATGGAAGATACCCTGATGCAATATGGAATTGAATGGAATGAAGTAGGAATGTTTTATGCATCAGTCAAGATTCTTTCACTTATATCACTTATATTGTGGTGATCAGTTTTTGGAATAGTAGAGAAAACCAGAGTATCCCAAGAAAACCAACTATCTAAGGCAAGTAAACTTACAAACTTTAGGTTGCCTAAGCAGTAAGAGGCACTGCGACCTGGGAGGGAGGGGGACGGGGCTTGTTAGCTGATTGGTCTTAAGTTTATGCTTATGAATCACAGTACCTTCCACTTCAAGAGACTGAACCCCAAGACTCCACTCCTCCAACATTCAAGTGGTCACTGTTATAATCTTGACTGACTTCACTTCAATCACCAAGAATTAACAGATAGTGATTTTTTTCAATATCTACATAAGGTCTGCTTACTTATATTTTCATATAAATGTTGTTGTAATTAAGCATCCGTTGCAGCAACCAAATAAATTTACTTTGTTGTCAACCCAATACAAATTAAATCACTTAAGTCAGTTCAATGAATTATAAAATTAACTTCACATAAACTTTGATGTACTGCTGTGAGAATGGCTTTACATAAACTTTGATCGACTGCTGTGAGATTGGCTTTTAGACACATACTGATTGTTGGTGTCAGACAAAATGATAGATTTTAAATTGATTTTTTCTTAAAAAATGCTGCAACTTCAGGAAACAGTAATTTTATATCCAACACACACACACACACACACACACACACACACACACACACACACACACACAGATTATGTATGTATTATCCTCATCAAGGAGCTACAAAAATTATCAATATAATATATTATATATTAATATAAGTTGAGTTGAGAAATGATGTTTGACTTCCCATTAAAAAATATTTCACTTAAATCGAGATGTTGCCAGCTATAGGCAAAAGTGCAGTAATTTTGCCTGTGAGTTCCGCTGATGGCATTATACAGCAAGGTTCCTTATTTGTCCAAGCCATCTGTAACAAAGTACCTCGTTTGTTTTAAGTTCCCATCCAAAAAAACCATGACTTTCATTTTATATATACATGTAATGTCGAATGCTTCTGGTGAAAGAACAACAGTCACTACCCACTTTCAAGTCTTGGGTCGGGCCCTGTTGGAGTTTCGAACCCATGACCTCCTACTTACAGAGCGAGCACTTATTTATATAAGTGATGACAAATCAAAATTCTGACACTTCACCTGTAGTTGGGGATCTCTCGATATAAGTGAAATATTCCTTGACTGGGATGTAAAACCTCATTCAATCGATCAAATCAACAATCAAAGAAAAATTACAGCATGGTTTTTTTTTAATTGAAGTCTTCATTACATGACAATCCACCTAGAATTTACATCCACAAGTTACAATTGGTTATTGCTCTTAAATTATTGTTTGAAGTTTGTGTCAGCAATTTTTCAGCAATTTGAGAGCAAATAGGGAGTATTTCAGCTGTTACTGGCAGTTGCATCTGTCAGAGGATGTGTAAAACTCAAATAATTGATTTTATGTTTGTTGAAATGGCATCAGTGAAAATTTTAACTTTTATGTCATACAATTCTGCTTGTTGTTGAGAGCCAGTTTTGATAATCTTTAACACAAAATTCAGAATTTGCTGAATATGACTGAATATTTGATGAATTCAGGCAAAATCAGTTATTTCTGAAACTTTGCTGAAAAAGGTGACAAATTCAGGTAAAATTAAAAAAAAAACATGAGCTTATAATTGCCATTCAGCAAAATTCAGAGATCAATTCAGCATTAAATTTAAAATGTTTCAGCTAAGAAATTATGTGAGGGCGAGAACACGTTCATGTGTGTTTGAGATGAGTGCTTAATGGTCTGTCTTGTACTAGTGAAATCGGGGCGACATCAATAAGCTAGCTCACAGAGACATTACACCGACGACCATCATTAAACACTCCACCAGTCACATTATCCTGTGTCCAATTTTTGTCCTATTATGCTGAGTGCCAGATAGACAGACAGACAAACAGATGAATGGATGGATGGAAAATATCAGAACATTATAATACTCTCTGTTTTTTTTTAAAGCTGCATTAAGTTTTTCAATTTTCTGATTTTTTTTTTGGTTTTCTAAAAACATATTTTTTTAAAAATAGATAACTTCTAATCACAATCCGTGCGATTCATTATCTAAAATTTCATTCCTTTTAGCTGTAAATAAAGAGAATCCTCTAACCGGTTGGTCAATGTTTACCGATGATTAAATTATGAGCCAGGAGCATGCACACAGATGTACAGAAATTCCAACAAATCGAAAGTGAAACCTGACACATTGTATTAATTGTCTGTCATTAATATCCAGATGTATTTGCGACGGTGTTATGTATCCCTTACTAAGGCACAAATGACAAATTCAACAAAATTCTATGTTTAATTTACCATATTTCACTGTTTTGTAAGTTTTGTTTAAATGACCCGGTTTTTATGACGTAAGCATGTTCTAATATTAGATCCCACATGCTACATCTCGCTGGCAAATTATTGTCGTTTCTGTATTTATTCCAGCTTTTATCGTTGAACCAAATGTAACATTGTTGATTAGGAACATCATTAATTAGATCAGCACCATTTTAATTTTTTTCCATGGAAAACTTAATGCAGCTTTAAGAAGGAGCTTAATATAAGTAAAAAAAAATTCGGACTTCTACGCAGTTTAGTTTGAGTTCAATGTTTCAATATATCATAATCTAATATTTATATTTTCACTATTAAAAATATGTTGTATTTTGATTAAAGAAACCTGATATGTTGTTTACAATCATCTATAAATCTGTTTATGTTATATTTGGCCATCTGAGATCTAACATGAGGAAATTACATGGATGATTTACAACTAAAAAATATATATCTGGCCATCTGTGGCTTAATACAACTGGATAAACATGTTTAGTTTACAATTAAAATATACCTGCAATTGATATAATTAAATAACAGCAAATTCACACCTGTCATTTAGAGATGACAATATCTAATAAATTTCAAATTTCCAGTTTTTTTCAACAATGGCCAAGTAATACGATGGGAACCAATCACTGAAAATGCATATGTTTCATTTTAAATACAAAATGGAGTGGAGTGGAGAACTTTGTGTTTTAGGCCCCAGTCAAGATTCTTTCACTTATTTCGAGGCCGTCAGTTCTGGGATGGTGGAGGAAACCAGAATGCCCGGAGAAAACCACTGACCTTCGGCAAGCGAACTGACAAACTTTCTCACACTGGGATCTGTCCCCAGTGGGATTCGAACCCAGGCAGTGAGAGGCACTGTGATTCATAAGCATGTGCTTTAGATCACTCGGCCACTAATGCCCCAATTTTAAATACAGAGTTTATCCATGTTTTAAAATTATACTCCAATTTGCTCTACCATTCTAGAATTGATTGCCTCAATATAAGTGACAGAATCTTGAATAGGGCATAAAGCACCATCATTGACACCCAATCTTTGTTAATTTAAAAATTTGTCAATTTGAAAAATTATTAATATTTGCAACTGTACATGTTTATAAAATGTTTGTTTACTTTTTATATTAAACTATCACATTGAAAAGGCTGATAATCAGTGACATGAGCTCTCTCTCTCTCTCTCTCTCTCTCTCTCTCTCTCTCTCTCTCTCTCTCTCTCTCTCTCTCTATATATATATATATATATATATAAATATAATATATAATTTTTTTTTTTTTTTTTTTTTAAATTTTTGAAGTTGTAATATTTAACATTTAGAATAATCAGTTAATATTTGAAGCTTAAAAAAATAGTTAAATGAAAAAATTTAATTTTCATGTTTAATATCATTCTGCTTTTTAATATTTTTTTTAAATAAATAAAAGAAAATAAACTATTTTTCCAGCTAAATATTAATTTTCATTAAACTATATCATATGTTACATTTTCTCGTTAACAGACTAATACAATATCTAAATTTATCACTTCAATTTCACTGAGGTCTCTGAAATTTCTGCAATTCTGTAAAATGATCCCAAAAATTGTGATACCCTGTAAGCTTAAGCTTTGATAATGGAAATAAATAACAAAGTGTAATTTCTTCTTAATGAGGCAGAAAATTAATATAACAGAAATATTTATGTCTGTTAAACCTGGTACGATTTTACCTAGTTCCCGAGTTATTGTGTCTATCAAAAAAAAAAAAAAAAAAAAAAACAACACAATTGTAATGTACACAGGTTATTGCTGAATGCTTGAAATTAGGTACACATTTCAAGGTAAAGTACACAGGATATTGCTCAGTACTGGCAATCAAGGTAAACATTTCAAGGTAATGTACACAGGATATTGCTGAGTATTGGCAATCAGGGTAAACATTTCAAGGTAATATATACAGGATATTGCTGAGTATTTGCAATCAGGGTAAACATTTCAAGGTTATGTACACAGGATATTGCTGAGTATTGGCAATCAGGGTAAACATTTCAAGGTTATGTACACAGGGTATTGCTGAGTATTGGCAATCAGGGTAAACATTTCAAGGTAATATATACAGGATATTGCTGAGTATTTGCAATCAGGGTAAACATTTCAAGGTTATGTACACAGGATATTGCTGAGTATTGGCAATCAGGGTAAACATTTCAAGGTAATATATACAGGATATTGCTGAGTATTGGCAATCAGGGTAAACATTTCAAGGTTATGTACACAGGGTATTGCTGAGTATTTGCAATCAGGGTAAACATTTCAAGGTTATGTACACAGGATATTGCTGAGTATTTGCAATCAGGGTAAACATTTTAAGGTTATGTACACAGGATATTGCTCAGTACTGGCAATCAGGGTAAACATTTCAAGGTTATGTACACAGGATATTGCTGAGTATTGGCAATCAGGGTAAACATTTCAAGGTAATATATACAGGATATTGCTGAGTATTTGCAATCAGGGTAAATATTTCAAGGCAACGTACACAGGATATTGCTGAGTATTGGCAATCAGGGTAAACATTTCAAGGTAATGTACACAGGATATTGCTGAGTATTGGCAATCAGGGTAAACATTTCAAGGTAATATATACAGGATATTGGTGAGTATTGGCAATCAGAGTAAACATTTCAAGGTAATGTACACAGGATATTGCTGAGTATTGGCAATCAGGGTAAAAATTTTAAGGTAATGTACACAGGATATTGCTGAGGCAATCACGGTAAACATTTCAAGGTAATGTACACAGGATATTGCTGAGTACTGGCAATCAGGGTAAACATTTCAAGGTAATGTACACAGGATATTGCTGAGTATTGGCAATCAGGGTAAACATTTCAAGGTAATGTACACAGGATATTGCAGAGTACTGGCAATCAGGGTAAACATTTCAAGGTAATGTACACAGGATATTGCTGAGTATTGGCAATCAGGGTAAACATTTCAAGGTAATGTACACAGGATATTGCTGAGTATTGGCAATCAGGGTAAACATTTCAAGGTAAGGTACACAGTAAAACATTTCAAGGTAATGTACACAGGATATTGCTGAGTATTGGCAATCAGAGGTAATATACACAGGATATCGCTGAGTATTGGCAATCAGGGTAAACATTTCAAGGTAATATACGCAGAGATACTGCTCAGTACTGGCAAGTAGGGAACACATTTTAAGGTAATGTACACAGGATATTGCTGAGTATTGGCAATCAGGGTAAACATTTCAAGGTAATGTACACTGGATATTGTTCAGTAATGGTGATTAGGGTACACATTTTAATCAAAAACATTGTCTCCATCAGTAACTATTGATAAATCTGCAATTTCATTGCATGCCTCATTTTTTAACTTTGTTTGCGAAGGATCAGTACTTTTTCCAGGAACTGCAGTTTCCTCTAACATCTCAGAACCGACCACATTGATATTTATTTTCGATTTAAGGACACCTCTTTTCCTCATTTGATTGAAAAGCTACAGGTACGATCTGACAGACTATTAAATTTAAAAAGTTACCTATTTCAAGGTTAGTTATAATCAAAAATACATTCATCACTTATAAAGCAATTAAAACATCCACAGGAGTCACGAATTATAATTTGTAAAGAATTTCAACGATGAGGCTGCTTTCTTACTCAATTAAAATTTATAGCTTGTTTGTATTACAACTGTGTCATTTTGGTACACACACAGCATGTATACAAATTCCAATTGTCTTAGGTAGAGATAAGTCTTCAAAAACGGTGCCAAAATATATCTAATATGTAATACATGGAATCGACAGGAGTACTCTAAGTGAAAATTAAAACAATCTATTATTTTCAAATTGAAAACGGTTTCATGCCATTTTTTTCACACTAATTCACATTAAAATATTAAGCCCAGACAGGCTTTAAAATCAACTTATCATACCTCTTTTATGGAATTTTAGGAAGCATATCAGTAATATGATAAAATGTGTTGAAATGAGACCTTCAAGATCAGGTGGGGTCTCTAAAATAAGGATAAGATTTCTATTTTTTCTTTTGGCTACAGTAAAACCTGTATATCAAAACCAACCAAGGGATCATAGAAATTCAGTATACCTGGCCCCGGTTTCACAATCATTCCTTAACTAAGATTTTCCTTAACTTAAATCTGGAAAATTTGAAATCTTAATAATTTTGTTAATTGTTGAGATATTTAGTAATAGTAAGGTGTCATTTTGAAGATCACTTCAAGCATGTAACATCTGCATTAAGTTTTATCACAAATGTTTATTTGTAACTCAGATAGATACTGCTAAAATTTAAGTTAAGGAAAATCTTAGTTAAGGAATCATTGTGAATCCAGGGCCAGTATTTAAAAACCAAAACATGATCTATAATAAATTTGGACTTTGTAGACAGGTGGTGTTTATATAAAGATTCTTTTTCTTGATACTTGGAGTAGGAAGACTTTTAAGAAGTCTAAATGGACTGGCCCCACTTTCACAATCATTCATTCAATTGAGTGTACACTCAACCTTTAAAATATTCCTATTTTCTCTCATCAATATTTAGAAAAATTTAAGTTTTATGAGAAAATGTTAAGATTTTTTTAACAAACCTATATTAAACAATTTAAATATAACATTAGATATTCAATTTAAACTGTATAATGTCTAAAAATTGCAACAGAAATATTTCCTTTTTTGAGTTGAGTGTACACTCAATTCAGTGAATGATTGTGAAACTGAGGCCAGATGGTCTTTATTTTGAGGTTCTTTTCAAATGAAATATTATGCAAAAGAAACCTTGAAATAGCTTAATTGCCAGGTGGTCTTTGTATAGAGGGTTTTTGGCTGAAATATTTATCAAAGGAACCTTAAACATTGGTCCTAATTTCCAGGTGGTTTTTGTATAGTTGTATAGAGGGTTTTCTGTTTAAAAATTATTAAAAGGAACCTTAAAACATTGGTCCTAATGGCCAGGTGGTCTTTGTATAGAGGATTTTTTGGATGAAAAATTTTTGAAGGAACCTTCAAACATTGGTCTAATTGCCAGGTGGTCTTTGTATAGAGGGTATTTTGGTTAAAAAATTAATAAAGGAACCTTAAAACATTGGTCCTTATGTCCAGGTGGTCTTGGCATAGAAGGTTTTTTTGTTGAAAAATTATTAGAGGAACTTTAAAACATTGGTCCTAATGTCCAGGTGGTCCTTGTATAGGTTTTTTGGTTGAAAAATTAATAAAGGAACCTTTAAACATTGGTCCTAATGTCCAGGTGGTTTCAGTATAGAGTGTTTTTGTGGTTGAAAAATTATCAAAGGAACCTAAAACATTGGTCCTTATAGCCAGGTGTCTTTAAGTAAGGTTATAAGAAAGGAAGGGACCTTAACATTACTGTTATAATGATCAGGTGGTCTACATACAGAGGTTAAAATAGGAAAAACAAATAAAATAATAATTAATGGCTAGGTTTTCTTCATACAGAGGTTCTTTATACCAACCATAAGAAAGCCTGTCTTTATCAAGCTGGGGGTTAAAAAAATAAGCCTTTTAAATTACCTGGCCTCGGTTTCACAAATATTTCTTCACTAAGATTGTCCTTAACTTAAAATTTAGCAATTTTTGGAAATTTCTTTTGAATAACAAATAAACATTTGAGATAAAACTAAATACAGATGTTACAAATTTTATGCCATCTTTAAATTAACATTAAATTCCTGAATATCTACAAAATTAACCAAATAATCAAGATTTCAAATTTGTCAGATTTAAGTTACGGAAAATCTTAGTTAAGGAATGATTGTGAAAACCGGGGCCAGTCCATCCTTCCTAAATATTTTGTAAACTAGAGTATACATTGCCACTGTAAATTATAGGCACATATTTATCTTACAGCAATCAATCAAATTCTATCAAGAACTGAAACAGATGGGGGAGCAGAAATGAAGTGTTTTTTAATCCCTTTAACATGTATAACTGACAATCAATAACAGTTATTTCATCTAAATGGAATTGTTATCTAATCGTGGTGTTCTATGCTCGAAATGAAACAACAAATACTAATTTCCTGTTATATGTATAAACTTTAGCTTTTCTAGTGTGACCTTGACTTTTGACCTAAGAGACCTAGTTCAAAGGTCAACTAATTAGTCAACTTTGTTGTTTCTTGCACTGTTTTGAAGACTTTTATTGTCAATATCAAAAAAAAAATCATTCTGTTTAAATCTCTTTGTTCATTATGATGACACATTTATTCTAATAGGTGTTTTTTCTCTGGATTTCCGATAGGTGGTGGTACCAGGTGGGGCATTTTCATAACTTTTGAACTGTCAAGGTCCCACTTCTTAAATATATATTTTCTGGTTCCTTATGATGAAATGAAAACATTGAAACTAATGAAAGACACCTAAGGTCATTATTCACTTTGGGGTGGTGCGGGCTGGTGCTATGTACAACTTTTAATTGGTTGATATCCCTGCCCCTAATCTATGTATTTTCTGGTTCCTTATGATAAGTTGAATAGAGTGATAATAATAAGAACACCTAAGATCACTACCCACTGTGGGGTGGGGTTTGGTAATGTTATGTACGTGTATAATTTTTTTTATAGTTGAGGTCCCTACCCCTTGACTGTATATTTTCTGGTTCATTATGGACATTTGAACTAAGAGTGATAAAAAAATTCCAGGAAATAATTTCCGAGAGCGAGGTTGGTTGGGCCAAAATTCTTAACCCCCCACCCTCTGTCAAAGACCACTATACTAAAACATACTTGATTTCTTTCCTTAGAACAAGCTTATAGGATTAAAGTCTTATTCAAAGAATAAAAAAAAAACAATAGCATAATTACATACTTTTCATAGGTATAACTGTTTTTAATTCCCATGGTCAATCACCCATTACATATGTAGTTTCTGGCTACAATCAAATGATTTATGAATTACACCCTTTACCCTTCATAGCAAACTTGCTATTAATCAAAGTTAAATACTTGACCAATCAAAATGCATCAGTTAATTGTAACTGCCAATTTTGTTTTTACAACAAACCAAAAAAAAAACAAGAGTTCCGCATGGCAGAGCATGATACGCCTGTCAAATCTGCAAGTCATTTATGTGGATATTTTGTTTATTATGAACTGTAAAGGGACTTATACAGTTCATATGAGCTGTTCATAATCAATAAGTCAATTCAATTATTCATCACAATGATACAAAATGCAGTGCACAAGTCAACAAGTACAATAAAAAACAATAGTAATTATTGAGATTTTGGTATTATTTTCAGTAACAAAATAGACTTACCACCAGCCACACCATTTATATAATTTTACCATCATGTTCTTGTAACCTTCATCACAAAATTGAGGTAATCTCTAGTATACTGGGTTGTTTCAAAGACAGCAAGTTCTTCAGCCTACAACTGTATGTGTATCTGCTCCCTGGTAGAATAAATTAAGGAAGCTAGAGTTACGGTTCCTGATCACTGCACTTCGGATCATCGTGGTAAGTAAGCATACCAAGTTTCAAGTCATTCTGACCATAGATGTCAGAGTTATGGTCAGAGTTATGGGCCAGACAAACCCGCCGCGTACTCTGGCAGCACACAAAGGGGAATAACTCAAAAATTAAGGAAGCTAGAGTTACGGTTCCTGTGCACTGCACTTGGCATCATCGTGGTAAGTAAGCATACCAAGTTTCAAGTCATTCTGACCATAGATGTCAACGTTAAGATCGGACAAACATGCTAACAGCATTCAAAGGGGAATAACTCAAAAATTAAGGAAGCTAGAGTTACGGTTCCTGAGCACTGCACTTCGCATCATCGTGGTAGGTAAGCATACCAAGTTTCAAGTCATTCTGACCATAGATGTCAGAGTTATGGGCCGGACAAACCCGCCGCCAGTACGCCCGCCCGCCCGCCCATCCGCCCGCCTGGACGCCTGCCCGGAAGCCTGCCCGCCCGCCCGCCAAGGGTGATCCCATAATACGCCCCTGTCTTTGACGGGCGTATAAAAAATGATTAGGGGTGTTAAATATCAAAATTAGTGTTTGAAGAATTGCTGTCAATCAAAAAAAGTTCACCAAGCTCACAATAAGAAATGTTTTATGTTTCCTGAAAAATATAACACCCAATTAGCAGTTTTTTTTAATAGTTTGAATTGCTAGAATGATAAAATGAACTTTCAGAGAGTTAATTAAGAATGAATAATTGACTAGTTCCCTCGATAATTTGACTCACTGGTCATCATGCCCGGCTGTAGATTTGCCATGGAACCCATGGAATTTCAATGGATTTTTTGTACAATGGAAAGTGTGGGGTATTGGAACCGTATGTACATGGAAATTCCATGGACATGTACACACTTTCCATGGATTTTTGTGGCATTTACGTGGAAATCCATGGATTTTACATTGACATGGACATATGTCCATGGAATTTCTACAGCCAGGTGGTGAACCCTTCGGTGGTTAAGTTGAAGAGTGTCCACCTCAAGAGTGGGAGGTTGTGTTTTTCAAACTCTGCCGGGGCTTACATAAGACTTACAATTTGAGATATTGGTTCTTTGTTTGGTACTTAGCATAAGAAAAATAAAGTATTGAGTGGTTTACCTGATGCCAGGAAAATGGAATGGGGGAGTGGTATTCTTATCTGTGGTATACTGAATCGATGAGCTAGCACCATACCTATAAGTTGCCACAAGTGTGCAATTTTACATGGCAGACCATACTATACACATGCACATCACAAGCATACATGAAATTGTTATAAGTTTCATTTATAAGAGATTAATAACCTCGCTCTTCTTACGTATAAATTGTTAGATTACATCAATATCAGGGCATAATATGCTTATTTGCAGCATACTGACTCAGTGAGCTAGCACCTCAACAAAGCTTTCTTTAACTTGCACTAGTATAAGGCAAGCAAAGTAATACTCCCTAAGTGACAAAAAAATAATAATAATAATAATAATAATAATAATAATAACTTAGCAAATAAATAAATAATCAACTAACTAATCTTGATATGTGAAGGGGGGATTTTAAATGTGGAGGAAGACTTTAGTCATTTTGCTTGAAACAATAAAAATTCTAGTTGTTCTTATAATTGTTATTTACAATTTAAAAAGGGTTTAAATTAAAACTTGACAAGAGATTCCTAGAAAACATTTAAGTACTTTTATACTGATATTCTAAGTATTTTTATTAATAAATCTATATTAGGATTTCCTTTTGCGTCAAGAGTTTAGTTGTTATCCTTTTTATATCCGTGTCTAATTGACTGGTTAACTTGTACCATGTGACCTGAATTCTTCAATTTGATTGGTCTAGCTAGGACATAGATCAGTATAACAATTATTGTATGTATCCTTTGAAGATAGACTTTTTTTGATGGCTATGTGACTGAATATGGCTGAAGACAAGAAAAGAGGTAAGATTAGATACCATATGATAAAAGTTCAGGGTTTCCCGATTCCTATGATACTAATACTAAGGTTTGTTCCTTCATGCAAAGCATTCCTTAGCTGGATTTGGATTAATACAGTTTTGGAATTTGGGATTCACTAATTTTCAACTGTTTGGCTTGTGATTTTTATCTTTTAAACTTTTCAGCTCCTGAGTGTCACTGATGAGGAATGATCTTCCGAAATGTGCATATATGGCACATCAAAATTTAACAGGTATTTTTGTTATATAACTCTATTTTGGCCAAACATGGATACAGATCAGTTTAATAACTGAGATGGCGATATGTAAAGATGTATTTTAGTCAGAAAAGTGCTGATACTATTCAGCATTTTGCACTTTTAGCAAGATCGAGAATCTAGTGTAACTAACAATGGTGAAATACTGTAACAAGGATGGTACTTGATCGGACACAGGAGCCACTGGAATTATTTTTGCTTCTTTTTGACTGAAGAGCCAATAAGGGAACATAGCAATACCAATATTTCCAATTTGCAGATGCAGATCGAGAAGTTCTATATTGTTTAATAAAAGAAGTCTGATCTAATGAACAACATGTTTGACTAACCGAAACACCTACTGACACAGTTTGACAAAAATAATAGACCATTTTTATCGTCTCAGTGGCTTACTGGTCAAGCATCTGCCTCGAGAGCAGGAGATGGGGGAATAGAACTCAAACCGGTCAATTCATAGGACTTAAAAATCTTATTTATTTGTCTGGCACTCGATTAGCTAAAACATTTTAAAAATTAGTATATCCCGAGTTCCAAGATGGAACATGGGCTAATGAAGAATAGACTTTGATGTCAAAATGAAGTTATGATGTAATCTACATTTTGATGAGTTTCTGTGTGACATGTTAGACGGAATATTTTTCATATTTATAAATGTCATACAAGAATGAAATTTTAGGTTTTTTATTACCTGGATAATGAACATTTATTTTCAGTAAAAATTTAATTTTTGAAAAATTTGTTGAATTGTACCTTTTGTCATGGGTGTCACATATATATATTAAAAATGATTGTCATATCAATTCCTACAATATTCTAATATACATGCCTATTAAAAAAGTTAAGTTTCAAGATATAATTTTCATTAATTTCCCCACTAAGTGCCTCGCCATTTCGCCATTTTGAGCCCCATGGCTACCATTTGTGCAAATTTGAAAAAAAAATTACCTGAGAATATAATAAATAAAATAATTAAGGTATATCTCTTGTACAGAGGAAAACATTTTTAAAGTTTATAACTATTTCCCCCTTATGGAGCCCCATGAGTGCATAACTCCTTGATTTGAGCAAATCTTGAAGGCCTTAATTTACCCGGGCATGACGATAACCAAGTTCAATAAATTTGGCCCAGTGGTTTGGAGGAGAAAATTAAATGTTTATGCACAATGCATGACATACAGCGCATGCCAAACTGCGAACAAAAATGGATAGCAATAGCTCATCTCAGCTAATAATTACCCAGTAAAATCAAAAATTATTAAATTTAACAGCGAAATTACCAAAATTTCAAACTTTCAGATTAATTAGAATTCCAAGATAAGTGAAATAGAAAGTAAAATTAAGTCAAGATCTTCAAAGCAATCATGATAAAATTCAGTCAAGTTTAGTATATATTTATATATATATTTGAAAGAACCAAATTGCTTTCAAGATTGATGAAACACATAAGTGCTTTAAATCAAGAAGTCTGTTGTTTAATAAAATGGCCTTTAATTCAAAATTAAAAATTCCAATGAAGAACTGACTTCTTTATCTTGCATGTCGACGGAAGATTAAGTTATATGTCTGTAGCATAAACAAGCTCTTAGCAACCATTTTTAATGTCTGCATGTCTACAAAGAACTAAACTTTATTTTTTAGTTTCAAGTGGAAAAATACATTTTTAAAATCTTTCTACACTATTTGAGATGAAATGTTGAAATTTTCAGGAATTATTAATCCACCACATATTGAATTTATATACCATGTACATATATATTAACTTTTTCATTTTTTTTAAAATTTTTCCAAGTAAAAAATTAAATTATTTAGTATAAACATATGTCAATATGAGCGGAGTGGAGTAATGGTGTTTTTAGCCCCAGTCAAGATTTTTCACTTATTTCGAGGCGGTCATTTCTGGAAAGGTGGAGGAAATTGGAGTACCCAGAGAAAAACCACCGACCTTCGGCAAGCAAACTGACAAACTTTCTCACACTAGGATCTGTCCCGACTCCTGAGTGGGATTCGAACCCAGGTGGTGAGAGGCACTGTGATCCGTAAGCATGCGCTTTACACCACTCAGCAACCAAAGCCCCCTATATGTGTACATGAATAAAATAACAATGTTCTATGGACAAGATTCTATAAAAATAACTTTAAAAAAAGTCCTCAAATAACACCAAAATAGTAGGTGCACATACCTGGTATGTGAAAATAATCTTGGGTGAAAAATTCATTTAATCTAAGATAAGTTCATAAGAGCTACAGATTAAACAAAACATGTTCCCATCACATATTTTCTTTTTAAAAATGACAAAAAGTCACAAGCAATAATTTTGAGTAAAAATTCTTCTAACATAACCTGAGAATAGGGCGTGCACATCACTCTCATGTTTAAAACAGTTGAATAAAATTATACTTTATTTAGTAAAAGTTCACAGGAGTTACAGATTGCAAAAACTATGTAAAATAAATTTTGTATGGAAGAAAGTAAAGATAGTCCTAGAGATGGAGTGGAGTAGAGTGGAGTAATGGCGTTTTATTCTCCAGTCAAGATTCTTTCACTATTTTGAGGCAGTCAGGTCTGAGATGGTGGAAGAAACCGGAGTGCCTGGAGAAAACCATGACTTTCGACAAGCAAACTGACAAACTTCCACAAACTAGGATCTGTCCAGAGTGGGATTCAAACCCAGGTTGTGAGAGGCACTGTGATCCAAAAGTGCTTGCTTTTGACCACTCGGCCACAACCTAGAGATGAACATATGGACAGACATTCCTTTCACTATACATGTATATCCCCCTCCCTCTCTTCTTAAAAAGCAAGGGGGTAAAAAAGATACAGACTGTTAAATGAATACCTCAATATAGGGCCAATTAGTTGCTGTTCTTAATGAAGCACTAGGCAAGTTTTTCTGCCAGAAAAACAGCATTCTTGCTAACCATCGGATTATGTACGCTTACGCTCCGCTAAATCGATTTAGCGGAGAGTAAGCATAGATAATCCGATGGTTAGCGAGAATGGAAAAACAGATATTAGGATTAAATACATAACAGTACCTATTAAAATATTGATGTTCCATATATACGTTTTGGAAAATCATTCCTCATCAGTGACACTTGGGGCCGAAAAGTTTGATTTTTTTTTTAAAAAAAACATAAGTCAAACAGTTGAATATTACTGAATCCAAAGTTCCAAAATTATATGAATTAAAATCTAGCTTAGGAATGTTTCGCATGCGAGAACAAACCTTAGTTTTAAAAATAGAAATTTTAAAAAATAAGACGACTGAAAATTTTGCTAAATGGTATATTTCCGACTGCAAAAAGTACTGCTCAGAGTTATGGATTATCTTATGGATAAGCTTGGGGAGTTTTGCTTCACCATCAGTGGTACTCGTCCAGGGATAGTAAATATATAACAAAAATACCTGTTTAATTTAACTACGGTAAGTCATATACCTAGCATCTGAATAGATTTCCATCAAATATTTGACAAATAGCATAACACATATACATACAATGCATGTCAAATAATCTTGTAATGCCCTTGCAAAAACATTCAAACTCAGACATCTAATTACAACATTATTGTTATAATTAAATGCTAAATAACCAACGTTGACATTAAGATCAGCAGTCTCCATCAAACATGCTTAATTTACTCACAAAATTAATCAAAAAACAATTAAAACTTAAAGATTTATTACACAGATATACAACAGAAGAGTGCCCAACTGGTTCTCCATCAATTATGGAAGGATTTACAAAAAAGACTAGTAAAAGCAGACATCTGATTAATTTCTTAATGTGGTTCTCCATAAATAATAGAAAGAAATTACAAGATAAAGAAAAAGAAAGCTTAATTTTAGCATGGGCAGGTGTTCCTTGAAAATTGACAGTTTTATGGTATAAAACAGACATTATCTGTCAAGCATACATAATTTTCTTATGTAAAGCTCAGAAGTCATAAAATTACAACATAAAAACACATACATTCTCAATCAAGGGCTCATATAGATTCTTCATATGGTGCTCTATAGTTAATGGAAGGATTTACGATGAAAAAATGTTTGTTTTATCAAAGGTGTTATTTTATCCTTCTGCAAACTTTGATTAAGGGATCTATCTGTCTATCCACCTGCATGAGATGATGTGTGTAGGTAAAAGGTCAAGGTCACAAGGTCAAACAGAGATGATTGTGAGGGGATTAATGGGCTTTCAAAAGGAAAGTTTGAGAGTTAACAAGATTACTTGCTAACCAACCTACCTACCAACTCACCAACTGTCAAAACTTACCCACTTTTTAACAAGCCTACCTACCAACTGACCAATCATCAAAATTAAGACACTCTAACCAACCTACCTACCCACTCACCAACTGTCAAAACTTACCCACTTTTTAACAAGCCTACCTACCAACTGACCAATCATCAAAATTAAGACACTATAACCAACCTACCTACCCACTCACCAACTGTCAAAACTTACCCACTTTTTAACAAGCCTACCTACCAACTGACCAATCATCAAAATTAAGACACTATAACCAACCTACCTACCCACTCACCAACTGTCAAAACTTACCCACTTTTTAACAAGCCTACCTACCAACTGACCAATCATCAAAATTAAGACACTCTAACCAACCTACCTACCCACTCACCAACTGTCAAAACTTACCCACTTTTTAACAAGCCTACCTACCAACTGACCAATCATCAAAATTAAGACACTCTAACCAACCTACCTACCCACTCACCAACTGTCAAAACTTACCCACTTTTTAACAAGCCTACCTACCAACTGACCAATCATCAAAATTAAGACACTCTAACCAACCTACCTACCCACTCACCAACTGTCAAAGCTAACCCACTTTCCAACCAACCTACCGACACGGTAAACCACAACCTTAATGAATTAAAAAAAATTGTCAAATTATGCAATAGTTTCGACACTGAATCAGATCTACAATGGTCTAAAGCAGCTGTTAATTTCCACTAGTTATAGGAGAAATTAACGCCATTTCTGTCAGACATTCAGACATGTAAATCAAAATCTCATTCATAACAGAACAAATAAGAAATTAGTCAATTTACATGTGTTAAGTTATAAAGAATTGATTTCAGATTTATATGTAATGTAACAAAAGGAAATATTGAACATCTTTGATATTTAGCAACCCTTAAATTATCCTCAACTGTCACTTTTAAAAGGTGTTTTTTTTATAAATATTGTCAAACACATTCTTATGTCATTTATTGGCTACAGATGGCAATAGAATATCTTATATTTACACAACAAGATGAAAATTTTTTGTTTTAAAATGGTCAATTTATAGATTTTATTACACAATTCAAAAGTTTCAATCAAAGTTTTATCGATTTTCAAATTCAAAAGGTATTCTTAATAATCTAACATAGCCGGATGTCCGTACAAGAATATCGAGGCTTGAACTGAAAGAGATTTCCTGACTTTGACATTTAAAAAAGATTAACAGCTTTTAAAGAAGTCTTAGTAAGCCTTCGGAATCCCGAATAAAAACTTGAATATCGAGAGTCAAGGTTCTTTTAGATGGAAACTTAAAATAAACAAGGTTCAGTGTGACGGTAGGCATGGCACAATAAAGATCCCTGCTGTATAATGCCATCAGCGCAATGCACAGGCAAAATTTCTCTCTACAGTTGGCGACATCTCGATATAAGTGAAATATTTTTGACTGGGACAATAAACACCATTACTCAACTCAACTCCACAACTCTTAAATTTTGAAGTTTTATGTATGACCTGCCGGGGTTCAAACCCACAACCTCCAACTCATGCAAATGCTTTACTACTGAGCCACTGAGACATTCATATTATAGTGTGAGAAAATTTTTCAGTTCACTTGCCAACCAGAGTGCACTAAATTTGTTTTCTTGGATCATGAAATTAAATGGATAGAAAGTGGCGGAAAATATCAGATCGGTGTAGCTGTGCATTTTTCATTGATGTAAAAGTCCAATTTAATTAATTTTATAAATTACAAGCTGCATTTTAATGACACAAAAAGTGCATCAATGCATTTGATAATATTATCAAAATGTCTGCCTCCATAAATTATCTATTGCAATATATATTATCAATGATTTTTTATTTTCATATCAGCTTTCATTTGAAATTGTATTTTTAAAAAAATTTAAAAAATTAACAAAAAAAATTTAAAAATAAAAATCCTTGTTTTAGTCTATTGTGTTAAAATGTTATTGATAAAATCCAAAACCCTATATAAATCAAACAACTGAGTTGTAATTTATAAAATTAATTAAATTGGACTTTTACATCAATGAAAAATGCACAGCTACACCGATCTGATATTTTCCGCCACTTTCTATCCACAAAGGAACTTCATATCCTGTGTCATCAAGTTTATCTCTAATAAAATAGCTCAGATATTGTCTAATTTCACCCACACTTTCATTATCAAATACAGTTCATATTAACTAGATCATCATGGTTATCTATCTCCGCGGAATATTACATCAAACACCAAAATCCCCATCTGGCCAACTGTTTCATTGTTGAATGCATTTCTTCATGCTTCAACACATCAATTTCAAGCAATTTCATTTTACTAATTTTTTAACAGGATTATTATTATTTTTATTTTAAATTATAGTTATCTAAACAAAGTGGTATTTAATTCAATTTTTATTAAACAAAGTGGTATTTGGGATTTTTTGTTAATTCAATTTTTTAATAGTTTCTAAATCTCTAGGAAAATTTACATCCAACTTTATTTGATATTTCTAAATAATTCAGTTATACATGCTCACATTACTGCTTAAATTTTTTTTTTTTTTTAAAGTTTCACATACGAGGGACATTAAATAATTTTTGTAAGGTAAATAACAATATATATATATCTAAATATATATTATATATATATATATAGAGAGAGAGAGAGAGAGAGAGAGAGAGAGAGAGAGAGAGAGAGATTATTATATGACCATTTTGATATCAGGACTATCTGGCTGATAAGGGGTGTGATATCAAAATGGTCATATTATAAATTTTTTATCATATGTTTCATTCAAACAAATAAACAAACTTGTAAAATAAACAACATTATTAACACAAATTTTTTCACAGGTAACATAAAATAAGTATCACAGAACTTTCTATATTTTGACCAGTGGACAATACAATAATAAAAATTACTAATAGAAATTACTAAATTAATCACTATCTGATTCAGATGAAATGACAGCTATTCTTCTTTTTCTTGTTTGTTTTTCTGGATTTACCATATTAATTGTTACATTTCCAGTAATTGTGTAATTTCCGGTAATTTCTGTGTCAGTTTCTTCCCCAAATCAATTGTCTTTTATTAAAGCATCGAACTCTAATATTTTGTTGACAAGACTGCCCAACAATGTTTTCCTTGTTCCAACATTTTTGTTTGTAAACAGACGACCATCGCCGCTAATTGTTAAACAGGTAACGACAATGGAATTGAATTCAGATTTTTTCATATCAGCCACGGTCATGTGACCGGGGAATGATATAATCCGATATCAGCCCTAGGGCTGATATGACTTTTGAGAATTTTGACTTGTATCACTTATACAAAATATATCATATTATTTATAAACATATGATATATATATATATATATATAAGGACATTTTCTCAAATCCATTCAACTAAAAATTTAGTAGATCCAAGTAAACTTCGGTCAATTATTTCCGATGTTAGTTTGCCTGTTTCCGTAATTTTAATTTATAACTCAAATTTTAAAATTTTTTTGATAACTTTTTGTAACTTTAAGTTGAAAATTCATTATAACAATTATCAAATTTTTGTACCTCAAAAGTTGAAAATTCATTATAACAATTATCAAATTTTTGTACCTTAGAAGTTGAAAATTCATTATAACAATTCTCAAATTTTTTGTAACTTAAAGCTGAAAATTCATTATAACAATTATAAAATTTTTGTAACTTACAAAGTTGAAAATTCATTATATCAATTATCAAATTTTTAGCAACTTTAAGTTGGAAATGTGTTTTAACAACATAAAAAAGTAAGTTTAAGAAGTTGTAAACATGGTCACTACACCTTCACTATTAACAAGTTTAATTGTTCTGAAAAAAAAGAATAAACCAAATAATAAAAAGATCACAACCTTTATGGTGTTATTTTGCCATCATTTTACATGAAACCTTTCGAATTTTTGAGAAAAACGATATGCCCATTTTGCAAGCAAACCTTTTTCTTCGGCGATTTAAATCTTATGACTTTATCTTTAAAATTGAGGAATTATGAATAAAAATAATTAATTAAAATTAATTTTTATGGTTGTCTTGGCAACTACATGTCATTTCTCATTGTTTTTGTATCACATTTTGTACACAGAGATTTCTGTTAAGTTGATTTATTGAAAGAACCAAATTTAACTTTTGTCAAAATAAAGTTTTATGTTTTTCTTTCATTGTTCCGCAGTCAAAGAGTTTGGTTTACTGAAAAAAATTTGATTTGCTCTTACTAATAAGTTTCATTTTATGTATACTGAAAGAAAGTAACCAAATTTAATTTCTCTCCCAGCAAATTTTAACATTTTTATTTCAATTTCCAGCAGTCAAAGTGTTTGGTATTTAAAAAAAAAAAAAAAAAAAAAAAAAAAAAAATCTTTCAATTAATTGTAACTGAAAAAGCAACAAATTTGGATTTTCTCTAACCAAAAATTTTAAAATCTAGTAAATGTATATTCAATTACTTTCCTAGGTAAATGTAAGTCAATCATAGGCAAATATTCTATGTTAGAAATCATATCAATTTTACGATATACAAGTCTTCTATAGAACACATGGATATCTAAAATTATTTTTATTAGTTTTGATCATTTTGTTTCGAGTTTCACCATTTTTTCTATGGATTTTATGGCTGTTTTTTCCCCAAAAATGTTCCCGAGGATGGAATTAGTGACTGTTGTTCACAGGTAGTTTTTTAAATTAGGCAGCCATTAGGGTGACCGCTGACTGCGTCAGACAGTTGATTGCTCTACAGAGGTTCATTATATAGTAAAAACGTTAGGGACCATTTCAGACCGACGGTTACTGATGGGTGACCTCATTACACAGGTGGCCGCTACCCCAGGTTTTACTGTATGATGATTAAAAATATTCCGACCACCATCAAAGTTATGGCATCAATTTCATAGTAAAGTGAAATACACCAGTAAGAACAAAATAGTGAAAGTAGAAAATATAATCTGTCAATTTATCAATTATGGATAAAAACAGCTAGCACTAAAAAAACAAAAAGTGGGAAAATTTATATGTTAAAAAATATTTTACAAATACTGTTACAGTGAAACCTGTGAATACCGATTGCCTCCCGGACCTGAAGAAAAATTCGGTTTTGACAGGGATTCAGTTTTCAGAGTAGTCGTTCAGAGTTAATTGCCCTTGCCTTCAGATTCACGAGTTTTTTTTTTTTTTTTTTTTTTTTTTTTTGAATTTTATTTTATTTTATTTTATTTGAATTTGTTTTTTTTTTGTGATTCAAAGTGAAATTATAATGATCTGTTTTCTCAGGTAATTTTATTAAGAATTTGATCACATTTCAATGAAAAAGCGGCCGGTATTCAGAATTCACAGGTTTCGGTTTATCAAGGTTCAGTTAACAAGAATTAAGAAGGAAAAATTCTGGACCGACAAGATCAGTTGGTTTTTACAGCATTTCGGTTTTCACAGGGATCAGTTTTCAGGGTTTTCACTGTATATCAAAAGCTAAACATCTGAGTAGTATTTCTCATAAAAAAATTTAAATAATTTTTGAAATTCATAAATAACTCTGATATGTTAAAAATCAAAATTTTTCATTTAAAACTATTTTAAATTTTAAATTTACAAAACAATAAATTAATTTCTGTGAAAATGAACAATGCAAAAGTGGACAAGCAATCTCTTTGATTTGACAATTTATAACAACCTATGAATCTTTATTAATTAATTAATGAATTAAATAAATAAATAAATAAATAAATAAATAAATAAAATAAGGTTTGACATCCAGTAACATTAGTGTAGTCACTACCATCATCATACAATGCAATGTTTTTTTAAATTCTATATTTGTGTTGTTAACTGCTGGCCTAAATTTGAAATTCTCTTAGTCCAACCCCCTCCCTTTCTCTGTAATTTCGCTGAAAATACAACCTGGTGAATTAAAAGTAACACACAAATATATTATCAGTCATAACCAGAAATTACAGGTCAGTAGAAGATACAGAGTTTTTAATTTTTATCATATAAGAAATCCCCCAGATCAAATTAAACATCTGATCCGAAAACAGGTCGAAATCTCTTTATCAATAAAACATATTTTTTGAGGGTAATAGATCAATTTATATGCAAACAGTATCTTAACCATAAAACTGGTCAATTACCGACTCAATATTACGAGAAGATAATTTATTTCCACCATTTTGAGATGTAATATTTTACATGCTTGAGAAAGCAATATTTAGATATATCTATATATATCCGAGATTCTAAATAAGGAGTTAATGTACAGTGGGGATTGTCCTGTTATTGTACAAGACATTAATGGATGGTAATGAAACATCTGTAGTGTAAATATCAAAAGCATTGTACTAAAACTTAACCAGGCAATAATGGAGTGGAGTAATGATGTTTTACGCCCCAGTCAAGAATCTTTCACTTATTTCAAGGCGGTCAGCTCTTGGATGGTGGAGGAAACTGGAGTGCCCGGAGAAAATCACCAACCTTCGGCAAGCGAACTGACAAACTTTCTCACACTAGGATCTGTCCCGAGTGGGATTCGAACTCGGCGGTGAGAGGCAATGTGATCCTTAAGCAGTTATATATGGCATGGTATATTAGATACAATAGCCTTCATATCACAACCAGTAATTAAATACATACAAAATACAATTAAATAATTCTAAAGAAATTTCTAAAACATTTCATACTTATTGTACCAGTAAAGAAAAAAAAAGAACAAAATAGTTATTACAGTCAGCACATAAAGAGCAAGACTTTTTAAGAAAGGAAGATAATTGCCTATAGATCGCAAATTTTAATATTCCCATGGATTGTGGTTGATAATTTACATATTCTCGAAATGATGCTTAGGTATTGTAATGCGAAATGTGATATTCACGAATTCAAAGGAATCTAAAGTAACCGGCTTCAAAGTCTTGGTAAAACTTCATTTATCTTTTTCAATTTCATTTTTTGTTATATAAGTTAAGTTTTATACCCAAGTCAAGATTTTGTTCGCTTGTATAGAGCCAGTCAGTTCTGGGATGTAGTTCCTGGCATGTGAACTGACAGACAAAGTTTCTTAAACAGGTTAAAGTAAATCTTTACTGTTTGGAACAAACAAATGGTTTTTCTGGACGTTTTCTTATGTTGGAACAAATTCAATGGTTCACTACCACAAAATGATGCTTAAGCAAGTGATATGCATGAGCTCTGAAGCTAAAGCAAGGGGTGTGGCAATGATCTCTGAGGCTATAGCAAGGGATATGGCATTGGAGCTCTAGAGCTAAAGCAAGGGATAAGACATGAGCTCTGAAACTAAAGCAAGGGGTGTGGCATGAGCTCTGATGCTCAAGCAAGGGGGGTGGCATGAGCTCTGATGCTCAAGCAAGGGATGCGGCAGTAGCTCTGATGCTTAAGCAAGGAATGTGACAAGAGCTCTAAAGCTAAAGCAAGGGGTGTGGCATGAGCTCTGATGCTCAATCAAAACAAAATGACAAAAGCTATGATGTTTAATGAGAAATACTGATGCACAAGGAAGGGAAATGGCAAAGGTTATGATGCTTAAGAAGGGATACAGCCTTGAGATCGGATGCTAAATCAAGGAATACAGCATGATTTTGATGCTAAAGCAGGGTAAATGGCAAAAGCTATGATGCTTAAGCAAGGTATTATAGATAAGATCTGATGCTCGGACAAGGAAAATGGCTAGAGCTATTAGCAAAGAATATGGCATGAGGTCTGATGCCCAAATAAGGGAATTAGCATGTGCTATGATGCTTAACAAGGAATTTTGGCATAAGCTCTAATGCTCAAATAGATAAATGGCAAAAAGCTATGTTGCTTATAAGCAAGGGATATGGCATGGGCTCTTCCAAGCATGCTAGCTAAAAGTAATGCTCATTTAATGCATATGAGACTTGAAGAACTATTTTAAGCAGATTTTGTTTAGTACCGCAGTCAAAATGTCTAAAACTTTACCAATGGCTATAAACCTTTTCATTACATTCAAATAATCTGAATTAAAATATCAAAACAACCCCATCCTCCCCCCCTGGACCAAAAAAAAAAAAAAAAAAAAGAAAGAAAAGGAAAAGAAATCAAGCTACAGGTGCATTTCATATTCATGATATTAAACACTTTTGATGCAAATACCAGACATATCCATGATAATTCATATGATAAAATAAATATGAAATTTATATGCACATGTTCCAAATTTAATCAGTATACTTTAGATGCAAATGCTGGAGAGATTTTCATGTAGCATAAATAATGAATCATTTTTTTTCAAATTTTGTTCTGACAACATGAGGTAAATTGCTTTTGACATCAATATCATCTAAAATATTAACTGATAATTATTAATATTACACAATGTCTCTAGTAGGTTAGAAAATTATCCATTTAGTGATTATTTAATTAATTAAAATCATCTTGGCATTAACTCTGTAAAACTACTTTAATTACAAAGCAGTGAGTTATCTAATGATTTAGTACTCTGACACACAAAGATAAGTGTACAAAAAATTCAAATTATTCTGGTTTTTATCATTTTTCACTTTGCATTTTATAATACCTCTCCAACATCCTGTAATCAATTTTAAAAAAAGACTGCACTTATGCCAGTATAATGCATTATGGGTCATTATGTTTATCAATTATTATCCACTCATGTTAATTTGGGTTTCAGTAAACTTATCAATTTTTATCATGTTAATTTTGTAGGAAAATTGTAAAATCATATTCTTATCATTGCACAGACAAGTAAATATATTGTAATCAAGGAATATTAACACCGTTTTAAAAGTCATAAAAAGGTTTTTTTTTATCGTCCATTACAAAAGAGCAAGCAGATACTTTCTGAAATGGTGTAATTCAATGTTATATTAAAATGGCATTATCAATGAATAAAACTATGCCCATTATTACTTATTAACCAAAAAGCATTCCTCTTTTTTCCTTTATCAAAAAATGCTGAGAAACGCAAAAATTAAAGGCAACAACTCGCTCCAGTAAATTGCTAAGCAATTATAAGAATTGACTTGCACTTGATTTTATGCATATAAGATACTGCTTAACAAATCTTAATTTAACTAAAGACCTTATCTGCACACACACACACACACACACACACACACACACACACACACACACACACACACACACACTTTTGATACATCAGCATATCTTTTTTTGTATATCTTTGGAACCACATACAAAAGTCATTTTTCGTACCTAAGCATACATTTTTTTGTATTTATTTGTAACCATGATAAATCATTGTTTTAAAAAGGTATACCTTTTCTGATATATTCTTATTTTTTGTCTTGTACCTTTTTTGTACATTTTCTACTATAGGTATATAGGACCTTCACTTTTTCAAATATTTAAACATGACATGCTACTTTGTTGAATAATCATAAGACAAGTGTTACAAGAGTAACTGTCTATTAAGACAAGCATTATAAGATCAACAACTTTTACAAAAAAAACTGTCTACAAAGACCACTATGGTAGGATCACCTGTCTATTAAGACCAGTGTAATAAGGTCACTTATTTATTAAGATAACTTTTACAAGATCACCTGTCTGTAAAGACAACTGTTACAAGATCACCTGTCTATTAAGACCAGTGTTACAAGATCACCTGTCTATTAAGACCAGTGTTACAAGATCACCTGTCTGTTAAGACCAGTGTTGCAAGATCACCTGTCTATTAAGATCAATGTTGCAAGATCACCTGTCTATTAAGATCAATGTTGCAAGATCACCTGTCTATTAAGATCAATGTTGCAAGATCACCCGTCTATTAAGATCAATGTTACAAGATCACCTGTCAATTTAGACCACTGTTACAAGATCTCGTGTCTATTATGATCAATGTTACAAGATCACCAGTCTAATAAGATCAATGTTACAAGATCACCTGTCAATTTAGACCACTGTTACAAGATCTCGTGTCTATTATGATCAATGTTACAAGATCACCAGTCTAATAAGATCAATGTTAAAAGATCACCAGTCTAATAAGATCAATGTTACAAGATCACCAGTCTAATAAGATCAATGTTACAAGATCACCTGTCTATTTAGACCACTGTTACAAGATCTTGTGTCTATTATGATCAATGTTACAAGATCACCAGTCTAATAAGATCAATGTTACAAGATCACCTGTGTATTAATACCACTATTAAAAGATCACCTGTCTTTTAAAATAAATGTTATAAGACCCCCTTTTTTGTACACATATGTAATAAAATACAAGTGGCCCATGAACCTTAATGCTCACCTGAAGATATGTCCAAAATTGTTTGCTGAGAGCAATATACAATGTATGAATTACAGAAACTTTAGAAAATTTAGAACTGACACAATACTTCATCAGAAGTATCTAGCAACAGTAGTTTACATGCATGTAGTAACTAAAGTACAATGATCATCATATCAATACCTACAATATTCTATTATATATGTCTGAAAAAAGTTAATATTTTTCAAGATAATTCACAATTTAAGCCATCTTTTGTAGCTTTGGTCTCTGCTGATGATGACCTTGACCTTTGAACCTATGACCTTGATTTATATAACAAAAGGATCTTCATATCAATACCTACAATTCTAACATACATGCCTATACAAAAAGTTAATAGTTTTCAAGATAAATAACAATTATGCTGTCTTATGTAGCTATGAACTTGACCTTTGGGTTTGAACCCCATCTTGGTCTGACAAAGACTTAAAAATAGTAGTGACTGTTCTTTTGCCAAGCACTCCGCATTTGAAAATAAAAGTCATGGGTTCTTCAGCAGAGACCTTAAAGATTGATGCTTCATGGCATGCTACAGAACCCTCCCTATTCAGCACGCTGCAAAGGTAAAAATTTCTACCACTTCACCTACAGCTGTTGATGTATAGATATCAGTGAAACATTCTTGACTGGGACATTAAAACCCCATTTAATCAATCAATCAGTAAATCAAACAATCTCTGTATAAAGACCACCTGTCATAAGAACCCATTTTATACAAAGCATGCTGGGATACGAGTATCTATAGATAGGTTTTACTGTTTGTTTTATTGTTATCTGCCCCCCTTTGCCTTCTTAAGCCAAATAAACATCTATATATAGAAAAAATATGTACAAAAACTCTGTAAACTATTCCAACTTAAATGTCATTAGTTTATAAAACTTACTGGCAAACAGCTTGCTAAAAAGTCATAACGTATTATTAAGTTTAAAATCATAAAATAAAGAAAAACAAACAATGTTAACAATTATGTCAATGTTGAAAGCATGCTGATGCATTCTGGGGCATGTTTCCAATCTGATATCAAAGCTTGTATTAATTGATAAATCCATCAGTGATTGGATCGGCACTGACATGAGCTGATTTACAATGTTTAAGGTATGCAAGCATTTTGACTTGTAATAAGAATTCGATCATAATATTTATTTAACTGTTACATCAAGTTTAATCTTACCACATTCCATTACGTCTGTATTATACAACTTTTGCCAGAAAAAAGTCCTGCTTTTTGTTCTTATCTTCATAATATGTACTGCCTTGTGGCTCAGTGAAAGAGGGTCTACCTTGAGAGTGGAAGGTCATGGGTTTGAACCAGTAAGAGGGTCTACCTTGAGAGTGGAAGGTCATGGGTTTGAACTGGGAAGAGGGCCTATATCTTGAGAGTGGAAGGTTATGGGTTTGTACTGGGAAGAGGGTCTACCTTGAGAGTTGAAGGTAATGGGTTTTGTACTGAGAAGAGGGTCTACCTTAAGAGTGGAAAGTCATGGGTTTGAACTGAGAAGAGGGCCTACCTTGGGAGTGGAAGGTCATGAGTTTGTACTGGGAAGAGGGTCGACCTTGAGAGTGGAAGATCATGAGTTTGTACTTGGAAGAGGGTCTACCTTCGGAGTGGAAGGTCATGGGTTTGAACCATGGCTGGGTCATATATACAACTTTAAATTTGAGATACCACTTTTTTTGCCTAGTGTCCTGTACTAAGATGATAGAGTATGGCATGGTCCATCCAATGCCAAGATAATTTGACAGGAAAAGTGATAAAATGCCTGTCTGGGTTAAACTGAACTAACTTGTTAGCTGAGTAATGGTTTTTAATGTCCCGGTCAAGAATATTTCACTTATATTGAGACATCACCAACTATAGGTGAATGTGCAGAAATTTTGCCTATGCATTGTGCTAATGGCATTATACAGCAGGTTCTTTATCGTGCCAAACCTTGCTGTGACACGAGATCTCGTGTTCCCATCAGAAAGAACCGTTACTTTCACTTCGTAATACCAAGTGCTTGGTGAAAGAACAGTTTTAAGTCTCGGGTAATTGGTTGGTAGAGGAAACTAAAGTGCCAGAGAAAACCAACAATCTTTGGCAAGCAGATTAACAAAATTTCTGGTACTGCCTAGTAGGTTTTAGAACCTGTGATCCCAAATGCACATTTCAGACCAGTCCTCTATTGATGCTCCAGCTTTTTGTTTGTGTTTTTGCATCCTAAGGGAGACTCAGATGGCTGAATGGTCTAAAGCACGAACTTACAGATCAGATCATTACTGTCTGGGTTAAAATCCCAATCCAGGCAGATCTTGGTGTGAGAAAAGGATGTCCATTCTCTTGCTTATTGGCAATGATTTCCTTAAGACATTCCAGCTTCCTCCACCATTCCTGAACTGACTTCACTAATATAAAAGAAAGGATCTTGACTGGGACATAAAACTTCATTACTGAAGTGCACTGCACTGCACTGCACTACACTACGCTACATTACACTACACTAAACAGCACTGCACTACAATGCACTACACTAAACAGCACTACACTGTACTGCACTACACTAAAATACATTCTACTACTTCTGTTATATGTCAATATATTTTAAGTTACCAGTGATGAGATTTTTGCAAGATATTAATTAGCGGTATTTATGAACATTTATCTATATATGCAACATTGTCGACAATGACATCAACAACTTATAATTTATATTTAAAACAACAGATATCCCAATGTACCAAACTGAATTCAGTTAAATTCTATCATTGACTTATAATTTATATTTAAAACGACAGATATCTAAACAACCGAACTGAATTCAGTTTAACTCTTTAATTGACATTTTGTTGCATTGTCAACAACTTCATAGTAATGGAAAGATGAAAAGCATTATGTTAACACCATATTTTCAAATACACTGCACTGCATAAACTACACTGCCCTGCATTGCCCTCACTACAATGCATTGCACTGCACTACCCTGCACTGCACTGCACTACACTGCACTGTACTGCATAAACTACACTGCCCTGCAATGCATTGCACTGCACTACACTGCCCTGCACTACACTGCACTACACTGCCCTGTTCTGCACTGCACTACACTGCACTACACTGCCCTGCACTGCCCTCACTACAATGCACTGCACTGCACTACCCTGCACTGCACTGCACTACACTGCACTGTACTGAAAAGACCATCAAAGACAAGCAAATAACAAATTTATCCATTGTGATTTTTTTCTTATCAGTTTATTTTTTTCAGTTGACCTGTATTTTTGAACCCTTGCTGATTGCGGATATTTCTGCAATCTGTTTTGAATTTTCTGCACTTTTATCCTCTAAGGAAGATGTAAATCCAAATAAAGAAAAAATTAGTTAGTACTCACGATTACAGGATACCAGCGGTACTTTGAACTTCTTAAGTAATCTAGTGAGCTGATGTCGTATTTCTACAGCCCGACATAAACCTTTGTAGTTTAAATAATTATCATGACACCACCGTGAATTCTTATTATACTGTTAATAAATAAATAAATAAATAAAAAAAAAATTAATTGTAAATGTTACAAGTTGTAAACTGTTTCAACCACTCACCTTGATTGGAGATCACATATAGGTAAAATGTGTATTCATACTTTTGCAAATTACTTTATTGAACAGTATGAACAGCGTGTGCAGGGAAGTTATTTAGCTTCAATGACAGATTTACGACTTATTTAGGGGCTGATTTTCACATGTTAAACTTTATTTAATAAATGTCCAAAAATTAACTTAATTTCAAGTTCTGGTGTAATTGAGGAAGCCTTGGGAGCTGCTGCAATTGAACTGACACTCCTCTTCAATAAAAATTCCTCCCAAGGGAAATTTGAATCTCTCAGTTAGAGGCACTTTGATTTGACCAATTTTCAACCAAGGCCCAAATACTTAAACTTAAATGACATTTTACAACCAATTTAAAGTTCTTTTATGGTACATATAGAAGCACTGAAATGTTGGAGAAAATCAGAGTGTCAAGATAAACCCAAAAAACCTACCTGCAAATTGCTCATATTAAGATCTCCTTGATTTGATGTTTTAAGTTACTAAGGAGCGATTGTGAACATGAAACCTGAAATACCAAAGCTTTTATTACTAAGCCTTAAACGTTTGGACCTCAAAAAAATTTAAAAATAAAAAAAATGCTAATAATAATAATAATAATAATAATAATAAAGATTTTAGGAAAACATAAAAATACTGGATTGGAATAATGAATTTTAAGCCCAAAGGCAGGGTTTTTTTTTTCCATTTATTTCACTTATATTGAGGTTGTGCACAAAGTTAGTTCAATGATGGTAGAGGAAACCAGAGTGCCCAGGGAAAAACCACTAACCTTTGACAAATGGACTGATAAACGTTTTTTGCACTAGGATCTGTCCGAAATGGAATTCAGACCAAGGCAGTGAGATACACTGCTATCTGTAAGCCACCATTAGACTGGGACAAACCACAAATTTATTTGGCAAGGTGGCACAGATTTTCGGGCCATGATACTATACTAACCTTCAAAAATGAATTATATACATTTATTAAACTTATGTGGTCTCCTTCTTCTACGGCAAATTTTCTTTTAAATCTTTCCTATAACAAGAAGTAATTTTATAATTATTGAAAAATTGGTCATGTACAAAGAGAGACAACTCTAACAAAAATGCTTAGCAAAAGTTTGTAATGTTTAAATTTTTCTAAGTTATTCTTGATGAGAGCAAGATTAATAATCTCTATGGTTAAATCTAAGGACAGATTCTGTATGCATGAGGTGTGCAAGTGTGTATTAGGGTCTGCTGAGTAAGAGGGCAATTTTTATTACAACAAAATTTAACAATCAGCTCTCAACCCCTAAGTTGACAAATTTTCATAGATTAGAATGTGCTCTTGGGGGTTTTAAACATAGTCAAAAAGAGTCTCGTAGATTTATAAACGTACATAATAAAAAAGGGCCTTAACTGAAGATAAGGCTTATTATTACAAGCAATTTAAAAGCCAAAAAAAAACTTTGCAGATAGAGAATATTGTCTTAGAGAGATTAAAATGCCCCCAAAATCCTTATTACAGCAATCCCATGTACCCTTTGTGACCTTGACCTTGTGGCAGACCAGGCTTGATAGATGGCCCAGTAACTCAGTCCGTAAAATGTCCCGCTAGTAGTGGGAAGGTGCCAGGTTCAAGTCCCAAGTTGGTCAATAGATTTGTTCCCTTTCCTGTTACATTTGATAATTGTTAATGACTGTATACACCTCTTCAAATGGAAACTAAAGTCAACGACACAGCAAACTCATCTTTAGACCATGGACACCATCTGTATGCAGTTCCATGATTATCCTCTGAACCATACCTGCATTGCACATGTGTCACATACATTTTTGATGTACATCAGGCTCATATGCTAAGCTTTCACAAACACATGCATTATAGAACTATCTAGAAAATCTACTATGTTTGTTTTCAACGTCATGTCAGCAGCTGGTTATAATTTTCTGATTTCTTGTTGTTTGTTATTTTTCATGTTTATCTCTAACAAATCTTGTAATATTACAGATGATATAATGTCTCAAACTGTAGGAGATTGCACAATTTTGAATTATTTCATTTTTTTCCTGGGGACATTCCTGAAGAAAACAACCCCCCTCCCCCGATTTGTCTAGAAATTTGAAAGCATATATGTGTCTATGCCAAGAGTGGCCCATAGTTTATGCTCACAGATCAATGCCTCTTACCACCTGGTTTGAATCCCTTTTAAGAAGAATCTTAGTGTGAAAAAAGTTTGTCAATGTTCTTGCTGAAAGTCAATAGCCTTTTCGAAGTATTCTCCACCATCCCTGAACTGACCACTTTGAAACAATATAGGAGAAATAATCTGAACTAAACACCAGTACTCCTCTCCACTCTAATACTGAAAATCTGAAATAGTGTCAGTAACATTTAAACGTGGAGTGGAGTAATGATGTTTTACATACTAGTCAAGGTTCTTTCACTTGAGATGTTCAGTTCTGGAATGGTTGAGGAAGCAAGAGTGCCTGGAGAAAACCAGCAACTTTTGTCAACCAATCTTACAAACTTTTTCAATCTAGGCTATCTCTCTTGGGATTCAAACCTTGGCAGTAAAAAGTGATGTGATCGGTCAATGTGGGCTTTAGACCGTAGAGGCCCCCTAGGTAACATTTGGTGGTACACATAGACCTTTTGACAAAATATTTTTTAAATTACGTAATACTTACTGCAGTGCTCTTTTTCCCTAAAGGTGTAATAAAGACATTCTGTATCTGGGTCATTGCTGCTATGGTAACAGCTTCTTCTGAACATTCAAATTCACCTATTTTTTTTTAAAAAAAAAAAAAAAAAAAAAAAAAAAAAAAAAAAAAAAAAAAAATTGTTCATAAAAAAATTTCAATGACCTTGTCCTAAAACCATATATAAAAATTATTATAATATCAATACCTACAACACTATCATATGCATGTCTAAATGAATTTTTTTTTTTTTTAAATTTTGGCGATAATAAACAATTTCATTCTTATATGAATCAACGACCTTAACCTTTGAAACTATGACCTCACCATATAGAAATGATTGTTATATCAATACCTTATACATGTACTATTCTTATATATACATGCCAATATACGTTTATAAATTTCCCGATATAAACCATTTCAGACTTCTTATACAGGTATGACCTTGACCTTTGAACCTTATCACCTTGAACTATATTTCAAATAAATCTTTATATCAATTACAACAATTTTCTAATATACATGCCTTTACCAAAAATTCACAGATTTCAAGATAATTAACAATTCAGGATTCTTATGCAGCTATACCTTAACCTTTAAACATATGACCTTGAACTATATATCAAAAAGATTGTTATCAAAACCTTAATTAATTATGACACACATGCCTAGTTTATATAGTTTTGGATTATAAAAACTTTCAGTTTTCTTATGCAGCTATGACCTTAAAGTTTGAACCATAAGACCTTAAACATTAACAGAAAAACAAAACATTTATAGTATTCTTGACAATAAACTATTTGGGTGTTTTATTTGGCTATGACCTTGACCTTTGAACAAATAACCTTGACAGTTTTTGAAAAAAAATTGTCAAATATACTTTTTTAAGCAATATGATATATCCAGAAAGCGTCTCATTTTGAGCCCTATGGCTACCATTTGCAAATCTGAAAGGCCTTAACCCAGGCATGATTACCACAAATACATGATGACACACAACAGACAATTCAAGACAAATGACAGATGGTGAACCACTGCAAAAACTTATCTCAGAAGAGCTAAAAATGTTTATGTTACCTGAATTCTTTAATTCAAGACAAAAATGTTTTGTTTATTCCTGGCTGTGCATGTACTGCATTATGGGCAATTATTAAAATCCATTCAGAACTCCTCTATATTTTACACAAACACTGTCCCCACTCCTTAGTACTGGCTATGCATATACTGCATTACGGGCAATTATTTAAATCTATTCAGAACTCCTCTTTATTTTACACAATCACTGTCCTCTACTCCATTAGAGCTGGCTATGCATGCACTGCATTATGGGTAATTATGAAAATCTATTCGGAACCCCTCTTTATTATATACAAACACTGCATGTGCCCCACCTCCTTTGTACTGGCTGTTCATGCACTGTATTATGGGTAATTATGAAAACTCATTCAGAACTCCTCTTTATTTGATACAAACCTGAAACAAGCAGCATTTTTGCAAACATTGGTGGCAGTGGAAACTCGGCCATTTGTAATCCTAATGGAGATGTCAGGTTCCCATTATCATCCAGACCTGTAAGTCAAATAATCTCTTTTTTAGCAATGAAGAAATTAAGTTAAAAAAATATTTAAAATACTTTTTAAAATTTGCATTTATTTTAACTAAAATTTCCATCTCCCATTATTACTTAATTTCCATAATTTTTTTCATATATTTTTCAAAAACTTTTATGATACAGGATTACACCAGAACCTTTTTTATTAAAAAATTGTGAATAAAATTTTTAAAAATTACAATATTGAAAACGGAATCAAAATTTAGCCACAGATTAAAAATGTATAGCAGTTTAAAATCCAATGTAAATAGCATTTTTTGGTTTGCTAAGTGAAATGCCTCTTTTTAAGAGTTATCTACTTGTGACTTCACAACAGTATTAGAAGTAGTATCTTATATACTAGTAATAGACAGAGTAAATAAGGTGATATAGCCACCCGAATCCCGAAACAAAAGGTTGGACAGAGAATGGAATAGACAGACAGACAGGTTGGTTTCTATATACTCTCCATAATTTTGTTTAAAGAAGGTATATTAAAGTTTAATAAACAATATATATGTATTAGGGCTTCACAAACGCTGGTAAGGTCAATCTGGTACAACCACCACCACAGTGCCTCTTACACTCTAGGTTGGAATCTCTTACATTAGCAATCAGTCCTTGGTGGTGTGATGTACTGCCTTCTGTAAGTGTGCGCTTTCAACAACTGATCCCCAAACAAACCTCAAGACATGACAAACCCTTTCTTACTTGAGGTTGATGCAGTTGGAACCCACAGCAGTGATACTATTGGGGTTGGATGGCTAATGCCCTAACCACCTGACCACCTTTATTGCTTTTTTAATTTAAGTACAGTATCATGTATGGAGCCTTGTAAAAATTACTGGTAGTTTTTTGTATGAGTTTTAATATATATATATATATATATATATATATATATATATATATATATATATATATATATATATATATATCAATTTTTTTATCATCATCAACATTATTATGATTCCCCACCTTTGGTTTTCATTCTGTTTCTTCTTCTTATTATTATTATTATTATTCCTATAAAATTTCAACAATCTGCTCTCATTGTAGATGCCCCGAAGATCATCAAATGATCAAATTTTTTTCTATCTCGACTGTCAGTGGGTGTAAATTGTGTAATTCAATTCCAAACATCTTTCTGTCCAATACATACAAAGAGAGATAACTCTTACAGAATCTTCTTTCTTCTTCAGTTTCTCAGATATAATGAGAGCCCAATTAAAATGGGTAATCTGAACTAATGTATAAAGTTAAACACTAAACAAAAATGATTCAGTGTTAATGAGCTATATGTTAATTAAGTGACTAACCTCTTTCTCATATAATTTGTTTTTAATAAATTCTCAGTCACTATCATAATGTATAAAATGCTTTAAAATATATCAAATTTTTTATCAGCACTGTCAAACAAGTTAAATGCATCAATCAATCTCGTTCAAAATTTTAGGGTAGTTTCCTGCACCATTAAAGTCTTTTACATCCATGGGTATTCAATGGGAGAGGGGCAGGAGGGTGGGGTCTTAAAACCAAAATCACCAATTTTTCCTTAAATACTTTGCTGTGTACTATTAAATCATATATATGTATATTTGTAATCAGCATCTCAAGGCGCATCAATTCATATAACATATTTTCCCCTGGGTTACCACTAAGGGGTGGTGCTTGGTAGGACTTTGTCATAACTTTTAAACTGTCCAGATCCTCACCCCTAAACTATAGATTTTTTGGTTCCTAATGATAAAATTTTTAAATGAAAAGAATGATACTAATGAAAGACACCTAAAAGCCTTTTCGACAGTGGGGTAGGGCTGGATGTTAAGTAAATTTTACACGATTGAGATCCTCACCCCTAATTTTTATGTATTTTCTGGCTCTTTATGAAAAGTTGAATAGGGTGATATTAATCAAGGGCACCTAAGGTCATTTCCCACTGTGGGTGGTGCTGGGTGGTGCTATGTACATGTATAGCTTTTAAATAGTTAAACCCGGCCCTTCCACTTATCTGTACATTTTCTTGTTCATTGTGGACTTTTGAAAAGAGTGATAAAAACCTCCAGGAAATCATTTTCAAGAGAGGGTGGGGCTGGGAAGCCAGAATTCTTAACGCCCACCCTCAGTCAAGAAAAACTATCTAATGGCATACTTGATTTCATTTCTTAAGGCAAGTTTACAGGATTAAATTCCTATTCAAAGTATTGACAACAAATTCAATAGCATTATAACACATTTTTATAAGTATAATTGCTTTAATCTCTTTGTCAATTATCCATTAATATGTAGGTTATGGCTACTTCACAGTCATGACACATGTCAATCAAAGTTGGTTAAACGCCTCACAGTTCATGAAACAGATTTGATATCAATCAAAGTTGAATACTTGCCCAAACAAAATACACCAGCTAATTGTAATTGCCAAATTTATGGATAGGGCCTATGTCAGAAGATAGAATGCATGATTTTTATCTATTGAACTTTTAAAATTTACATACATTTCAAATTATAAATTTATACATGCAGATTCGGACTTTCGCAATAAATTGGTTTCTTTCAAAAAAAAAAAAAATGTTGTTGCAACGGTGGGGTATGAGGGAATGGAAGTGAATATTACAAATGAATGCAACTCGAATTATAATTGTATAATTGTACTCTTAATCAGCTTTCGATTATTAATAATGGATATTATGGATCCATCATGAGATCAGTCCATCAGCAGGTGTATATTTTAGACAATATATAGATTATGGATGGTGGGGAATCATACGTAACTGGTATCCCAGTTACAATCTCTAGTTATTATTATTTTTTTTATGTCCAAAATCGTTTGCAAGGAAATTCATTAATTAAAACAACTCAAGTTTTCTCAAGTTTGAAACTGCCACAATACCTAATCAGAAATATCTAGTCAAAATTCATTTATAAATAACTAATATGCATGTAGTAACTATAGTATAATGAATTATATTAGAATCATTAGCCATTTCAGTATACTGTATACTTATGCATCTATGTCCTTGACCTTTGAACCTATGACCTAGAACCATATATCAAAATTATCATCATATTGATACCTACAATATTCTATTAAACATGACTGTACAAAAAAGTAATAGTTTTCAAGATAATTAATAATTTCAGTCTTCTTATGCAGCTATGACCTTGACCTTTGAATGTATGATTTTGAATCATATGTCCAAATGATCATAATATCAAAAGCTACAATATTTTAATATACAAACGTACATGTAATATGCCTATACTTAAAGTTGATAGTTTTCAAGAAAATTAGCAATTTTAATCTAATGCAGCTATGACCTTGACCTTCAAACATATGACCTTGAACCATGTATTGAAATGATTGCCATATTAATACCTACACTAATCTAATATATACAGTCGAACCCACTTAATCGCATATCGGATAACCGCATAAATCGGATAATCGCATAAATCGGATAATCGCATAGAATTGTGAAATCCAAAACCATTTCCTATGTATTCTATTGAAAAATACCCGTTTAATTGCATAGCCAAAAAGTCCAAACCCGCTTAATCGCATAGAAAATTTCTTGACCCGATCTCAAACCATCTCTAATAATCTTAAATTTTTGTAATTTTTCTTCAAAATAAAGTTTAAAAAGTATTATTTTCGTTAATCAGTTGAACAAAGGTACACTTAAAACAACACTAACAAGTGAGATATCTACATTCAGTCGAACATTCAGCATTATACTTAAGACTGAGTAACGCTACCACGTGCGTATGTGACAGTCAATGGTTAAAATATCAAAGATAAAAAATCAGGTTTTTGTTTATTAATCAGTAAATACCTGAAGTCGCTTGTCTAAAGTTTTCTTTCATCATCTAAAACATCGTCATGCTTGGTTAAATGTTGTTTATTAAAGCAATCCCATTGAAAAAATGAAAGAAGCCATAACCACCTG
Organism: Tegillarca granosa; assembly: GCA_029721355.1. NCBI lineage: Eukaryota > Metazoa > Mollusca > Bivalvia > Arcoida > Arcidae > Tegillarca > Tegillarca granosa. The sequence goes on from CM056603.1 coordinate 36,703,364, forward strand.
ATTGTTAAACAGTTAAATGACACAGTTGTCACGTGTCTATCAAGGAGATATCATGTGGGTTTTTGTATGGGACTTCTTTCACCATTGTAATGTTTCAGAAAAAAATTATTTATAAATTAATAAAGGCATAAAAACATCTCATATCTAATAAGTAGTGCCGATGTGAGGTTTAAAAATTATGACAAAATTAATAGGAATTACGTTTACGGGTAAAATGACCCGTTGGAACTTCTCAAAATAAATTGTTTTCTTTTGGGTAACTTTGGAAAAACAGAAATACACAGTCGTCAGTAAACAGAAATAATGTTATTTTCATTGGTTAAAAAATGTGTTGAACTTTTCTGGTATGTAGTACATTTGCATATGACCCCATTAGGTCATCGTCAGCAATTTTCATTTGATATGTAGAACAAAGGCTAAAGGGAAGTAACTCTTATATTAACTGTACTGGCTGCATGTTTTCCAAGATGGCGTCCTCGATGTGTATTGCATTTGTGTCGCGATTATTGATCAACAAACACATAAAAAGTAAATTTTTTAATGAAATAAACAACACAAAAGGTAAATTTAACATATAGTTTATTTAAAAATATACATTAAAACGATGTTTTGTGTGTGTAGCAATGCTGATAATAACTTCAAATGTCAGGTGAAACTTTTTTCAATGGGCCACAACGGCAATTCTGAATTTTCAGGGTGCAATTTTTCACGAGAAAAATGTTGTTTTTTTTAAAATTTTATTAAATCTCAATAGCGGTAGAAAGGGAAAAATTTTTATCATATAGTACATCTCGATGTTATTTTAAATGACAAGGGCATAGAATTTATTGGTTTGAATTTACCTTGCCGTTACACTAACAAACACTTTTTTGGTTACAATTAAATAATTTTATTATTTTTAGTACAAAATTATTCTCTAGTTGTAGGATGGATATTTATCTGATTTTTTTCACACAAAAATATATAACTACTTTTCTTACATGTATGATCATTTAATCAGCACCATCTATGCAGGAACTCTGTAGATATGTGTAAAACAGTAAAACCTGTTTAATCGCATATATCGGTTAATCGCATACAGTTTTGAATCACGGAGGCTATGCGATTAACCGGGTTTGACTGTATATATATTGAATCATATATCAAAACAATTGCCACATCAATACCTACAATATTCATAATACATGCCTACACAAAAGTTAATAGTGAGAAACAGAGTTTAAAAAATCAAATGGCATTTTGGATGGCCTGTTGAAAGAACGGACAATAACTGTTCTGTAAAAACCAACAAACCACAAAAAATTCTCGAACAATCAGATCTCATAAAAATTTCTTCCTACCTGTAGCAAGGCTGCTACATCCCCTATCATTTTGAGATATCATGTAATGATTCAATTTGTCAATTAATTTTGTGTCTCATGGGAAGTCAATTTTAATTGAAATTAGATTCACGATAAACAGCAGAAAAATCACAAGGTGGATTTGGCACCCATCCAAAATATGTCCCAGAAACATATGTATGAAACATCAAGTGAAAATTGTCCATTTTACACCTTGTTTTGTCGGCATTTTGCATTTTCACCAATTTGCATTTCATTTGCGCTGGTTTTTTTTCATTTGCACTGATTTTTTTACAGGTCAATCTCAGATAAAATAGGTAATTTATAATTATTTCTCAGGTGAACCTCTTCCGTTAGCCAGTTATTTTCATAACTGTTTCCCCCTGCCATCTATAACCAACGACTTGACTCCCTGGTTCGTCTCTGTTTGGATTAGGTCCATCTCTCGATTGACTTTCCAAACAATGTGAACTCATTCCGGTTTAAACATTATATAGCCTCTATTGAACAGTGGTCATACCCCAGTAATATTTCAAACGATCAATATATCGGGTTTTGATCACTTTACAATGGCCTTATCACAGTCTTCATGAACAATGCTCGATTTGATTGAAATATCTGGTTTTAACAACATACACGGCATTTAAAATATTATACCTAAAACATTTTACAGGTAATTACAGGTAAATCGGTGCAAATAATAAAAAAAAAAAATCGGTGCAAATGAAAAATGGAATTTTCAAAAATTGGCACAAATGTCATATGGCCTGTTTTGTTGATCACAAAAACTAAATTAAAGTACTGAAAGTACTTAAAGTCACAAAGACAAATGAATGTTTTTGATGAATGTGAATTTTGCGTCCTGTTCAAGATTATTTCATGTAAAGTTGACAGCCTTTGTAGGTGTAGTAGTAGATATGTTCAATTTGCAATGCAATGAAAGACAGCAGTGAGGCATGTAGTGCAATGTCTATGAGCTATAATACTAATTTCGTCGTTAAATGACCATATACCATTCTGCAGACCAAGTAACATAAACAATTTCAATAATCAGAAACTATGCATCTTAAAATGATTATATCATAAACAGTGTAGCATTATATGGCCATATCATAATCCATGTTACCATAAACAGTCTTATCATAAACTTTTTTATATTTCTTAACCAAGCGGTATCAATTATATACCATTCCATAAATATATAACACAAATACCAGTTAAACTTTGATGTGCCAGATGTGCACATTCGGAAATTCATTCCTCATCAGCAGTGTTTTCTCCAGAGTGCGTTTCTTGCATTTTTGACGCGATTTTTTTATGAATGGCGCAACATGGTTTTGCTGTTGCGTTATTTTTGATGCAACCTTTTTTACATAGATTGAAATTGGTTACTATAAATGATAAAAGGTGACGGGACTGAAAACGAAAGTAATGAGTGGAAGTTCCTTATTGCCGTACCACATGACTATCGTACCATATTAAAGGAAGCTAATTATTAATATAGGAACCTGTCTATATTCTTAATCTTTGAAATGTTTGTATTGAACACTTAATTTATATAGTCATTATAAGAGCTCTTTGCATCAGGCATAAAAGAAAAGTGGAAACAATCTTTGACAACCTTTTTAAACGACTTGTGTCAAAGTCCTGCACGGAGCTATGAACATGACCAGGCGGCATATGGTAGTAACTTACTTACCGATGACTCACAGTCAAATTAAAAAAAACTTATGTAAATCAAGATCTTAATAAAATTTGGTTAAACAAATATCCTTTAATGATTTATGAAATTAATAAAATCATATGTAAAACAGGCATATCGGAAGAGGTGGATAATAATAACAAATGATAATGGTCTGTTGACTTGGGTTGATGGTAGAACATTCAGTAATTTCTGTTTTGGGATACTGTTGCGATTTTTCTGTTAATATTACAGATATAAGTAGCATTTGAAATAAAACTTTTAAACATAGACAAAGAGATTAATACAGATCCTCTTAATTACAAACAAAATATTTTCTTTATTGTAAAATATCGAAAAAATTAATTTTTATTCCAAAAATTTCATTGATGACCCCCTGTTTTAGTAAGCTGGAAAAAACACTGCATCAGTGACACTAAGACCAAAAAGTTTGATATGATAGTCTGATAAACTATGTTCTTAAAAAGATTATATCATAAACAATGTGGCATTATATGACCATTTAAAAACCATGTGACACTTAATGACCACATCATATACTTTGAGATAAATCTATAATTTATGGGTAAAATTATCTGCCTTTTAAACCCATTCCATTTTTATTTGTAGTCAATCTGCCCAGTGGTTTCAGAGATAAAAGATTTTCAAAGATTATTTTATATCTGGACAAAAATACACCTGTTTTTACATATTTGTTTCATTTATAGCAATATGGCCTATATTTTATTTTAGATATGTCCGATAAAATTTTGAATTAATGTTAGCCATGAAAATTATTATGCATGCAATGATTTGTTCCAGATGTACTTGTGCATTTATAAATGCTAACAATAACTATTTCAACTGACATTAATTCTATGTTAATTTTTGCTTATTTTTCAGTTGGTGATTGGATGCAGATCAGCAGAACAGAAACAGAATAGTGATAGTCCATTAATGATTAAAGATTTAAAAATGGCTGCCTACACACCAACATTTGATTTCCAAGCTGCCATTGAGAAATGTGAGTTATGCCAGGAGGAAGATGCCCAGTACTTTTGTACAAATTGCCAAGAGGAGATGTGCAACAGCTGTAAAACAGCACATCTACGAAGCAAGGCAAGCCGAGATCACAATGTTATAAGTACCAGCCTGGGTAGAAGTAGCAGGACAAATACAGAACAAATAAAATGTACAGCACATCTAAGAGAAATCCTACAGGATGTACTGCACTAGCTGTGATGAGGCTGTCTGTGTAAAATGTGCCACTAGTATAAAACACAAAAACCACAACTTCGAGGAACTTGAGACAACTTTTTACAAGTACCAGGATGAAATATCATCAAGTGTAATAGAAACCAAACAGCAAAAAGAAGAACACACAATAGAATCACGAAACATAAAAGTTCCTTCCATTACACACATTAACCCTCCATCATTTGTCAGTGATGCCACTCTAAATTTACAGAATATATTTGGAAAACTAACAGACTCCTTGGAATCTACATCAACACAGAAAGTGTCTGAAAAAGGAAAAGAACAGAAGGAAAAAATGAAATTGGATGTCAGTTTGGACAGTTCCTCCTCAGTAACAACCATCAGTACAGATATAGTTTCCAAGCTTAATCCTGGTGTAAGAAGTGAATGTGTGTCTCCTGTCAATGATAAGGAGGCTTGGTGTGGTGGTGATTACAATCTGGTATTGATAGATATACATGGTCATGTAAAAAAGAAAATTCAACCGAAAAACGCTCTCTGGGCTGTAGTAATAACAACTAAAGGAGAATTATTTGTCACAGAGATCAATCGTACAAACATAATAAAGTATTCACCAGATGGTAAACGTACAAAGATAGGTAATACAAAACCATACACAACACAAGGACTATGTAATACATCAGTACCTGATAACATACTGGTATGTCTGTATAATAAGGGTGATAATGATAGTAAAGTAGTAAGGATGACTACAGCAGGTCATATAAAACAAACCATACAAAACAACAAACAACAGAAATCATTGTATAAATATCCAAGGTATGTAGCAGAGAATATTAATGAAGATGTTATTGTAGTGGATGGTTGTTATCCTTCTACTATTGTTGTGGTTGACAAAAGAGGGGAATACAGGTATACATATCCAGACTCATCACAGTCATCTCACACTATTGATTGGTGTTATGGTACAGCTTGTGATAACACTTGATGTGTACTGGTCAGTGATTTTAAGAACCACAGAATACATCAGATAGACATGGAAGGCAGGTTTATACAGTTTGTACTCACTCTACAACATGGAGTACAACATCCTGAGGGAATGAGTATAGACAATAAAGGTCAGCTCTGGCTGTGTAATAATGGTGGTTATGAAGTAACAATTTTCAAGTACAAATCATGAACAATTTGCTTGAATGTTGAAATAGATACCAGTGTGATTCAAAGAAACATGATAAAAAATGTAAAGTTGAACTTAAAAACTAAACTGTTTTTCCAAATAAAAAGAAAAAACACTGCAAAACTTTATACCTAAAACATTGTTATTTCAAAATAAAATGAACAACAATTAAAATGGTTATAAACTTTGTTCAACATAGCAATTTAAAAAAAGATATGTCAATGTGATAATGGACTTGCATTCAAAACTTGATTCCAAATAACAAGAAGTAATAATCTGATAATGGATAACAATGTGGTGATGAACTTATATTGAAAACTGTGATTCCAAATTACAATGGATACTGATGTGGTTATAAACTTATATTGAAAACTGTGATTCCAAATTACAATGGATACTTGTGGTGATGAACTTATATTGAAAACTGTGATTCCAAATTACAATGGATACTTGTGGTGATGAACTTATATTGAAAACTGTGATTCCAAATTACAATGGATACTAATGTGGTGATGAACTTATAATGAAAACTGCGATTCCAAATTACAATGTATACTAATGTGGTGATGAACTTTTATTGAAAACTGTGATTCCAAATTACAATGGATACTTGTGGTGATGAACTTATATTGAAAACTGTGATTCCAAATTACAATGGATACTAATGTGGTGATTAACTTATAATGAAAACTGTGATTCCAATTACAATGGATACTTGTGGTGATGAACTTATAATGAACACTGTGATTCCAAATTACAATGGATACTAATGCGGTGATGAACTTATATTGAAAACTGTGATTCCAAATTACAATGGATACTAATGCGGTAATAAATATTTAATGAAAACTGTGATTCCAAATTAATATGTATATCAATGCAGTGATGAACTAATTTACAACACAGTGATTCACAGTTACAAAGGATACTAATGTGGTGATGAACTTATATTCCACGTTACAATGGATATCAATGTGGTGATGAACCTTTAATCCAAATTACAATGGATACTAATGTGGTGAAAAACTTATAATGAACATTGTGCTTTCAAATTATAATGAATTCTAATCTGATCATGGATATCAATGTGGTTATTAACTTATTATCAATACTGTGTTTATAAGTTACAATGGATACCAATGTGGTGATGAACTTATAATGAACACTGTGATTCCAAATTACAATGGATACTTATGTGGTGATGAACTTATATTCCAAGTTACAATGGATATCAATGTGGCAATAAACTTATTATCAATACTGTGTTTCTAAGTTACAATGGATACCAATGTGGTGATGAACTTATATTCCAAGTTACAATGGATATCAATGTGGCAATAAACTTATTATCAATACTGTGTTTCTAAGTTACAATGGATACCAATGTGGTGAGGAACTTATAATGAACACTGTGATTCCAAATTACAATGGATACTAATGTGGTGATGCACTTATATTCCAAGTTACAATGAATATCAATGTGGCCATAAACTTATTATCAATACTGTGTTTCTAAGTTACAATGGATACTAATGTGGTGATGAACTTATATTCCAAGTTACAATGGATATCAATGTGGCAATAAACTTATTATCAATACTGTGTTTCTTAGTTACAATGGATACCAATGTGGTGATGAACTTATAATGAACACTGTGATTCCAAATTACAATGGATACTAATGTGGTGATGGACTTATAATGAAAACTGTGATTCCAAATTACAATGGATACTAATGTGGTGATGAACTTATATTCCAAGTTACAATGGATATCAATGTGGCAATAAACTTATTATCAATACTGTGTTTCTAAGTTACAATGAATACCAATGTGGTGATAAACTTATAATGAAAACTGTGATTCCAAATAACAATGTTATATTCCAAGTTACAATGGATATCAATGTGGCAATGAACTTATTATCAATACTGTGTTTCTAAGTTACAATGGATACTAATGTGGCAATAAACTTATAATGAAAACTGTGGTTCCAAATTACAATGTATACTAATGTGGTGATGAACTTATATTCCAAGATACAATGGATATAAATGTGGCAATAAAATTATTATCAATACTGTGTTTCAAAGTTACAATGAATACCATTGTGGTGATAAACTTATAATGAAAACTGTGATTCCAAATTACAATTTTATATTCCAAGTTATAATGGATATCAATGTGGCAATGAACTTATTATCAAAACTGTTTCTAAGTTACAATGAATACCAATGTGGTGATAAACTTATAATGAAAACTGTGATTCCAAATTACAATGGATATTAATGTGGTGATGAACGTATATTCCAAGTTACAATGGATATCAATGTGGCAATAAACTTATTATCAATACTGTGTTTCTAAGTTACAATGGATACCAATGTGGTGATGAACTTATAATGAAAACTGTGGTTCCAAATTACAATGGATACTAATGTGGTGATGAACTCATAATGAAAACTGTGGTTCCAAATTACAATGGATACTAATGTGGTGATGACCTTATATTCCAAGAAACAATGGATATAAAAGTGGCTATAAACTTATTATCAAAACTGTTTCTAAGTTACAATGAATACTAATGTGGTGATAAACTTATAATGAAAACTGTGATTCCAAATTACAATGGATACTAATGTGGTGATGAACCTATATTCAAGATACAATGGATATCAATGTGGCAATAAAATTATTATCAATACTGTGTTTCTAAGTTACAATGAATACCAATGTGGTGATAAACTTATAATGAAAACTGTGATTCCAAATTACAATGTTATATTCTAAGTTACAATGGATATCAATGTGGCAATGAACTTATTATCAATACTGTATTTCTAAGTTACAATGGATACTAATGTGGCAATGAACTTATAATGAAAACTGTGATTCCAAATTACAATGGATACTAATGTGGTGATGAACTTATATTCCAAGTTACAATGGATATCAATGTGGCAATAAACTTATTATCAATACTGTGTTTCTAAGTTACAATGAATACCAATGTGGTGATAAACTTATAATGAAAACTGTGATTCCAAATTACAATGTTATATTCCAAGTTACAATGGATATCAATGTGGCAATGAACTTATTATCAATACTGTGTTTCTAAGTTACAATGGATACCAATGTGGTGATGAACTTATAATGAAAACTGTGGTTCCAAATTACAATGTATACTAATGTGGTGATGAACTTATATTCCAAGATACAATAGATATGAATGTGGCAATAAAATTTTTATCAATACTGTGTTTCTAAGTTACAATGGATACCAATGTGGTGATAAACTTATAATGAAAACTGTGACTCTAAATTACAATTTTATATTCCAAGTTACAATGGATATCAATGTGGCAATGAACTTATTATCAAAACTGTTTCTAAGTTACAATAAATACCAATGTGGTGATAAACTTATAATGAAAACTGTGATTCCAAATTACAATGGATACTAATTTGGTGATGAACATATATTCCAAGATACAATGGATATCAATGTGGCAATAAACTTATTATCAATACTGTGTTTCTAAGTTACAATGGATACCAATGTGGTGATAAACTTATAATGAAAACTGTGGTTCCAAATTACAATGTATACTAATGTGGTGATGAATGTATATTCCAAGTAACAATGAATATCAATGTGGCAATAAACTTATTATCAATACTGTGTTTCTAAGTTACAATGGATACAAATGTGGTGAGGAACTTATAATGAAAACTGTGGTTCCAAATTACAATGGATACTAATGTGGTGAGGAACTTATAATGAAAACTGTGGTTCCAAATTACAATGTATACTAATGTGGTGATGAACTTATATTCCAAGTAACAATGAATATCAATGTGGCAATAAACTTATTATCAATACTGTGTTTCTAAGTTACAATGGATACCAATGTGGTGAGGAACTTATAATGAAAACTGTGGTTCCAAATTACAATGGATACTAATGTGGTGATGATTGTATATTCCAAGTAACAATGAATATCAATGTGGCAATAAACTTATTATCAATACTGTGTTTCTAAGTTACAATGGATACAATTGTGGTGAGGAACTTATAATGAACACTGTGATTCCAAATTACAATGGATACTAATGTGGTGAGGAACTTATAATGAAAACTGTGGTTCCAAATTACAATGTATACTAATGTGGTGATGAACTTATATTCCAAGTAACAATGAATATCAATGTGGCAATAAACTTATTATCAATACTGTGTTTCTAAGTTACAATGGATACCAATGTGGTGAGGAACTTATAATGAAAACTGTGGTTCCAAATTACAATGGATACTAATGTGGTGATGAATGTATATTCCAAGTAACAATGAATATCAATGTGGCAATTAACTTATTATCAATACTGTGTTTCTAAGTTACAATGGATACCAATGTGGTGAGGAACTTATAATGAACACTGTGGTTCCAAATTACAATGGATACTAATGTGGTGAGGAACTTATAATGAAAGCTGTGGTTCCAAATTACAATGTATACTAATGTGGTGATGAACTTATATTCCAAGTAACAATGAATATCAATGTGGCAATAAACTTATTATCAATACTGTGTTTCTAAGTTACAATGAATACCAATGTGGTGATGAACCTTTAATGAAAACTGTGATTCCAAATTACAATGGATACTAATGTGGTGATGAACTTACAATGAACACTGTGCTTTCAAATGATAATGAATTCTTATCTGATCATGGATATCAATGTATTGATGAATTTATTATCAAAAGTGTGATTCAGTTACAATGGATACCAATGAACTGATGCACAATGGATGCCAATGTGGTGATAAACCTATCATCAACACTGTGATTCCAAGTTACAATAAATACAGTTTGATCATGGATACCAATGTGGTGATGAATTTATAATGAAAACTGTGATTCTAAATTACCATGGATACTAATGTGGTGATTAACGTTTATTCCAAGTTACAATGGATATCAATGTGGCAATAAACTTATTATCAACTGTGATTCGAAGTTACAATGGATACCAATGTGCACATGGTGATGAACTTATAATGAACACTGTGATTGGAAGTTACAATGGATACCAACATGCAGATGAACTTATATGCACCAATGCATTTTCAAGTCAAGAGAGAATTTTTTCACCAAAATAAATAAATAAATAACAATTTAAACTTACCACCTAAAGCATACAGTAATTCTAAACCTCTAACCATGTTCTCTGCTGGCGGAGGCTGTAAAATACAAAAGGGAAAAGTGCAACTGAAGAAATATTTACTTGGTAATGTCCAACACAACCAAGAACATGACACTATATAGATTTGATCAAATTTCAATAGTTCTAGGGCCAATATCATGGAACAGACCAAACATAAAAACTCGCAAATCTTATGAACTTCGAAATTTCCTATTATTCATATGGATGATGTCATTTGATTAACAACTAGAAATATTCAAGATTTGATAGTCATTTTGTCACAGATCATTGAGTAATATACCAGATTTTTGAAACAGATTCTCATTTAAGATTTTGCTACTTTTAAAATTTGGTTTATTACTCAATGAACCAGAAAAAAATGGCAGTCAATTCTAATATTTACATTTTAATTTTTTTTTTCTTCAGTCATAAACCTAATTGCTAATTCCATTAAATTGTAATAAATGATGATGTTTTTACTAATTCCATTGAATTGTAAGAAATGATGATGTTTTTAAAAAGAATATAATTAGGTCAAGACCTATAAATGAAAAGTTTATCAGACATACATTAACCCCGCCTACTTTTTAGTTTCATGTCAATCATGTCAATTTCTCTAGAGATCAGATCAGTAAGGATGAGAATAATTCTTGAAACAAATTTTATTTCAACAATTTCATTTTTTTATCATTTCTTTAAATTTTTAAAGTGTGTGCATGATTTTGTGTATTAAAATTGATTCAAATTTAGAAAGCAAAAAATCTAGTTAAATGTTTGTTAACAATTTTGTAAACATCATTCATTGTATACAATCAGTTTAATTCAGTAAGCATTAGTTGTTCTTGGTTCTGGAAGAAAACAACTTTATAAAATTGTTTGTTATTCGCCAGATAAAAAGTTCTCATTGCCTCCTTAATTAACTACAATCTCTTTAGAATTAAAAGGGGCCTCGGTGGTCCAGTGGTCTAAAGCCCGTGCTTATGGATCACAGTGCCCCTCACCACCTGGTTTCGAATCCCACTCACTAGTGTGAGAAAGTTTGTCAGTTCACTTGCCAAAGGTCTGTGGTTTTCTCTGGGCATTCCAGTTTCCTCCACCATCCCAGAACTGACTGCTTCAAAATAAGTAAAAAAACCTTGACTGGGGCGTAACACACCATTACTCCACTCCACTCCACTTTTTAGAATTATAGAAGTTTGCTGAGCACATTAACAGTCAAATGTCAAATTTTGTGATCTTACTGGTCACAAACAGAAGTGGGAAAATATCAGTTAATAGAACAGCCTCTCGTTCAACAGAAAAAAACAAGTCCAATATGGCTATTGTAAATATTATCAGTATCATAAAACCCCCAAACAAGACAAGAAAAGACAATCATGTATAAGGACCTGTCTGGCTATTGTAAATATTATCAGTATGATAAAACCCCCAAACAAGACAAGGAAAAGACAATCATGTATCAGGACCTGTCTGGCTATTGTAAATATTATCAGTATGATAAAACCCCCAAACAAGACAAGAAAAAGACAATCATGTATCAGGACCTGCCTGGCTATTGTAAATATTATCAGTATGATAAAACACCCAAACAAGACAAGCAAAGACAATCATGTATCAGGACCTGCCTGGCTATTGTAAATATTATCAGTATGATAAAACCCCCAAACAAGACAAGAAAAGACAACCATGTATCAGGACCTGCCTGGCTATTGTAAATATTATCAGTATGATAAAACACCCAAACAAGACAAGAAAAGACAATCATGTATCAGGACCTGCCTGGCTATTGTAAATATGATCAGTATGATAAAACCCCCAAACAAGACAAGAAAAAGACAATCATGTATCAGGACCTGCCTGGCTATTGTAAATATCATCAGTATGATAAGACCCCCAAACAAGACAAGAAAAAGACAATCATGTATCAGGACCTGCCTGGCTTTTGCTGTCTGGCTATTGTAAATATTATCAGTATGATAAAACCCCCAAACAAAACAAGAAAAGACAATCATGTATCAGGACCTGTCTGGCTATTGCTGTCTGGCTATTGTAAATATTATCAGTATGATAAAGCCCCCAAACATGACAAGAAAAGACAATCATGTATCAGGACCTGCCTGGCTATTGTAAATATTATCAGTATAATAAAACCCCCAAACAAGACAAGAAAAAGACAATCATGTATCAGGACCTGCCTGGCTATTGCTGTCTGGCTATTGTAAATATTATCAGTATGATAAAAACCCCAAACAAGACAAGAAAAGACAATCATGTATAAGGACCTGTCTGGCTATTGCTGTCTGGCTATTGTAAATATTATCAGTATGATAAAATAAACCCAAACAAGACAAGAAAAGACAATCATGTATCAGGACCTGTCTGGCTATTGTAAATATTATCAGTATGATAAAACCCCCAAACAAGACAAGAAAAGACAATCATGTATTAGGACCTGTCTGGCTATTGTAAATATTATCAGTATGATAAAACCCCCAAACAAGACAAGAAAAGACAATCATGTATCAGGACCTGTCTGGCTATTGTAAATATTATCAAAATGATAAAATCCCCAAACAAGACAAGGAAAAAACAATCATGTATTAGGACCTGTCTGGCTATTGTAAATATTATCAGTATGATAAAACCCCCAAACAAGACAAGAAAAGACAATCATGTATCAGGACCTGTCTGGCTATTGTAAATATTATCAGTATGATAAAACCCCCAAACAAGACAAGAAAAGACAATCATGTATAAGGACCTGTCTGGCTATTGTAAATATTATCAAAATGATAAAATCCCCAAACAAGACAAGGAAAAAACAATCATGTATAAGGACCTGTCTGGCTATTGTAAATATTATCAGTATGATAAAACCCCCAAACAAGACAAGAAAAGACAATCATGTATCAGGACCTGTCTGGCTATTGTAAATATTATCAGTATGATAAAACCCCCAAACAAGACAAGAAAAGACAATCATGTATAAGGACCTGTCTGGCTATTGCTGTCTGGCTATTGTAAATATTATCAGTATGATAAAACCCCCAAACAAGACAAGAAAAAGACAATCATGTATCAGGACCTGCCTGGCTATTGTAAATATTATCAGTATGATAAAACCCCCAAACATGACAAGAAAAAGAGAATCATGTATCAGGACCTGTCTGGCTATTGTAAATATTATCAGTATGATAAAACCCCCAAACAAGACAAGAAAAGACAATCATGTATAAGGACCTGTCTGGCTATTGCTGTCTGGCTATTGTAAATATTATCAGTATGATAAAACCCCCAAACAAGACAAGAAAAAGACAATCATGTATCAGGACCTGTCTGGCTATTGTAAATATTATCAGTATGATAAAACCCCCAAACAAGACAAGAAAAGACAATCATGTATAAGGACCTGTCTGGCTATTGTAAATATTATCAGTATGGTAAAACCCCCAAACAAGACAAGAAAAAGACAATCATGTATCAGGACCTGCCTGGCTATTGTAAATATTATCAGTATGATAAAACCCCCAAACAAGACAAGAAAAGACAATCATGTATAAGGACCTGTCTGGCTATTGCTGTCTGGCTATTGTAAATATTATCAGTATGATAAAACCCCCAAACAAGACAAGAAAAAGACAATCATGTATCAGGACCTGCCTGGCTATTGCTGTCTGGCTATTGTAAATATTATCAGTATGATAAAACCCCCAAACAAGACAAGAAAAAGACAATCATGTATCAGGACCTGCCCGATTCAAAATTACTGACTCTATTATAAAGATCAAGCAGACATATGGTGATTGAATAGAGTTATGGTGTTTTAGGTTTTTGTTAAGATTCTCATATTTAGGTGGTCAGTTAAAGTATGGTGGAGAAAATAGGAGTGGTCAGAGGAAAAAAAGCAAAAACCTGAATAAGAAAACTGACAAACTTTCTCCACACTAGGATCTGTACGAGTGGAATTTGAACTTAGGCAATGAGAAGAACTCTGATCTATAAGTGTGTACCTGAAAATAAACCACTGACCTCCAGCAAGCCAACTGACAAACTTTCTTACACTAGGATTTGTCCGAGTGAATATGAACTTAGAGAGTGACAAAAACAGTGACCTATAAGTGTGTGCCTAAAGATATATCACTGACCTCCAGCAAGCCAACTGACAACCTTTCTCACACAAGGATCTGTCCAAATTGAGTATGAACCAAGGCAGTGACAAGAACTGTGACCTGTCAGCTTGTGTGTAAGATAAATCACCTCTAGCAAGCCAACTGACAAACTTTCTTCCACAAGGACTTGACTGAGTGGAATTTGAACCTAGAGAGTGACAGGACTGTGATCTGTTAGTGTGCCTAAAGGTCAATCACTGAACTCCAGCAACAAACTTTCTTACACTAGGACTTGCCTGAGTGGAATATGAACCTAGGCAGTGACAAAAACTGTAACCTGTCAGCTTCTGCGTAGGATAACTCACTGACCTCCAGCAAGCCAACTGATATTCCTCCACTAGGACTTGTCTGAGTGGAATTTGAACCTAGAGAGTGGAAAAAAATGTGACTTATCAGCTTGTGCCTAATGATAAATCACATCAAGCAAGCCAACTGACAAACTTTCCTCCACTAGGACTTGCCCGAGTGGAATTTGAACCTAGAGAGTGACAAGAACTGTGACCTACAAGCATGTACTTTAGAAATCTAGAGATAAATAGCTAAGCCTAATGTTATACCAATGATATCACCAGGTCTACCCTTCTTGACAAACACCACAAAAAATTGGCAAAGCATCAAAAACTTCTTTGTGTAAGATTTTCAACTTTGAATTGACCCAGTGTTTGATAAATATTCAAAATATACAAATAAATAAATAAATAAACCTGATGTGTCATTCAGTGGTGTAAATAAAGCCAGAAAAACAACTCAAGTTGTCTTCATTTTTTTTAAAGGATCTAGATGTTTACCCTAAATTTTCAGCAAAAAGTTTTTGTAAATAATTATGAAATTTCAGCTAAGGAGTGCATAATTTTTGGATTTTGTTTATGCAATAAACTGGATTTCTGGATTTCGATGCAAATAACCAATTTTAAAATATAATTTAAAAAGGGAATGAATGAGAAAACGTGAGTAACCGATTAACCATTTCTGTGATTAACCAATATGTAAATAGGTGGAATCTAACTCAGACAATGTTAATGAAGTGTTTCTCTCTGTGGGTCAAATGTTTGAATACATACTTACTGATAGAAAATGAAATCTTAAAACATTTGATATTCCTAGAGCTTTCATCTGTAAAACAACTGGTGCTAAGTCACTCCTCTGCATCTCAGGAACTGTGGCAGCTGGTAGCTTAGAGAAATCTTCTTCTACAAAATAAAAAATAAGAACATATTTAATTTTTCAAAAAAAAAAAATAAATGTGAATGACCATTAATATTTTTTACTGCCCCTGTGCTCGATGGGTTCAGTTTTTGACCTGGGAAAACTGTGGTACTTGATCTGTGATTGATCTGGGAACACTGTGGTTCTGGATCTGCAACTGATCTGAAGACAGTGCAGTGCTGGATCTTGGATTGATATGGGAACACTTTGGTTCCAGATCTGTTATATACTTTAGAACACTGTGGTACCTGATCTGTGATTGATCTGGGAACACTGTGGTACTTGATCTGTGACTAATCTGAAAACAGTGTAGTGCTAGATCTTTGAGTGATCTGGGAACACTTTGGTTGCAGATCTGTAATTGATCTTGGAACACAGTGGTAGTGGATCTTGAAATTATCTAGGAACACTGGGTACATAATCTGGAATTTATCTTGGAACACTGTCATACAAGATCTGGATCTGGATCTGGGATTGATTTTGGAAAAATGACTCTCTAGATTTTAGATTGTTCTAGGAACAGTCTTCATGGATCTATGACTGATCTAGAAACACAGTGGTACTGGATCTGGGGTTGATTTGAGAACAATGTCACACTGGATTTTGTTCCAAGAACACAGATGCCTTGATGGATCTATGACTGATCTAGAAACACAGTGGTACTGGATCTGGGGTTGATTTGAGAACAATGTCATACTGGATTTTGTTCCAAGAACACAGATGCCTTGATGGATCTATCACTGATCTAGGAACACAGTGGTACTGGATCTGGGGTTGATTTGGAAAAATGGTACTGGGTCTAGGATTGATCTGAGTATACAATTGTATTTGATCTGGGATTGACATTGGAACACTGTCCTACCAGCTCTGGGATTATTCTTCACACACACTGTAGTACTGGATCTTGGAACACTGTCGTACCAAATTCTGGATTGATTTGGGAACGCTGTGATACTAGGTCTTTGATTGAACTGGGAACACCATGGTACTGGATTAGGGATTTATCAGGGAACTCTTGTACTGGATTAGGGATTAATTTGGGACCACTGTGATACTGGGTCTGTGACTAATCAGGAAACACTGTAGTGCTTGATCTTTGATTGATCTAGGAACACTGGGAACATGATCTGGAATTAATCTGGGAACACTGTCATACTTGATCGGGGATTGATATGAGATCGCTATAAATAACAGTATTTCATTAAGCTACAAGTTTGTAACACATAATTTAGACCATTCGGACACTGAGGCCCCTTACAGAAAAGAATGTATGAATGAAAAGTTTACAGCGATGGACTAAGAATGACAAAACTTGTTAGAAAACTAAAACATGGGACAAGGCATAATAGATCACCTGAAAGGTTTGCTTCAGTTAGGAGAAATCTTTCTTTGCCTAGAATTCAACATTGAAGAAAGATTTTTTTTTGAAAAAGCATTTGACTCTATATCTTGGTCTTTTATTGACAATGTTTTAGAATTTTTTAATTTTGGAGTTTCCATAAGGTCTTGGATAAAAACTTTTTATAGCAACATTAAATCTGCGATAAACCAAGGGGGGAATCTATCAAGTTTTTTTTAAATAAAAAGAGGCTGTAGACAAGGTGACCCACTATCCCCTTACTTGTTTTTACTATGTGTTGAAATTCTCGCCATCAAAATAAGAAATAATGATAATATAAAGGGTATAAAAATTAACGACAAAGAGTTCAAAATATCTTTATATGCAGACGACACTTCACTCATTTTAGATGGCTCGGAAAACTCATTAAGAAATACTATAAACGAACTTACTACATTTGCAAATATTTCGGGACTGAAAATAAATTTTGAAAAAACTCAGATTATATGGATTGGGAATAAGAAATATAGTAATGAAAAATTATGCACCGATTATAAATTACAATGGGGAAACACAAAGTTTACACTACTTGGTATAATTTTTGATGTAGATATCGAAAAGATTTGTGAAATTAACTATAAAAAAAGAGTCAGCATCATTAAAACAATTATAAATAATTGGAGAAAAAGACAACTGACCCCCATAGGAAAAATCACTGTCCTTAAAACTTTTGTAATATCTCAATTCAATCATCTGTTCATTTCAATACCAACACCGAACCAAAATTTTATTAATGAGTTGAATTCAATGTTTTTCGAATTTATTTGGGATGGTCCCATTGGTAAGGTGAAAAAAGAAGTTGCAATCAAAGAGTATGAACAGGGGGGCTTAAAAATGATTAATCTACCTTCGTATATCAACGCTCTGAAATTATCTTGGATAAAACGTTTAATTTTTAACAATGGAAATTGGCAACATATACTTGGAACAATGATAGATATTACAAAATTTTTTAGCATAGGGAATGATTATATAAATACAAAATTACCATACATAAAAAATAAATTCTGGATCGATGTATTTCAGGCATGTATCGTTTTGATGAAACACATTAATAATAATAGAGACAAACATGAACCTTCAAAAGATTTTATCTGGTATAATGATAATATAAAAATTGGTAAAAAATCTGTTTGTTACGATGCATGGTATGAAAGAGGCATTAGATTTATAAATGACTTGTTAAATAGCGAGGGCGAAATTATGTCCCTTCAGGAAGTTTAACTGCATGTATAAGGTAAATGTAAACTTTTTAGAATATAACAGTATGATATCAAGTGTAAGACAAATGTTGAAAAAGTCATACAGTTTAATTAAATTATCGAAGGTTGAATGCCCTTTTATCCCATGTGCCCTTACAGTATTCTTGAAAAACAAAAAAGGTTCAATAGACATATATAATATACTAAAACAAAATAACTGTATTCCAGTTTCAAGAGATAAATGGAAAAAGATCTTTGATGATTTGAATAATGATGACTTTAGAAAAATATATAAAATGAATTTCTCAAAAATATATGGCTCTAAATTACAGTGGTTTCAATATAGAATAAATCATAATATTATTGGTACAAATGCTTTTTTACATAAAATAAAAGTTAGGGACGACCCCTCTTGTACTTTTTGCGGAAAAGGTAATGAAACAATAGTTCATCTGTTTTGGGAATGTGACTTTGTCCAAAACTTTTTAAATGAAGTAGATTTTTGGCTGTCATCTTTTAATATATTTTTAAATTTAAATAAAAAATCATTGATTTTTGGAGATTTTGTATCGAAAGATATGGTGAAAAACTTAGTTGTAATGAATATTAAGTATTATATTTACAAAAATAGATGTATCAACAAAAAGTTGTCTCTTAGTTCTTTTAAATTTGTCATGTTTGATGTTTATAACATGCAAAAATGTATTGCTACAAAGGAGAGTGAATATACAAAGTTTGTAGATCAATGGCGACTTTTTTACAATATGTTTGAAAAGTGACTTATGTACTATTTTTATATGTATTGTATATTAAGTGTATAAAAGAGCATACATATAGTTAATGTTCTATTTTACTCTCTCTCTCTCTCTCTCTCTCTCTCTTTCTCTCTCGCTTGCTTTCTCTTATTTAAAACATTCACTATATATTGTATGTTTTGTATCTTGTAACTATATAATTATATAATATCAAAGAATATTGTACATGTATATTGAATGAAATAAAAAAGAGAATTACAAAAAAAAAAAAAAAAAAAAAAAAAAAAAAAAAAAAAAAAAAAAAAAAAAAAGATTTTTTTTCAAATTCTTAATTTTCCTTTTAAGGCCAATTCAATTTAAATAGTAGATTCTCATCCAGGTTGGACAAAAATTTGGGGAGGGGGGGTGTATTTTTTTCATTTTATACGAAAGCTTGCACTCTCACATGGTTCACATCTACATCAGCAATTGGGCCCTTTTTGTCTATATAATTGTACACCTCCACTAACTGTTGAGTGTCTGCTATATTTGCCCCGTACCATGCCCTTTATTTTTCGGCCAACTGGCGTGATGCAAAATTAAGAAAACCATGCTCTATCCATAACATGTAAAATACTTTCAATTTCAACCTCACACTTGCAGTTTTTGTGGTAGTGCTTAAAACCCTTTTCTGAAACGCCACGGACTCAACATAACTCCAGAACAGACTTTGAATACGCCTGGGATAGGAAACTAAAATAAAATGACTTGGGGCGGCACATTTTCAGTGGGGCTGGCAGGGATGAGGATTTACCAATTAAGTTGAACTGGCCTAACTAGATTTAAAATGTTTTGTGCTTAACACAATGATATAATTTCTTTTGTAAAAATATTAATCAAGCCAACCTGTATATAACCTGTAAGCTTTCCCAGCTCTGACACGTCCAGCTCTCCCAGCTCTCTGGTCAGCTGATGCCTGTGATACAGGAACTATCACTAGAGACTCTGAAATCAACAAATCAGATGAATTTAGTTCGTTTTTTAATTTCAGTTATGGTTTTCCCACTTTTATTGAGTCATTTCCAGATTTTGGTGTAAATTAGTTAAGATTTACATTTCTGACATGTGTTTATGGCATTGAGCAGATTTTTTTATGCCAGGTTACCATGACAAGAAACAAATTTTGACAAAATTCCAGCCAGATTTAAACCCAATTACCTACAACTTGAAGGAGGAAGAACTTTACCAACTGAGCCACTGACTACCTGCTCATGACTGTCTTTCTGTATTATGCTTTGAATTAGATAATTAATGTAACATAAATCAACATCAATAACCCTGATCAACCCCCACCCCAACCCCAAATTTCCATGTTTATATCAAGTAACCACCTCACCCTAACCCCAAATTTCCATGTTTATATCAAGTAACCACCTCATCCCAAACCCAAATTTCCACTTTTATATCAAGTAACCACCTCACCCTAACCCCAAATTTCCACGTTTATATCAAGTAACCACCTCATCCCAACCCCAAATTTCCACTTTTAAATCAAGTAACCATCTCACCTCAACCCCAAATTTCCACATTTATATCAAGTAACCACCTCACTTCAACCCCAAATTTCCACGTTTATATCAAGTAACCACCTCACCTCAACCCCAAATTTCCACTTTTATATCAAGTAACCACCTCACCCTAACCCCAAATTTCCACTTTTATATCAAGTAACCACCTCATCCCAACCCCAAATTTCCACTTTTATATCAAGTAACCACCTCACCTCAACCCCAAATTTCCACTTTTATATCAAGTAACCACCTCACCCCAACCCCAAATTTCCACTTTTATATCAAGTAACCACCTCACCCTAACCCCAAATTTCCACGTTTATATCAAGTAACCACCTCACCCCAACCCCAAATTTCCACTTTTATATCAAGAAACCACCTCATCCCAACCCCAAATTTCCACGTTTATATCAAGTAACCACCTCACCCCAACCCCAAATTTCCACTTTTATATCAAGAAACCACCTCATCCCAACCCCAAATTTCCACTTTTATATCAAGTAACCACCTCATCCCAACCCCAAATTTCCACTTTTATATCAAGTAACCACCTCACCTCAACCCCAAATTTCCACTTTCAGGTCAAATGAGCCAATGCTCAAAACTCTCACAAAAAACCTGACATATTTACATTCATACACAAAATGCTGTAAAATAGTGAAAAATTTTCCTATATCTTATCTTGGGTAAGTGGATGGAAGGCGGTTAGAACTGTCACTTGAGACCCAAATACCCTATTCTATACGTCTTCATGTGACCTTGACCTTCAGCTCACACACCAAAATTTAATACTAAATGAGCTCATGTTAGTTTACATTTGTGATAAGCTAAGTTTGTTTGAATCCCTTTATAGATGTTAAATTTATGGAAATGATATGATTTGTCACACACAGATGGACTGACAGACAAAAGGACAGTTTGATGGATGAGCAGACAGACATGACATATATATTAAGTGCTCTCATAACTACACAAAAACTAATTGAATCAGTGCAATATCAAAATGACACCCTTCTATTAATTCGAGTTAACACTCTGGTTTTCTCCACCATTTAGGAACGGACTCTCTCAAAATGAGTGAAAAATTCTTGACTGGGGCGTTAAACACCATTGCTCAACTCAACTCAATTGATAATTCTATCCAACTTACCTATACCTGACTTGGGTTTATAAGCCTTTAATTTCACAAAACCACAGTCTATTACTAAAATGAAATATTAAAAATACAATTAAAGAAAATAACAAAAATCACACACACACACACATACACACACACACACACACACACACACACACACACACACACTCTCTCTCTCTCTTTCTTGTGCTCTCTCTCTCTCTCTCTCTCTCTAAAAAAAAAACAAAAAAAGCACTTATACATGCCTGTAATAATTAATTTGTGTCAATTATTGACCGATATTTATCCAGACTTGAAACAAGATGTTCAAAGGACAAAGTGAACAGTAAAACTCATGTATAATGACCACTGATAGGACCTGGAAACCTCTGTGTTAATACACAGGTGGTCTTTACAAAGAGGTCATTTTTGTTAAAATTTTCAGTAAAAGAACCTTAAAACACTGATCTTAAATTTAATTTCTGTAAGTTCGTTTATATTTTCTCATTGCCTGGCACTTGGCATTAAGGGGACACAGAGTGTCAACTGGTTCATTCGGTGTTATGATAATATGACCTGGGAAGTTGTAAGTCTATCTGTGGAATACTGACTGGGTGTAGTGTGGTCTACTGGAAATGGTATAATATACTAGAATAAACAGCTGCACCTGGAGCGTATGATACACCCGTCACATTTAAACTTCTTTTTTAATGTCTTAAACAACTTGACATTCAGCTGAAACATATTTTTTAAAAACAAAAGGAGCAAATGTATTTTTCAATGTTTATTCACAAACCTTTTTGATTATAGGACAAATATAACACAAAAGTTTCATAAAAAAGTTCAAATGATTTTTGAGTTACAACATGCAAAAAAATGCCTAAAATTTGACAATTAAAGCCAATAACTCTACAACAAGAAAACATATGAATCTCAAAAATAAAAGGGAGCTCTCTGCCATGGATACCAATATAACACAAAAGTTTCATTCAAATTGTTCAAAGCATTTTTTAGTTATTATACCACATGCAAAAAAAATGCCTTAAATATGACAATTAAAGTCCCATAACTCTGCAGTGACAAAAAAAAGGAATCTCAAAAATAAAAGGGAGCTCTCTGTCGTGGATACCAATATAAACAAAAGTTTCATTCAAATTGTTCAAAGCATTATTGAATTATTGTACAACATGCAAAAAAATGCCTAAAATTTGACAATTAAAGGCCAATAACTCCGCAATGAGAAAACATGAATCTCAAAAACGAAAGGGAGCTTTCTGCCCTAGATACAAACATTTCACAAAAGTTTCATTAAAATTGCTCAAAGCATTCTTGAGTTAGTGTACAATGTGTGGACATTCGGACGAACGGAAGAAAGGACGGACGGACGGACTGTGCCATACCATAATACGTCCTGTCATAGACGGGGTAAAAAAACTCTGCATTTCCAATAGACAGATGATCTTTATATAGATATGGTCATTATAGAAGGTTAATAAAAAATTTTATCATTAATTTAGGGATAGGGCCTGTGTTTACAGATATCATGATACTGAAATTATTTTAAAAATTTAACTATTTTTTTCAGAAAAAAAAGCTGTTACTGTTTGTGTCATGTGTTTGTGACAGTGTTTTATAAAATAAAACCAAATAAACTTGAACTAAGTATGGTATTTTTCACTTGCTAAGGTCTAGTTGTAACAGGAAATTGCTTTGTGTAACTACACTTCATATTGATTCATTTGGTATTTTTCACTTGCTTGGGTCTAGTTGTAACAGGAAATTGCTTTGTGTAACTACACTTCATATTGATTCATTTGGTATTTTTCACTTGCTTGGGTCTAGTTGTAACAGGAAATTGCTTTGTGTAACTACACTTCATATTGATTCATTTGGTATTTTTCACTTGCTTGGGTCTAGTTGTAACAGGAAATTGCTTTGTGTAACTACACTTCATATTGATTCATTTGGTATTTTTCACTTGCTTGGGTCTAGTTGTAACAGGAAATTGCTTTGTGTAACTACACTTCATATTGATTCATTTGGTATTTTTCACTTGCTTGGGTCTAGTTGTAACAGGAAATTGCTTTGTGTAACTACACTTCATATTGATTCATTTGGTATTTTTCACTTGCTTGGGTCTAGTTGTAACAGGAAATTGCTTTGTGTAACTACACTTCATATTGATTCATTTGGTATTTTTCACTTGCTTGGGTCTAGTTGTAACAGGAAATTGCTTTGTGTAACTACACTTCATATTGATTCATTTGGTATTTTTCACTTGTTTGGGTCTAGTTGTTATAGGAAATTGCTTTGTGTAACTACACTTCATATTGATTCATTTGGTATTTTTCACTTGCTTGGGTCTAGTTGTAACAGGAAATTGCTTTGTGTAACTACACTTCATATTGATTCATTTTGTATTTTTCACTTGCTTGGGTCTAGTTGTAACAGGAAATTGCTTTGTGTAACTACACTTCATATTGATTCATTTTGTATTTTTCACTTGCTTGGGTCTAGTTGTAACAGGAAATTGCTTTGTGTAACTACACTTCATATTGATTCATTTGGTATTTTTCACTTGCTTGGGTCTAGTTGTAACAGGAAATTGCTTTGTGTAACTACACTTCATATTGATTCATTTGGTATTTTTCACTTGCTTGGGTCTAGTTGTAACAGGAAATTGCTTTGTGTAACTACACTTCATATTGATTCATTTTGTATTTTTCATTTGCTTGGGTCTAGTTGTAACAGGAAATTGCTTTGTGTAACTACACTTCATATTGATTCATTTGGTATTTTTCACTTGCTTGGGTCTAGTTGTAACAGGAAATTGCTTTGTGTAACTACACTTCATATTGATTCATTTTGTATTTTTCATTTGCTTGGGTCTAGTTGTAACAGGAAATTGCTTTGTGCATCTATAATTACCATTATAAAATATTTCTATAGAAAGAAAACTGTTGCTGCTACACGGTTTTTACATGTCAAAAATGATTATGTTTACATCACAAGTGATGCTTTGGTGATACATAATGTTGAATGAGCAAAAGAATCCACCCTCTGCCTTGTTTTTTAAACATGTAAAATCCTTGCAGTGGCAATTTTTACTGTGAGGAGAAATATTCTGTGGTAATAAAGAACTGAATAGCAATTTTCAGTCAATTTTTAGTTACAACTAGACTCAATTAATAACAAATACTGAACTAATTTTAAGTAAATTGGATTTTCAATGAAAAATAACATACAGTCAAACCTGCCTTAACGACCACCTTTCTATAAGGGCCAGCTGCTTATAAACGCCAAAATTTTTTTTTATCCCAGTTGCTCTTTGTCTTTATTATTTGAACTTGCATATAAAGGCCACCTGTCCATAAAGGTCACTTTTATTGATTCTAATTGGTGGTTTTTATAAACGGGTTTGACTGTAATTCACTCTCACCAACACAGTGCCACAAACAGTAGATAAATTCTCTCTATTTTAACTCACTGTAAACTATTCCATTTATTGTAATTGATGTCTCAGCAATATTGGTAGCCACTACCATTTTTCTGGTATTTCTTGGTGTCCTCTCAAAAACTTTCATCTACAAAGAATAAGACATGAGAGAGAAAATAAAAATTGTCATGCTTACACACTCCATCTAAAATCCTTGCCTAAATCATTACATTAACACTAGTTTCTAAAGACAGCCTTTTGCATGTAAAGACCACCCTTTGTATATCAAAAATTTGTACATAAGATCACCCATTTGTATATAAAGACCATCCCTTGTCAAAGGACCACCCCTTTGTATATAAATATCCCACTTATATATTTTGACTGAATTTCAATGAATATAAATATAGCCCACTTGTATATAAATCCCACCCACTTGTATATTATACTGAACAGCCACTTGTATATAAAAATCACCCACTTATATGTAAACCCCATCCCCTTACAAAAAGGACCACCTGATGTACATAAAAAAACACCTTCTTGTATATTAATCCCTCCCATTAATATATTCAGAACACCTACAATTATTGGCAGAATAGACATGAGATCCTGATATAAATGGTATTTTTGGCTGAAATAAGAAGTAAAGAAACCTAAAAACACTGGGCTAAATGGGCAGGTGGTCTTTATATTATGATATAGGTGGTCACAATAACAGGTTTTATTGTATATACCCCAGAATTATATACAGATATATCATGTTTATTAGCATTATTTTGGAAATATACGAGTTGAGAGACGGTAAGTTTCCTAAGTGGATAAAAGGAGGAAAATGTAGTCTTGAGACTGGCATTTTTCCCAAATACGCCTAATAAACATGACATATCTGTATAACTACACCTCATATTGATGCAATATTAACAAGATAAAAAACTTAACTTTAATATTTTTAAGTAGGGCCACAATTAAAAATATCTTTGTTTCCCCTTGCCCTACCCTTACTTCTGATATTGGGTAGGTAGGTAGGCTTTTTTTTTTCCCCCATAGTTTATTTTCTGGTTAGGAAACATTCTTCACATGTCACCTTGTGTGTTTACTAGTACATCTTCATCACTACGGCGTTTGTATCGAATTGAATTATAACTGTACAAGCGTCTTGACAACTAAGAAGGTTGGCGACTAAATCATGAAAAGGAAAGAGAACCGAACCAGAATCTATTAGCACAGAATCGCGAAAAAAAAACAACACAAACAGCATTTTTCAATAAAATTTTTTCAGTTGGCGGGATTCATTACCATCGGGTCGCGCATTTTTATTCTGGCCTAGATGTAACTATATTGCTTTCCAAATCAACCTTGTTAGCCTAGGTAAAGAGAGGCACCATCATCCATAAGCGGTGCTTTAGACCACTCTGTAACAGAGGCCACACAATAATTCTAGACTTTTATTTTACAACATTACCTGTTCTGAAGCAGGTAGACTTCCATACATAGGCAACACTTTCATTCTTTGTACATCTTTAGGTAATCGCTTGGCTTCATCTCTGAAACATACAAGTTGATAGTTCTGATAAAAAGATTTTGCGTGACGCAAAACTGAAAAAGAAATACTATGAACACTCTTAGAGATAAAAAAAAATATCTACAAAAATGATATGCACATATAATTACAATGAAAAGGGCTAAATTGAACTTTGACAAAGTTGGTACTGAGGCAACCAGTAATAGAAAACGACAAGAAAAAATCTGTCTCATTTGAGGTAATAAGGATGGAACCAGCAGCTGTTAGATATCTTGAATTTGATGGCTTAAGCCTTATTCACGCAACGATCGCAGTAACTGCAATGCACTACAGCATCTTTATGGTGACCTTTGGCGTGCTAGTTCACTCTGACCAGGGTCAAACCCACAGTGGTGAGACAATTTGAGTTCGAAAGTTATTACCACTTGACCACCAGTCTATTAACCATATAAATGAAAATTTGACATGATTATAATTTAAACCTATAGCAAATATAAATCTGTATAGTTACTTATGGATGGTGATGGATAGAGTGGATCCAAGTGAGTGGATACAGTCAAGTGACATTTTAAGACCCGGTCAAAATTTTTTTACTTATATCAAGGCAGTCAGTTCAGTTACCCAAAACTGTAACATATGGATTTTGTTTAGTTCAATTACCCATAACTTTAAGATATGGATTAGTTTAGTTGTCCATAACTTTAATATAGAGATTAATGGACAGATATTCAAAAAAGAAATAAAAATTCTGAACCAATCAAATTACAGAAAAATCGTAAAATAGGTTCATTAAGTAAAGACTTACATAAGTAATCTTACAACATTTTCTACTTCATCCTGTAACAAAAATGTGAGCAAGTTATCAATAATGGACATATCAAAATTATATATTGGTTGGGTGGTTGTTTGGTTTGTTGATTGGTTGGTTTGTTGTTGCTTGGTTGGTTGGTTGGTTGGCTGGTTGGTTGGTTGGTTCATTTGTTGGCTGGTTGGTTGGTTTGTCTGTTGTTGCTTGGTTGGTTGGTTTGTTGCTAGTTTGTTGGTTGCATGGTTGGTTCATTGGTTCATTTGTTGGTTGGTTGTTTGGTTTGTTGATTGGTTGGTTTGTTGTTGTTGGTTGGTTCATTGATTCATTTGTTGGCTGGTTGGTTGGTTGGTTTGTCTGTTGTTGCTTGGTTGGTTGGTTTGTTTCTAGTTTGTTGGTTGCTTGGTTGGTTCATTGGTTCATTTGTTGGTTGGTTTGTTCATTCATTTGTTAGTTGGCTGCATGTTAGGTTGCTAGTTTGTTGGGTTTTTTTAGTTGGTTGGTCAAATGTTGTTTTACATCACATCAGCAATTTTTCAGTTATATGTGATGAGAAAATTTTTATTAATCTCGAGGACTGAACTTAACATAAGTTAATGTGGCTCAATGATATGCAAATGTTCCTGATCTACATTGCAATAGTGCAGATCCTAGTGTTAAAAGTTTGTCTGTTTGCTTGCGAAGGTTAGTGGTTTTATCCTGGTACTCCAGTTTCCTCCACTCCCCGGCTTTGACAGCCTCAATTTCAGTTAAACAATTTTGTCTTTTGCATAAAACAATACCTTAATGAGGTTCATTTCTCTTAATCATGTGATAGCCTGTAATCTTTGTGCATAACTATAGTTTTCTTTTCTGGAGTTAAATAGTTTCATTATTATTATCATTATTTATTTATTTTATTTTTTTTTATTATTTTTTTTATATTAAAAATCCAGCCAAACCTAAAGTATAAATTCTTCAACAACAAAAACAAGAGGGTCTTTATTGCCAAACTGGCATTATTACAACTGAAGTTAGAACAGCAATGCAAAAAAAATTAAAATATTAATTAACTAACAATTAACCACGAAATCATTCCTTTTGGCCCAGTTGTACTTAAGACATTATGAGAGACTTCTAAAAACCAACTCTTTGTGGCTTATTTCTATTAAGTTGAGGTCAACAAAGATTTAACAAAATAAAACTGTTACATTTGTAGAAAAGTTGAGTTGACTAATGGTGTTTTACTTCCGAGTCAGGATTCTTTCACTTATATCTGGGCAGTCAGTTCTGGGATGGTGTGGAGAAAACTTGAGTGCCCGAAGAAAATATAGATCTTCAGTAAGTGAATTTACAAACTTTCTCATACAAGGATCTGCTCGAGTAGGATTTAAACCTAGGTGGTGAGAGGTTCTGTGATCTCGAGGTACTCGCTTTAGACCACTTGGCCACTGAAGCCCCTGTGAAATGGTTAAATGGCTATATATCCACTTAAGTAAAACTTATACAAACCTGTCCAGTAAGAAAAATTAACATGTCACCTGGTCCTTCATTGTGATGTATCTTCATGGCTGTATCTACTGAAGATTTTAGATAATCAGGAACAGGACTACAAAAAAACAAAAAAAAAAAAAAAATCACAGAAAAACATAAATTATCATAAATTACAATCTCTGTTCATTAATATGATTATTATCAATAATTTTACATGTTTTTTAAAGTACACCAAGGAAGATTTCAATTCAACATGAAGATCACGAAAGATGAAAATTTCCCATTAAAACTGAAATTACAGGAATTCCTTTCTCCAAATTTCAATAAGATGTTGATCACGTTGTTGGCTAGCTGACCTACTGTTAAAGTTATAAATTTTTTGAGAAAATAAAGTTCTATTTCAAAAATACTTTGACATATATATTAAATTCAAATGTTTGTTTATCAAGGGCTATGAAGTGCAGTATCAAGTCTGAAAAGAGGTGAACTTACTCCAGTGTGTAATGAATATCCACAGGAAACACTCTACCTTCCACTGACAAAATGGCCGCTGTATCTAGGCTGTAATAAAAAAAATAATATCACCCTAACTTTATATTCAATGCTTATTCAATAAAATGAAAATGAATAAAGGGGACTTTCACTCTTCTCATTGAGATAGACATATCATTTCAGCCTTGTATTGAGGTAGACATTTCATTTCAGCTTTGTATTGGGAGGTAGCCATATCATTTTAGCTTTGTATTGTGAGACAGACATATCATTTCAGTCTTGTATTGTGAGAAAGACATATCATTTCAGCTTTGTATTGGGACGAAGCTATATCATTTCAGCCTTGTATTGAGGTAGACATTTCATTTCAGCTTTGTATTGGGAGGTAGCCATATCATTTTAGCTTTGTATTATGAGACAGACATATCATTTCAGCTTTTTATTGGGAGGTAGCTATATCATTTCATTGTATTGAGGTAGACATTTCATTTCTGCCATATCATTTTAGCTTTGTATTGGGAGGTAGACATATCATTTCAGCTTTTTATTGGGAGGTAGCCATATCATTTCAGCCTTGTATTGTGAGATAGACATATAGACATATCATATCAGCTTTTTATTGGGAGGTAGCCATATCATTTCAGTCTTTATTGTGAGATAGACATACCATTTCAGCTTTGTGTTGGGAGGTATCCATATCATTTCAGCTTTGTATTGGGAGGTGGATATATTATTTCAGATTTGTATTGAGAGGTAGAAATATCATTTCATCTTTGTATTGGAAGGTGGACATATCATTTCAGCCTTGTATTGGATTAGGAGTTAGCCATATCATTTCAGCCTTGTATTGGGAGGTAGCTATATCATTTCAGCATTGTATTGGGAGGTAGCCATATCATTTCAGCCTTGTATTGGTACGTCGCCATATCATTTCAGTATTGTATTGGGAGGTAGCATGTCATTTCAGCCTTGTAATTGTAAGGTTGACATCTCATTTCAGCCTTGTATTGTGAGGTGAACATATCATTTCAGCCCTGTATTGTGAGTTGGACATATCATTTCAGCCTTGTATTTTGAGGTTGACATATCATTTCAGCCTTGTATTGAGAGGTAGCCGTATCATGTCAGCCCTGTATTGTTAGTTTGGCATCATTTCAGCCTTGTATTGTGAGGTGAACATATCATTTCAGTCTGGTATTGTGAGGTTGACATATCAATTTATCCTTGTATTGTGATGTGGACATATCATTTCAGCCTTCTATTCTGAGGCAGAGCATATCATTTCAGCCTTGTATTGGGAGGTATACATATCATTGCAGTCCTATTTAAGTCTATATGTAAATAAATATACCTTTTATCATCAGTTGGGTTATTATTAAAGAAATCTCTCATCTCCTGAAAAAGAAAAAAAAAACAAATTATCTATCAGTGAATCATTGATAAAAATGGTATTACCAGTTACAAATAAGACCCATAAACAAGCATACAAATAATATAGTTAATATAAGTAGAAACTCAGTAAACAGAACATGAGCAATGTTGAGCAGTATATTTTACCCCCGCTTCTTGAACTTTAGATGAGTTAACATCAGGTTACTTAGTAAACAGAACATGAGCACTGTTGAGCAGTATATTATACCCCCACTACTCAAAACTTTAGATGAGTTAACATCAGGATACTCAGAAAAACAGAACAAGAGCACTGTTGAGCAGTATATCATACCCCCGCTACTCTAAACTTTAGATAAGTTAACATCAGGATACTCAGAAAATCAGAACAAGAGCACTGTTGAGCAGTATATTATACCCCCGCTACTCGAACTTTAGATGAGTTAACATCAGGATACTCAGAAAAACAGAACAAGAACACTGTTGATCAGTATATTATTTCCCCACTACTCAAAACTTTAGATGAGTTAACATCAGGATACTCAGTAAGCAGAACATGAGCACTGTTGAGCAGTATATTATACCCCGGCTACTCAAATTTTAGATGAGTTAAGATCACATGGATCTGTTATTTTGTTACATATCCATAAGCAATTAAATATAGTTCCAAGCTGTAACTTTTAATCATCAAACTATAGGTTTATTGTCCCTTTTTTCCCAGAAATATATGGCATAAATATTGGGCCATTTATATAATCAGTGTGATGATACACAGGGATTAATATGATATTTGGGATTAAACATGTACGTGTATATGCAGGAACTAATTGCATGAAGGGAGAGCATAAAAATGACATTAAAACGCTTTATGCCTGGCAGCTGTGTGTAGTGTCAGAAAATTTATATAAAAAACCCAGGATTTTTTATAACAACTGGCCCTAACACAACAAACGCCTGATGACTGTGTATAAGATCAGAATAATTTCTATATAAAAAGCGCTGGATTTTCGGATATTAACTAGTGTTGGATGTCCTGGATTTTCTGATATTAACTAGTGTTGGATGTCCTGGATTTTCTGATATTAACTAGTGTTGGATGTCCTGGATTTTCTGATATTAACTAGTGTTGGATGTCCTGGATTTTCTGGTATTAAGTAGTGTTGGAAGTCCTGGATTTTCTGATATTTACTAGCGTTGGAACTTCTGGATTTTCTGATATTAACTAGTACTGGAAGTCTTGGATTTTCTGATATCAACGTGTGTTAGAAGGAACACCACTTCATTTCACTTTGGACTTAAAATATTACTGAAACCTTAAAAAAGTTACTAACCTTGATTGACAGGTAAATGATTTGTCTTCCAAAATATTTGAATGCGAGAGTTTAGAAAATAGAAAATGAGGTCGGCAAACATCAACATGGAAGAAATTAATCCAAAATACTCAAACAGTGGTAATATCATTTGAAATAAATAAATAGTTTGTAAGATATATCTGGGGTTTTAGGCTTCTTTTGTCCTTATTGGGAAAATGGTGTTTCACGCCCCATCATGTTTTTTTTAATCATATGAAGATGATTAGTTTAGGATAGTTGAGGAAATCCAAAAAGCTCAAGAAAAAAACTTGATCCTTTAGTAAGCAAACTGAAAAATTATCAAACAAAGATCTGACCTAGTGGGACTTCAGCCATGTCTGTAAGAAAGGCCATGATAGTAAGCATGTGCTTTAGACCACTCAAAAACTGAGGACACATGACTTTAACTTTTCGAACTGACAGCAGCGCTGGCATGCCAAAGGTTAAGGTTGTTTGCTTAAGTGGAGCCTAATTATTAAGGTGGCATAGAAGGAAGTAAGCAAGGCATCTTATTCTTTGGAATTCTATACTGTACAATTCATGAAGCTATTGACAAACATGTAATTCACGAGCACTTGTGTCATCCTACCTCAGCATCCATTGTGGCCGATGTGACGATAACTCTTAGATCTGGTCTCTTCTGCTGAATCTGTTTTTAAGAAAAAAAAATCACATTAATTATTTGCAAAATTGTCATCTTTGTTTCAGGTTCATCATACTTGATAAACATGTATACAATGACCGTCTGCAGGACATACGAAACTAAAGACATTATAGATAATTGACTTGATCTAGAGGTTCTTTCTGTATGAAATATGATGTTTAAGAAACATATTCAATTTTTAACAGAATGGTAAAGTGAAACCATATATATATATATATATATATATATATATATATATATATATATATATATATATACACTTAAAGTAGCCTCTATATTGACAAAACCACTGCATTAGCTCAGTTGGTAGAGTGTTCGCTCCTTAAGTGGGAGGTCGTGGGTTCAAACCCCAACCAGGTCTGATCCAAGGCTTGAAAGTGGATGGTGACTGTTCTTTTGCCAAACATTCGGCATTACAAAATAAAACACAGGGTTCTTTCAGAAACGAAACTTAAAATAAATAAGGTGTTACATCATGGTAGGCACTGGTTATCAATGCAGCAAATAGGCAATATATGCATTTTTGCCTATAGCTGGCAATGTCTCGATATAGGTGAAATATTCTTAAGTGGACATTAAACACAATTTCTCAATTCAACTCTTAACTGACATGTTATATATATATTATATATATACAGAGGTTCTTATTGGTTGATATTGGTTGAGACCTAAAACCCAGGCCTCACCCAGTTTCACAATTACTTACTCAATTGAGTGTACACTCAACTCAAATGAGTAAATATCTAAATGTCAATTCTTAAGTCATTAAACAGTTAAAATTGAATATCTAATGTTATTTTTAAATTGTTTAATGTAGGTTTGTTATACAAAACAAAAAATTGTCTCTTAAAACTTAACATTTTAAAATATTGATGAGAGAAAAATCGGAATATTTGAGACGAGTATACACTCAACTGAGTGAATGATTGAGAAACTAGACCCGATCTAAATGGAAAATAGTCATTAAATAGAGAAGTTTTTGGTTACAGTATTAACCAAAGGATCATAACACAAAGATCTTAATAATATATGATCTAAGTCAACATTCTTTCACTTACATCATGGCTGGCAGGTCTGCGATGATGGTAGCAAATTGAATGCCAGAAAAGAACCAACTACCCATGGCAGGTTATCTGACAAACTTTTCCACATTAAGATCTGGCGCAACTGGAGAACTGGTTTCAAAGCAAATAGTAAACAGTTCTGAAGTATCACTAAGAGCAAAATGTTGAGTTGAATGAGTGGAGTGGAAGAATAGTGTTTTAATGCCAAAGTCAAGATTTTTTTTTACTTATCATAAGGTGGTACGTTTGGAGATGGTGGAGGAAACCAGAGTATCTGTAGAAAACCATCAACCTTTGGAAAGCAAACTTACAAGCTATCTTACACTAGGATGTGCTCAAGTGGGATTCAAACCTAGGCAGGGAGAAGCACTGTGATTCAACAGCTTGTACCATTTGGTCACAGAGACCCTTCTGTCACAAGTGAGATTTGAACTTGGGTGATGAGAATCACTATAATCCACAAAATCTTTTGCCACTTGGCTGCCATGGCCCTTTGATAAAACAGTAAGTTGTTTTGTAAAATGGACAAATATAATACATGTATTAGTAATTTTCATATAAACGTACCTTAATACATGTATTAGTGTATTAGTTTGGTTTTTTTTTTCATATAAACATACATGTACCTTTCTCAAAAGTCCCATTATAATATCTGTGTTTAAATTTCTCTCATGTGCTTCATCTAACATTATTACACTACAAAAGAAGATGTAAAACTCATAAAATTCCCTTTTAATTAGCTTACTGGGTAAAAAAATGGAAGGGGGGAGGTGGAATTACGTTTAAGGCCCCTTTTAAAATATATATCACACATACTAAAATGATGAGTTCCTGATGGGTAGAGATGTGGTACCAGACCACTAGAGACATGCTTGTCTGGTGACAGGTGACTAAAGCAAAAGCATATTTTTTAAGCAGGATAAAAAAACGGGACAAAGAGTTCTATCCATGTAATTGGAAATTTAAACAGAAGCAAAGAATTAAAGCAATGAAATTTGTTAGCTCGAATTTTACACCACTCAAAGGTCAAATGTCACAAGCCAACACCTCTTGATCAATTTCTATATTTTCTGGTTTAGACATGTTAATCTCTCAGTTGTGACTCTTTTAGATGTGTCAATGTTTCACCATAGATTTTTTGCTTTCAAGAGGTTTTTGTTTTCAGAAGAGGATCTCCCATTATTACAAACCAGTTGAGATTCGTAACATGTACATGTGTCAAAATCCTCTACACTCATTATTGAAGACATACCTGTATTTTTTAAGTAGAGGATCTGCCATTATCTCTCTGATCATCATCCCATCTGTCATTACCTGAAACCAGTTTAAAGCAACAAATATGATTTCTTAAGCATATTGAAAACAAGCCTTAAGTATTACTAAGGTCCAAAATAGTAGGGTGGAATGAAGTAAAGTTTTGGTGTTTTCTGCCCAAGTCGACTCTCTCTCTCTCTGTCTCTCTGTCTCTTTCTCTCTCTTCTCTCTCTATCCTCTTTCTCTATCTCTTCTCTCTCTCTCTCTCCCTTAAGGTGGTCAGTTCTGGGATGGTGGAGGAAACTGAAGTGTCAAGAGAAAAGCATTGACTTTTGACAAGCAAACTGACAAACTTTCCCAAACAAGGATCTGCCCAAGCAGGATTCTAACTTAGGAAGTGAGAGGCACAGTAATCAACAATTGTACACTTTAGACCACTCAGCCACTGAGCCCCCCTCAAATGATGGAGTATTCTAAATCATTCTAGGATGTGCCTGAGCTCGATTCTAACTAGGAAGTGAGAGGCACTGTAATCAACAAGTGTGCACTTAAGACCACTCAGCCACGGAGCCCCCTCAAGTGATGGAATATTCTAAAGCATTCTACGATTTGCCCAAGCAGGATTTCGGTCAATCAGCTCTTACATATAGAGAAAACAAATTTTATTTTTATTTTTTTTTTATCAAAAAAAGTTTTTTTTTCTGGATTTAATGATAAAAAAAATTATTCAACTCGTTCATAAATCAAATTATACATAAAGAGGAGTGTAAAATTATCTACATATGACACAATATAAATATGTATACCTTGACCCTTGTCATATCAGGGTCAGAACAGTCATCAAATCGTATTGTGTATCCTATTTCGTGTCCAAGTATTGCTGCTTTCTCTTCAGCTATTCTACTGGCAACCTGCAAACATGGGGGAAAAAATGTTACAGATACAGACTGTAAATCAGAATAAAATAATGGTCACTTTAGTTTTGCAAGACTGATAATTTTAAGATTTTTAATCTTTTGACAAACTTTCGTTTTAGCATTGTTGAATGACAGTTAGTGCAAATTGGTGAATTGAAAATAAAAATATTCAAGAACTTAAATTAAAATTTAAAAAACATATAAAAATTTCTGATTTTGCAGTACATACAATTAGGCTTATAAAACAGTAAAAACTTTTCAGACTTTCGAAGCCATGTTGTAAATGAAAATCACTACAATAAACTCAAAACCTCAGAAGAGATGGATCACTTAAATGCTGAAAGGTTGTTTTTGTTTTTTTTTTAACAATTGTATTCAGAGATGTCTTACAATGGAAAGCAATACTTACCGTTACCGTAGCAACCCTTCTTGGCTCGGTGACTCCAATCACATGACCTTCATGTCCCCATCCTGCTTCCAGCAAATACTAAAATGTAATACTGCAAATTATTATTTTTGAATGAACCAAAAATAAAATATTCATGTACCAGACGAAACATGATTTTACAGCAAGACGTTTAAAGGTACAGTGACCTTGAATTAGTCACAAGGTCAACCTTAAGGTAAATTGATTCATAATCTAAGCAACCTATCATACACTGGTCTTTCATATACATGTTCAGAGAGTCAAAGCTTATGGCAATTAAGAAACTGGTTCAAGAATTTCTGGATTTTGATATGGAAGCCTAATATATGATCCTTTGTTAAAAATAAATAAGAGGCCCAAATGGGCCTAAACGGTCACCCGAGAACAGTTAGTCCTGTAGCTCAAAAAAAGATTACATTTAAACTAATATCTATCTTTTTTATGGTTTACTGTGAACTTGAATGAAAGGTCAAGGTTAACAAGCTTCGCAAACTTTGTAGTGCTAAGTACTAGTGCTCTGATGCCATAGATGAAGTTTCAAGCTTCTAGGACTTTCAATTCATGACAAGAAGACGTTTAAAGATTTTTCTTTTTTTTAACTGTGAAAATCAAGGACAAACAGTTTGCAAACTTGGTAGGGTTTTATACATTGATGCTACATATGATGTTTCAAGCTTCTATACCTTTGGATTCATGACAAAAAGATTTTGAAAATGTTTTTCTATTTAAGGTCAATGTGACCTTGAATGAAGGTCAAGGTCAACAAGCTTTGCAAACTAGGTAGTGCTTAGTACTTTGATGCCATATATATAAAGTACATGTACATGTATCAAGCTTCTAAGCCTTTCAGTTTATGACAAAAAGACGTTTTAAAAATTTTATCATTTAGGGTCAAAGTGACTATGAATGAAGGTCAAGGTCAACAAGCTTCGCAAACTTGGTAGTACTTACTCTATATATGGAGTTTCAAACTTCTAGACCTTTTGGTTTATGACAAGACGATGTTTAAAGGTTTTTTTATGTAAGGTAATGCCAAATACGGAGTTCCAAACCTCTAGGCCTTTTGGTTCATGACAAGAAGATGTTTTAAGTTTTTTTTATTGAGGGCCATTGAGACCTTGAATGAAGATCAAGGTAAGAAGCTTCGCAAAACTAGTAGAGCTATAGGCATTTGTCTATATATGATGTTTCAAGCTTCTAGACTTTTCACTTCATGACAAAAATATTTTAAATGTTTTTCTATTTAAGGCCACTGTGACCTTGAATGAAGGTCAAGGCCAACAAGCTTCACAAATTTGGTAGTGCTTATTGCTCTGATGCCATATATGATGTTTCAAGCCTCTAGACGTTTCACTTCATGACAAAAATATTATTAAATGTTTTTCTATTTAAGGCCACTGTGACCTTAAATGGAGGTAGAGGTCAACAAGCTTCACAAACTTGGTAGTGCTTAGTGCTTTGATGTCTTAATATAAAGTACATGTTTATGACACACGAAGCAAGAAAACAGACAAACAATGATCACTTAATGTCACCATGAGCCTCTGGCTCAGGTAGGCTTAAAAGTCTTATTCTGACAATAAAATACTAAATTTTAACTCAGTTTTTCTGGCACATGTCAGCTGGAGTTAAGGTCAATGTTAACAATCTCAAAAATTGATAGCCAATAAAACAATGAAACATTCTACAAAATTTCAAGCTACAAGCTATTTTCATTTTATTAAAATAAAAAAAATGTTTTAAATTCAATATGGAAAACCAATGCATATCAAATGAAAAGAATTTTCAAGTTTTAATGTATATATCTAAAACTTTTCTTCTTATCAAAAGAAGTTATAGTAGCTATTCTTTGTAATTTGTTTTCTGAATATATTTATAATTTACTAAGAATTTTTTTTCTTTTTTTTTTTTTTTTTTTGAATTACTTTGTAAAATAAAAATAAAATAAAAACTTTTTGTAAAATAAAAAGTATGTTTAAACCATGTTAAAAATCAAACAGTCTAAAATTCATTATTATTTTGAAAATTTCTGGTTGGTTGGTCAGTGTTGTTTTACAACATATCAACAATTTTCCAGTTATTCAGGAAAACACCATTTATATTTATCTTGAGGAATGATCCTAACACAAGTTCATGTGATGTGCGAATGTGCAAGTGTTCTGGACCTGAACTGTACTACTGTACACTTCTAAAATCTTTCAAAGTACTAGTTCACTAAACCACAATGTCATAGATAAACACTACAAATCACTTAATCCATTATACTGGTACCAAGCCAACCAGTAAAGTGCTATAGCAAGGAAAATCTTTTTCTTTCTTGCAGTTGATCAGGATCGAGCACACAGTGGTCAAATGTCTTGAATTTGAAGTGGAGAGGAGTTTAGTAATGGTGTTTTACACCCAAGTCAAGAATCTTTCACTTATTTCGAGGCGGTCAGTTCTGGGGTGGTGGAGGAAGCCGGAGTGCCCAGAGAAAACCACCGACCTTCAGCAAGCGAACTGACAAACTTTCTCACACTAGGATCTGTCTTTGGTGGGATTTGGTGAGAGGCACTGTGATCCGTAAGTGCGTGGTTTAGACAACTCTGCCACCGAGGCCCCATAAGCCAAGTAGTGGAGTGCTATAGCAAGGAAAAACCTTTTCTTACTTGCAGTTAATCAGGATCAAGCACACAGTGATCAAATGTCTTGAGTTTGAAGTGGAGAACTGCTAAATTTTTGGGGTTTGTAACCTCCATTACTATGGTTACTATACCTGTGGTATCTGGGTACTTTTTCCACATCCTGTCTCTCCAACAATAACCACAGTCTGATATTTTTCCACCAGGTACAAAATATGGTTTCTCACCTAAAACAGACATTTTAAATTTTAACAAGATAGACAAGAGCTATGTTGAATTTGAGAACAACATCAATGCAACCACCTGTAAATTTGTAATTGGGTTTTGTGGAGACCTGCTCCCGTTTGGAACCTCAAAAAGGTATTACACAGTCAGGTGATTGAATGACCAGGTGATTGATATGTCAGGGTTAGCTGGTTTCAACCAAAATAATTACTTGTTAATTCTTAAATTACCTGGGATGACACCAAGGATTTTCCCAATTACCCTTTAGTTGTTGGTACAAGAGGTGAAGTATACATGAGAACTGGGATGACAGCAGTTTTAAAGTGTTAAACTAGTTATCAGTTGATAAGTTTAAAAAATAAACAGAAAAATTTCCATACTCAAAGTTCCTGCTCCAGATTTCCAGCAAAAATTTGCATTAAAGTTTAATTACTGCCTCTGGCATGTCATTAAATTCAATGAAACCGAATTTCAATCTGAAAAATGGTTAGCGTTAAATGCACAGAAACTGAATTCCTAATTGTAGTAACTATTACAGTAAATGTGTTCAATTTTTATTTTTTTCATTTTTTCATTTAGATAATTTTAATTCACTTGAAAGATAAGTAAATTTTTTATTTACCTGAAATCTAAGTAATTTGATTTTCTTACCTGGAATATAGGTAATTTTTGTCTTTGTTGTTCAATAGACAATGACACATTAGGATTATAAACAAAGGAAGTAGTGCTTTCTTCGTTTGTTGTTTTTCTTTCCTCTCCTAGTGCTGATCCTGGTGCATCTGTACCTAAAATGTAAATGCAAGCTTACATTTAGCACATTGATTGTCAATAACCAATCAAATGGCAAGCTTATAATGACATTGGATTGGATTCATGGTATTTCACACTCCAGTCAAGATTCTTTCATTTATTTTGAGGCGATCAGTTCTGGGATAGTGGAAAAAACTGCAGTGCCAAGAGAAAACCATCAACCTTCAACAAGCGAACTGACAAACTTTCTCACATAAGAATCTGTCCAGAGTGGGATTCAAACTCATGCAGTGAGAGGCACTGTGATCCATAAGACTGTGCTTTAGACCACTCAGCCACTGAGACCCCCTAAAGAGTATAAGGCATTCAAAACCAGCCTTCTCAAATATTCTTACCTGCATTGGTTGAAGTTTTTTAATCTTTGTATGAATATTAACCACAAATTAAAAAATTCAAGTGATAAGGTATGTGTTCACCTTTTAAGAGTCAATGGTGAAGAATTGAATATAGTAAAAAAAAAAATGTCACAGCCGGGCAAATACAGGATAAATTTTAGACCAAATCTCTCTCTCTCTCTTACTTACATCGAGGTGGTCAGTTCTGGGATGATGGAGGAAACAGGAGTGTCAGGTCAAAACTACCGAACGTTAGCAATCAAACTGACAAATTCTCACACTAGGATCTACTTAAGTGGGATTTGGACCTAGGCGGTGAGAGACACTGTAATCCGAAACGGCGAAAGCATTTGCTTTAGACCACTCGGCCACCGAGGGATAAAAATAGCGCTAACAAAAGTATTCCGTTTACCTGGTTTCCAAAATTTTGGTTTAATGACATCGCTCATTGTCACCCAACTAAAGCTGCAATCATTCTAGTGAAGGCAATACATCTATAGACACTTTGCTTTTTTCTATTTGACAGAAGGCAGCATACGACAAATCAGTCAGTTTGAAAAA
Source organism: Tegillarca granosa (assembly GCA_029721355.1). Lineage (NCBI taxonomy): Eukaryota > Metazoa > Mollusca > Bivalvia > Arcoida > Arcidae > Tegillarca > Tegillarca granosa. The sequence goes on from CM056603.1 coordinate 36,744,736, forward strand.
CGTGCTTGTTCCGTTTTCCAACTGTAAACATTGTAAAGGTAGTGTTCGATTTACACTTGGGTAAATATTAAATTGTCCCAAATAAGTAATCAAAAGTCCACTAAATCCAATAAAGCATCGAAAAAGACAAATATATTCTATGAATGACGATAAAATACTATTTATTTATATAGAAAAAGAAAATTCACAATAAAAGGATTAGCTTACGTATATAACTAAACGAGTATATGGAATGAGTCCAAAACCGAACACTTTATTCCTCTAATGCTGTAAAGCATTCCTTTCTTGCGTGGAGAACCTTCAAAACTACAGTCTAATTTTAAATGCCCTCAAAACTGAGCGATGTCCCCACTCAAAATGATGCACATAGCACCCCCATTGGCTTTAATAGACAGCGAATTTATGCTATACATCAATGTAAAAATAATAGAAAATGCGATAATTTTTTTTAGGTTTTCCATACAGAATCTTAGATGACATTTACCAAGTCCCGGCATGCATTGCTCATCTGGTCATTATTCCATTAATCAAGCATTTTTAAATACTCTTACAATGTCATATGGAAACAAAATTGCGGGGATTTAAACTAGAAGATTCCATAAAATATACTATAAGTATTTAAAAATTTATGCTTTCAACATTCCATTATGAAACACAGAAAAATCGGTTTTTGCATATGATGTATACGGTTGATATATAAATGAAAAATAAAAATCTTCGATTGGTTTATAAGAGAAATCCGTCCTATTGTGATCTTGCATTTAGTCATGATATCAAATTATCCTGTACTGAAAATAAAACCGATTTTACCGTATACTGAACACCCGATGTCTTTTCAGATCATAGTGAAAAAATAAGTAAAGAGACACGGAAAACAGTGGCCTGAGAAGGCAGGTGGTTTTAATACAGAAGTGGTCGTTATATAACAGGTTTTACTGGATATTCAGTGTCAGACAACCTATCATGAATTCATTTAATTTTTAACCAGTTATCAATTCATCACGTGACCCACGGTCGGCGATCCCGTTCTAGCTTTTCAACTGTTGTTACTAATTTAGTGAACTCTATAAAAACACAAATATTATTCATTTTATTGAGATCATGGAGAAAGATGGTATTTCTGTAGCTTTTACTGAAGATGGATTCGGAATTTTACGGATGTCAAATGGTGAAAATAGGATTTCTCTTCCCTTTATAAGATTATTTAGCGAGGCCCTTGATGTTGTTGAAAGGTACCTGATTATAAACACTTGTACGTTGTTGTTGTTGTTGTTGTAATGTTGTTTAACGTCGCATCAGCAATTTTCAGCTGTTCCCGACGAGAGCAAGAATTAATCTTTATGGATTTATATGCGTGAGTGTGTAGTATGTGTACTAGAACGCACTCGGGTTGCATTTTGCTAAGATACTACCTCACCAATTTAGTATGCCGCAGACAAGTTCTGCCCGTTATCATGGTAACGTGTGAACCAGTCGATACTCTGTACTGTTATTGCTTAGCACCAGGCGAAGAGGCAGCATCTAAGATTTTAAAGTCTTAGAAATGACCCTACCCGGGTTCGAACCAACTGCCTTCCGTTCTCGAGGCGGACACTCTACCACTGAGCCACTGATGCGGTTCTTATACATTGTATGGCATAGACAGATTTACGTTTTGACTTGTCAGTTGACCTGATTAATTTATTTTTCAATCACTTCAACAGTTAGGAAAGCGTATACCCGCGTGATCCTAAAAACAATGAGATACGTGGTATACCACTTTTTGAATGTTTTTTTTTTATGATTAAATTCAAAAAGTGATATATGACATCATCATCATCATCATCATCATCATCATCATCATCATTATGATTATTATTATTATTATTATTATTATTATTATTATTATTATTATTATTATAGAAATAAGTCATGTAAAGCCTTGATTACTACTTCTGACGGAAAGTTTTACAGTAATGGAATAGCCATACAATGGCTAACAAAACAAAATGAGGCGACACAAAATCAGTTCAGAAAAGAAGTTAACGATCTGATGTGGAGAATCATGTACTTCCCTATTCCGACTGTTGCTGCCATTAATGGTATGTACGAAGGGCAATTAATGTATGAACGACCAAAAGAGGGGGTTATTTGATTTTCCTTTCCTCACTGTTGCAACATACGGAAGCTCATAAGTGTATAAACCGGCTACCAAATATGGAGAATATTTAATGTTTCTATTCTGGCGTTCTTTGCCGATATTGCAACATACGGAAGCGCATAAGCGTATTTATAAACGACCAAGGAGGTTAATTTATTTCCCTATTCCGTGTATTTAATTGTACTTACGGAACCCCCTAATTGTTTTAACGACTACACATGAAAGCTTGTGATTTGTTCATATCATTCTGCCTTTAGTGATAAGTATGGAGGCTCATAAGTGCACAAATGATCGTGTACTTCCTTACCCGAACTATTGCTGCTATAAATGTGTAAATGACCTTTTACGAGGCTCAGGTTCTTCAATATTCCGACAATTCTTTTTGGTTAACCTGCCTTCAGATCTTAACCGACCCACAAGCAAGAAAAACAAACTTCGATTCAACGCCACTTCTCATCCTCGACTATCGCCAAAATTTGTCAGAACGAATTATGAAAGAGGTTTAAATGTTATTTATAAAATAAACCATGTCAAACCTTTCCGATTAATCTTGCTTTAGGGCATGCGTTTGCTGGTGGTGCTTTCCTGGCTATAGCTCATGATTATAAAGTAATGCGTTCAGATCGAGGCTGGATAAGTTGGAACGAGACATTAATGAACTTAAGATTGGGAGAACCATTCATAGAATTATTAAAGTAAGTGTAATAATGATTATATAAATTGTGTGAAAAAATGAAACATTTGGCCATTTAAAATAATGGGTCATGTGCTATTTGGTGATTTTTTATGAAACGAAAACAAATAGCATGCCCGATAGTAGAGTTTTTGTTACACTAATGGAGATAGCGGGTTTTTCCATCAAGTAAGTAGTGTTTCCGCTAATACTTGACCTCATATAGCTTGGATAGTTAGTCCAGTCAGTAGTGCTTTCGCTAATACTTGACCTCATATAGCTTGGATAGTTAGTTGGTTGGTTGGTTAGTTGGTTGGTTGGATGCTGTTTTACTTTGTATCAACAATTTTTATCAATCTAAAGGATTAATCAAAACACGATTTTATTTGGTGCAAATTTGCGCAAATAATTCTGATCTGCTTTGTACTAGTGTGCAGTTATAGTGACCTACAGAGTGCTAGTACACTTACCCACGATGCCACAGATAAACATCACAGACAACTCGTTCAACTGTATAATAGTATCGAACCACCTGTAAAGCGTCATCGCAAAGAAAATGCTTTCTCAGTTGTGGTTTATCGGGATCGAACCAACAGCGATGAAACGCTATAGATTATAATATGCCAATTAACACTCTAACCACTCGACCACCGAGGGAAAGCTAAGGATGAATTTAAGGCCGCGATGGTGAAAAATGCGAAAGACAACCGATCGAAAATTGATCAATGGTTCGATTAATTGTATTTGTGTGTCCGCTGAATGATTTGTTTGTGCATTTTAGCATTTCCTCTTTACGGTTTAACCACTGCGGTATGTCAGTTGGTAGAGTGCTCGCTCCGTAAGTGACATGTGGGAAGTCGTGGGTTCGAACTCCGACCGGGTCTGACCGAAGATTTGAAAGTGGGTAGTGACTATTCTATCGCAAAGAACTCGGCATTAGGAAATGAAAGTCACGGTTCTTTCGAATGAGACTGAAAATAAGCGTGGCACGATAAAGAACCCTGCTGTAAATGCAATCAGCACAACGCAAAGGCAAAATTTCTGCACTTTCACCTATAGCTGGCGATGTCTCAGTATAAGTGAAATATTTTTGACTGGGACGTTAAACACCATTACTCAACTCTTTACTGTTTTGATTTGATTTGATTTATTTTTTAGTTTAAAACTCACGAACTTCGCAGCCAAGAGGGAAGGGGTTATTTTTGCTCGCCGTATAACCGCACCGGAAGCCAAACAACTAGGCATAGTAGATGTTGTTACAGAGTTATCGAACCTTATACCGGAAGCTAAAAAGTTAGCCACTAGAGCACTTGGACCAAAGGGTATTGATAGAGATATGCTTGCCACGATGAAAAAAGACATTTACCCTAGAACTGTTAGAGAAAATAGTAAATTATGAAACTGGAAAAACTATAAATGACAAGGCGAGAAATTAAAGAAAGTACTGTTCGAAGAGTATACTATGGAAGCCCGTTAGATCAAGCCAAATATAATTATTACAATAATAATTATTATTATATAATGAAATATTCAATGTAATTAAAATTAACACAATAGAAGTGTTGTGAATTAACACATTGACGGAAGTTTTTCGCACTAATTCTGTTTTGCAATTATGTCTCTAACGAGCTTCTGTAGTTTGTCTGTGCTAGTCTCGAAGTACATGTATTTCAATTTGTTGTGCTTGTTGATAATGGTTGTTTTAATTAAAAGATAATAAAAAAATCTTGATGTAATGACTTCAGATGAATTAACAAGCATTGTAAACCAATTGTCATGCAAAATTTTGAATTTTTATAAAATAAAATATTCAAAAAAAAATCTTTTTTTAACAAATTCAAAATTTCGCATAAGACAAAAGAATCACGCATCACCTTGTGTCGTATAGCCTAGTAGTCTAAGGCGCCTCTATATAACCGCCTAGGTTCCATCTCATTAAGTGATAAAATTTGTTAGTTTGTTTCCTTAAGGACGCTTGGTTTTCTTTGGGCACTCTGGTTTTCTCCGCTATCCATTTACTAAAATTCTCGACATAACGCGTGAAGTGGAATACTGATGTTTTACGCCCAAGTCAATATTTTTTAACTTACATGAAGACAGTCAATTACTATCATATTCTATGAGAAAATCGATCCGTATGTTAATTGGCTATACGTCTTCTTTCTATATATAAATCGACCAATCAGCAAACACGTATGTAGCGGCTATAAATGTTATTGTCCAATGAAAGTAAACCGGCATCATCCAAGGATTTTTATCAGCAAAATTTGTCAAATTCTTCCAAGCGGTTTTAGAGAAAAAAAAAGAAAATTAATGATTTCTCATGCACAGGCGGACTGACGGACGCACGCTTGTCATAAAAAAGCTCAGCTAGTAATAGCCAATAAAGCTTCATGGCTCATAAAGGCATGTTATAATTTTTTTGCATTTTAGCCTTTGGTTTTAAATAACATGTGATCATGTGATTGATATTATAAAGGGCCTCAGAAATATCAAAACTTGATACTATAATCATTGCTCGTTCAAAGTCAGCAATATTATAATAAACGACACACAAAGCTAGAAGGAAGAATGTAGACGTTGTTTCGGAGCTGGAATTCGTACTTTATTTTCATATTGTTTATGAGTTTAAATTTCACAGATTGAACAAAAGTATTCAGACTAACATATATGTTTCTATAAATTCTTTGCTATACTTATTTTTTAATTCTGCTTTTCAAGTTCATGGGGTATTCTGATAAGGTGTTAATTTTGGCTAAGCTTTTCAAAATATTTTCTTCTATAGTTAAGGTGGAGTAAAATGGTTTATGCCCTAGTCAAAATTTTTTCTTTTTTTATCGATCCGTCAGTTCGGAGATAAATGGGAAGACCCGAGTAACACAAAACATCGACATTCAGCAAGCAAACCGAAAACTGACTCACAGTAAGATGTGACCTGAGTGGGATTCGAATCTTTGCCATGTGATCCGTAAGTGTATGGTTTCCTCTACTAGAACAACAGCAGTGCCAAAATTATATTTTTGTTAGAAAAATTATATGTGGCCGCGTATAAAAACTGTGTAAAACATTGCTGTTCGAAATTCAAATAAACTGTCCTTAAAGCGATGTTGGTCATATTGGAACTCTTGTTATCATAACGTTAGTTCTGCATGGATACGTATTAAGCATTTATGTATATTTTATACTTGTATAAAACATTAAGCCTTGCTTACTTGTTTTTGTTAAAATGATAAAGTATGATTTCATAATGATAATCATCATCTTCATCATCATTGTCGTCGTCGTCTTCGTCGTCACCATCGTCGTCATTTGACTAGTTCGGAAGTATAAAACTTCACGAAATGACGTCATCAAATATATTAACCAATCAACAACAACTTTATTTCTCCGAAGTAAAACTGCAGGAAACATTTGCACCTGTATTTATTTTACAATCATGATCAGAATTTTCAAACAATACTTAAGATCCAATTAAAAATAAGACGATACGAAATAAAGAATAGGCAAAGGAATCAGTCCAAAATGGATTAACAGAACAGCACAAACTTTATAGGAAGTTCTTTAAGAAATTTTAAATATATACGAGCAAAAACAATATTTTCAAAAATTATTGATTTTATTATTATTATTATTTATTCATTATATTATTTTTGGGGGGTGGGGGAGAGGTGCGTGGAAGAATGGTCAATCTATATTATTTTTTATTATTTAGCATACAAACATCTGCAGCGGAGCAGTATCACCAAGAGTGTTACCAACAGCTAATTGAAGCATCTAAATGTGACATAAGATTATTTTGGCATTTGTTAAAACGGCTTAAACCCAGACAGTCCAAGATATATTCTGAAATCATTTACAACAATCACACATATCGTGATCCTAAGGGTGTCGCACAGGCCTTTGGGAGTTATTACACGGACATTTATACGCCGAAACCAAGCGATAAGTTTGATGATGACTTTGAACAGAACATCAACCCTACATACTCCGATATATTCAACGAAGTTTGTGATTCTGAAGGTTTACTGCCGGGTGGTATTATTCACGAAGACGAAGTCCTCGAATTAATTAAAAGAATAAGATTACAAAAAGGTCCTGGGGATGACGGGATTCAAGCTGAGCATTTGCGCTACACTTCAGGCATCTTATCTAAAGTGCTGGCGGAGTTATTTAATATGATTGTACATGTGGGGCAAGTTCCTGTAAGTTGGAAAAAGGAACCTATTTTCAAAGGTGATGATAAAAACAAACACATTCCATATAATTACAGACCGGTAGCATTGTTACCAACACTTTAAAACTATTTGAAATGTTACTTATGTTGCGCTTGTCAAATTGCGAAATTAATGCTAACTTTCCTTCACCGCAACGACAGGGATTCCAGAGTGGACTCAGTTGCTTAACTGCTTCCTTTAAAATGCAAGAAACAATCAATCATAACTTGGAGTTAGGCAGTAAGGTGTATGTTGCTTTCCTCGACACTGCAAAAGCATTTGACACTGTCTGGAAGAAAGGTTTGATGGTGAAATTATACAATTTGGGAGTTCGGGGTAAGCTTCTGCACCTTATTGACGAATTACATATAAATACCAGTAGCGCTGTTATTGTAAACACCGTACAATCGGATTGGTTTCCTGTACAACAAGGAGTCAAACAGGGAGGTATTCTATCAACCTTCCTTTATCTAGTAATTATTGTCGACCTTATGCATCAGTTTGCCTCATCAAACGTAGGGACTAGAATTGAAAAGGTTGATAGTAATAACCCTGGTTTTGCAGATGATTTGTCTTGTTTAAGTTTATCACCTCTTTATTTGCAATATATTTTGGACATTGCCTATATGTATGCAAATACATGGCGTTATGTATATAATGTAAATAAATCTGAGATTCTAATTTATGGTTTTAACCCAAGGTCTATCAGTTCTCTAAATTTCAACTGGTATTTGGACAAAAATGCAGTACCTGTTGTCCAACAGTGTTAACCCTCTAACACTAAGTTATACAAATCAATTGTCTTGCCATCAGTGCTGTATGGTTGTGAAATGTGGAACAGATGCAGAAATTAACCGTAGAAAATTGGTGATTATAAAAAAATTGTGCAACCTAGGACACAGTCATTGACTAAACAAATATTTTTGCTCAGACTGTATACCTACTTTGCTGATCCTTTCAACAACCAGAAAGGTTTTATACCGGACATTGTTTTATACCGGTCCAGATAAAGTGTCATGGAAGCGCATTGTCAACAGTTCTATTGAAACAAAAGAGAGTCGACTTTGGCAATTAAGAATTTCAGCTAGCAATGACTTCAAAGGGTTCTCTGCTCTTCACGACAGTATTACGGAAGCAACAGTGTGGCATAATCCTGCCAGCAACTCCGAGTTAAAACGTGCGCGATTCATTGCAAAGTTGTGGACTACTATTCCGAACAGTCTATCTAAAACATGTGACTTATGTAACATTTTTATAGCTGGCATTTATGTGCTTATCTGCTGTATTTGTCCTGCTCTATCGGCCATCAGGGATCATTTCTGGGACTTTCTCACTAATATCTTTGAAGTTATTATCAACGCATAATCAACACGACTTAATGACGACGAACTTTTTGAAGTACTCCTTGGTCAAACAACCCAACTAGCCTTACAGGAACAAGAACGCTTTAGGTTTACAGATACATGTTCTCGGTTTGTGTTGAGCATATGTGCTGCATATTATAGTCTGTTGAATCTGTCAACAAATTAGGTATACAGTTACGTACCCTACAATTCACCTGTATAGACTTATGTGTTTATGCGTTTAATTTATATTATGTTTAATTAGTTATTGTTCTGTTTCCTGTATTTGATGTAATTTCATGCTGTACTATTTATTCATAATCTCTTTAAAGAGAAAATAAATAATAAAAAAACATCTATATAAAAACAACTAATAATGAAGATCCCATTTGTGACTACTCCTTAGTGACCCTTATATAAATTTTCGTTTGTAGATTTGTGTAAATAGTAATTTTTTTAATGTGCCATTTTAATAAACATTTAAGTGATTGAAGATTTCAAAACTCTTCCATAATGAAGTTTCGAAAGTTTAAATGTATCGCCTGACCTTAACACCAAAGTATTTATCTATGAGTACACGCTAACTGCTCCCAAATCATGTGATAAAGGTATACACACAACCGTGAACATACTTCCATTTAAAAAACTTCCAAAAAAATGTCCAGAGATGGCATTTCGTTACAGTTTACAGAAGACGGATTTGCAATTCTGCAGATGAACAATGGACAAAACAGATTTAATACTCCTTTTTTAAAGTCGCTAAATTCAGCATTAGATGATATCTTAAAGTAAGTAAGTATACGATCGGTCAAAAGGTCAAAAATTAGAACGGGGAGAATTTTTATGTAATATTTTATTAAAATTATTTTTATTTTATTTATCATAATTATTTTATTTTGTTCTATATATTATTTTTATTTTTTTCAATTAATTAATTAATTTATTTATTTATTTATTATTTTATTTTTGTTAATCTGAATCAAGAAATTTCGTTATGTTCTTGAAAACCTTCCCTGCTGAAAGGAGGCTGTGTTAATCAGATTATTCCCGTTTCCTTCAAACGCGATCCAAGACCTTACCCCCTCGATATATACAGGTAAAATAATTTTAACTTCGGCGTACTAAAAATCTAGAACCAAATAACATGAGACATTTTTTGGAATTTTAATCAATGTGTTGATAACTTTTATCGGTGTGTATTTTTGATAAGGTGCTAGGTCGCCAAGTCTGTATGCCACAGACAAGTATAGTACTCACCTAGTTCATTATCTTAGCACCGGTTGAAACAGTCAATACTAATGAACGCCGAGTACCAGACGAGGGAGCAATGTTCAAGAGTCAAATTTAAAAGTCTTTTGTATAATCTGACTGGGGTTCGAACCAACGACATTCTGCTCCCGAGACTTAAGTTCTACTGCTTAGCCTTCGAATACGTATTCCTCTGAATGCCGAATACCAGGTTCGTACCAACGACCACCCGTTCCCGAGGCGTAAGTTCTATCACTTAGCCTTCGAGACGGTCTTTTATTAGGTTGTAATACGAACAAAAGGGGACTTTGGCAAATAATTGTTATTTTTTATACTTCAGAAATTCTTCATGTAAAGCCTTGATAACCACGTCTACTGGTAAATTTTACTCCAATGGAATCGATTTAGAATGGCTATTTAAACAACCAGCAGACGACAGACTAGAGTTCATGAGTTCACTAAATGATCTTCTGTGGAAAATCATGTGGTATCCACTGCCAACTGTAGCGGCAATAAATGGTAAATCCACCACTGTCATGGTCATCATCATCATTATTATCATCTTCATCATCGTCTTTTCTTCTTCCACATCCTATAATCTAGGTGGATGTTACACATCAGTTAGTCTAGTTGGTGGTCATAGTGATTAACTAGATGAACATCTCCAATCAAACCAGACTTTTTAAGATATTTAGTTAACATCATTGGCTACTGTTCTGGGATGTCAAGTTTTCATTCGACGGTCTAGATGATCATCTCCAATCAAATAAAAGTTGGTGAGCTTTTTATTTTACATTACTGGCTACTGTTCTGTGTTGACAAGTTTTCACTTGACAAACTAGATGAACATTTCCAATAAAACCGGAGATGGTAAGCTATTTAGTTAACATTATAAGCTTTTATCTAGTCTAATTAACATTATCGAACATTCTTTCTTTATTATTTTACGTATTGTATTGTATTGTATTTATCCCACAGGTCACGCCTTCGCTGGTGGAGCGTTTTTCGCTATGGTTCATGATTACAGGGTGATGCGTGACGATAAAGGATGGATATGCTGGAATGAAACCCATATAAAAATGAGATTTCCAGAAAATTTACTGGAAATCCTAAGGTATATGGTGAAAGGGAATCAACAAGTTTAAAATATAACAGACAAATCAATCATTATGATTACAATTCCCCATCATCTCTGGTTCACCTATTGTCAGGATTATGTGATTTGTGGAGTGGCATGCTTGACTTAGTCATAACTGCCTCGGAGAGCTAGCACCTTATCCAAAAAGTCGTTTTACTGTGCACTAGTACAAGTTAGGTCATATTACAAACTGACACATCTTATTCATGCATGCTAATTTTCTTAGATTAATCCTTTAGATATACATAAACTTGCTATGGTCGAAAATAGCTGAAAAATTGCTGATGCGACGTAAGACAACATTACAACCAACAAACCGACCAATCCTGGAGATGAGTAGCTAATGACTAGAAAATGTACTTATATGCCTTCCGATGAACTTAGATGAACATTTCAAATCATATGGAAGATGTTGAGGTTAATTTTTCTTAATCATTTCTCTCACGATTCTGACCCGTCAACTGCTATGTATTTTTAAAAACATTTCGCTGTCAATATTAAAATGACTGGGATTTAGTTATTCCTAAAAGTTCTGACAAGCTGTTCCAGCGGTTCAATAATAATGGAAAGTACATTTCCATTGTAACAGAATATATTACACAAGTAAATACTGTATATGTATTCAATATAATATTGCCTGCTTGTATTTCAGGTTGAAAGTGCCCCGTTGCGATGCTTTGAGAGAAGCTGTGATATTCGGAAGAAGAATAACAGCACAAGAAGCAAGACAACTTGACCTAATCGATGTGGTAGCAGAGTTATCTAACCTTATACCGGAAGCTAAAAAGTTAGCAACATCCGCTTTAGGGAAAACTGGGATTGACAGAAATATGCTGTCTGTAATGAAACAAGACATTTACAGTAGAACTGTCAAATCAAATTTGTAAATTATTATTATTTTCTTTTCCTTTCTTTCTTCTTTTTTTTTATTGTTATTTGATTTTATCAATGTTTGAACAAAAATAAAATTAAACCGTTTATACAGTTTTTATTTACTTTTGTGTCCATAGTAACCACCATTTCCTGTATTGCTTTTAGAGCGGTTCTTGTAGAAAAGGGATTTTTCAAAGCATTAGAACACGAAATGACTAAAAATTTCTATTACCTACTATAAGTGAGAGCATTAAAACAAGAAATGAGATCAAGAATTCTAAAATCGGCAATAAGTGAAAGCATATGGGAATACAAAATGACTTCAAGAATTCTGTTACTAACAGAAAGCGTGAAATTGGTTGGAAATCTTTGGGTCGGTGTTTGAGAATATAAGAATCCATTATGAGTATCCATGTAGGATAGGGAAATCTCACCCGAGGGGTTGAATATTTCAGTCAGAGACGAGGCTTGCCGAGTCTCTGACATAAATATTCAACCCCGAGGGTGAGATTTGCCTATCCTACATGGATAAACTCATTATGGATTCTTTTTCTTCCATTTTAATATCAATTTTGGCTTCAAATATGATTTACATTTCCATGGGCGCCATGTTTGAAAAATCTAACTCTGTTATTCAACATTCTATATAAAAATAAATATGACCATCGGATAGACTATACTTAATTTTGGTTTATACAAAATGTATAAACTTGAAGAAAAAGTTATTTATCATAAAATCTGAGTATTAACATTTGAAACGCATTTAAAATTTCTAAATTTTGGAGGTCCGGCTGTCATTTTCCCGCAAGATGACGTCATTTACTCAAAGGATGACATCATGTGATTGTCACCTAACTGTGACGTCAAGCCCACGTGAGATACACATTTCTCACATAGGGGAAAACCCTATCTCACATGAGCAGATATGGAAGAAATGAGTATCCAAGATGACGGGAAACCCTTTCTCGCGTCAACGGAAATAGAAGTAGGGGTCTTCCTTGTCGCAGGTCTTTCTACTTGCGGATTGGAAAGAATTCACTTGGAGTGGTGTTCCATCCCTGGCCGGATCATAAGCTTCTTTGTCTGGCGTTCAGGATTTGGAGAAAATTGTATTGACTGGTTCACCCGATGTCGGAATATTATGACTCGGGAGAGTCACAGGGGATAAGTTGTTGATCGTAACTGCAGTGTTGCGTTTGTCTGGTACCGGTATACATGTAATGGACTGAGTGGATTGTGACATTACTGGCGAGTGTAAAAGACGTTTATAGTTTTGCCGTATGTTTTCACTGATAAATATTACATAGCATGCCATAAAAACTTTCACAAAAATCATGTATTACACTGAAGAAAAAAATGCCTCGGCTAAAAAAAATGCTGATACGACGTATTTCATTTAACTAACCGATCAGCCAACCCTTCTTCCATCGTTCAATTAGATTAAACGTGTTTTGTTTATTTATTTATGCTATCAGGTTAAATTTAATATAGTCCATTATGTCACTCGTAAACAGCACAGGGTTAAAATCTGGGACACTGACAAAATGGATATACGATATACAAACGACAACATTGCTGTCTTATCTATGAACTATGGCGAGAATAGGATAAATTTATCATTTCTTAAAGATTTCAACAAAGCTCTAGACGAAATAGAAAGGTATTTATTTTGAAATTTATTTATCTATTTTCATAAATGCTTGTTTAAAATTGGATCAATTATATCAAAAACCCAAAAAGTGCAAAATTTGTTTATTTTTAAAGACCACGCCATCGGTCGTCTGAATCTTGTACAACCATTTGCTCACCATTACAAAAGCTCAGTTGGTAGAGTTCTCGCTTCGTATGTGTAAGGCCGGGATTCGAACAACGGTCGGTTCTCACCAAGATTTGAAAATTGGTCGTGACTGTTCTTTCGTCTAGCACTCGGCATTTAGAAATGAAAGTCACGGGATCATTCGGGAAAGACCTTTAAAACTGATGCCCCGTGTCAAGGTAGGCGTGGCACGCTAAAGAACCCTCCCTGCCAATAGACCTAAGAGCACTGCAAAGGTAAAAATTTCGAGATCGGTAAAGTTAGCTACTAGTAACTGGCAACTACTTGCTGGCAAGTCAGCTACTAGTAGCTAACTTTACCGATCTAAAATTTCGGGCACTTTATCTTCAGCCGGTGACGTCTCAGTGATATTCTTGACTGGGGCGTAAACCCCATAAAATCAACCATTTTCTGCAATACAGAGGGTACAGACGTGTAACGTAGATGATAACATTTATCAATTTATTCGTCACTAGCTATGGGTGAAGTGGCGGAAATTTTGACCTTTGTAGTGCGCTTAGGGCATTGATCAGGGAGGGTTCTTTAACGTGTCACGCCTGCCGTGACACGGGGCAATCCTTTTAAAAGGTCTCTTCTACGTCAATTCTAAATGCCGAGTGCTTGGCGAAAGAACAGTCCCTTTTTTAAGTCTTGGTGAGACCCGGCCAGGGATTCGAATATCAGACCGCCCACACACTAAGCAAGTACTATACCACATGAGCTACCGTAGTGGTGTAGGTAATCAAATATTACATCAGTAAAAATAAATCAGCATTCAAAAATTGGAAAAAATTCAAATTGTTATATTTATGCCAAATAAGGACTTTAAAATCATTTTATTAAATGTATCATCACTCGGCTTGTTCCGTCGTAGCGTAAAAGACGACGAGGATCGACGGAAATTACCGAGTAATGCTTTGAAGTAACGCTTACTATATAATTTTTTAACCTTTTGTATAGATGACTGTTATATACAACTAATGACAAAAATCTAAAGCTCTATATTTACCTTTTTTCAGAAATAAAAAATGCCGCGGACTTATCACAACAGGAAATAGGAAAATTTTATAGTAATGGACTAGATTTGAAATGGATACAGAAACAGGAACCGGAAGCTTTTGAAAAGTTCCGAAAATACCATGTGCAGACGGTACGACGGATAATGCATTTGGGTATACCAACAGTGGCTGCAATTAAATGGTAGGGTGTAATATTCAAATAATAATAAATTCGGCTTTTCAGTTATAATAGACAAAAAATATTTTGTTAGCGGTTCTCTAGCCTCGATGAGCCTAGATATCAAACTTTAAGATCTGTATTCGATTTAAATGTGTTATGCAGAGGTCTCGCTTGGCCAGTAGTTTGAAGCGCGCACTTACAGATAACATTGTTTTTCACAAGCCAGGTTCGAATCCCGCTTAGGCAGATCCTATGTGAGAAAGTTTTTCATTTCACTTGCCGAAGGTCGTTGGTTTTCGCGAGTTGGATTCGAACCCATGCGGTGTGATTCGTAAGCGCGCCGTTAAACCACTGATTTAAAATCAAAACGAGTGATTTTCTGGAATGTAAAGAGGTGCAGTAATATTGTGTAGTAGCTTTGTGATGATGATGATGATGATGATGATGGTGATGATGATGAAGAAAAAGATGATGATGATGGTTGTTATTATTATTATTATTATTATTATTATTATTATTATCACGGCGTTAGAACAACAACATAACTATCATTGCTCTGACCTACAATACATTTGAAATTACTGTAAAACCGTAATTTTATATTTAAGCTGTGCCGCGTAGCGGGTT
This sequence comes from Tegillarca granosa, assembly GCA_029721355.1. Lineage (NCBI taxonomy): Eukaryota > Metazoa > Mollusca > Bivalvia > Arcoida > Arcidae > Tegillarca > Tegillarca granosa. Next base: position 36,759,987 of record CM056603.1, read on the forward strand.
TATGAAATTACAGTCTTAACTCAAGTTATTTCTCAATGAAATCTTCGCATAAATTTATTCCGCAATTGTTTACGAAAAGTGGTTCCGGCAGTGGACAAAACGGTCAATAAGGAAATAACTCTAACTTTTAAGCCAATACGAATGCGTGTAAAATGGTAAAATTCAATTATTTTTATGTTTTTAACCACAGGGCATGCTTTTGCTGCAGGCGCCTTTTTTGCATTGTCACATGATTATCGTGTGATGCGCTCAGATAGAGGCTGGATCACGTGGAATGAAACAATAAATGGCATCAGATTTCCACAGAGTTCTATAGAATTTGCAAAGTAAGTTTAAAAAAACATGTCAGTTGGAACTTGCAGAAAAGAAAACAAAACCGATTATTATATGGGGCGTGGCAAAATATTATTATTATTATTATTATTATTATTATTATTATTATTATTGTTGTTGTTGTTATTGTTGTTGTTGTTGTTGTTGTTGATCTTAAAATGACTCTTATTAACAAAAAAATTTAAATAATTGTGAATCGAAATTCTGTTTCAGATTGAATTTTTAATACTTTTTTCAAGAAAACTGTTTCAGAAAACTGAAAAAAAACTACTTTGAACATTCTTGCAAATTTTATCGACCAGAAAAAACTTCTTTACATGATGTAGTTAGTAAAAAATACCGAGGAAGTTTACTCTTCTTATGCAACTAGTCTCGTTATTATTTACAGACTGTTACTGACAGGGAATTTTTCCTTCCTGTTTGTAATGATTAAATTTTTAATATTCCCAGGGTAAAACTTCCTCATACTCGGACGATGAGAGATGCTATAATATTTGCAAAACGGTTTACAGCTCAAGAAGCCAAACAATATGGAATCGTCGATGTTGTAACAGAGTTATCGGACTTGATCGAGGAATCCAAAACTTTAATTAACAAGGTTTTAGGTCCTGGTGGAATTGATAAAGATATGTTAACTATTATGAAACTTGATATTTTAGGTTTGCAAGAATATCAAAAATCAAAGTTATAGGAGCCATTGGCGGAAAAATTAAAAAAGAGAGAAAGAAAAAAATGAGGACAAAAGGACCTCAGAAAATTTAAAATTGTCTTTTTGCTAGGGCGGGCGTTCCCCCTGCAGGGTTTTGCCCTGGACCAACTGTGGTATTGTAGCGGCCCCAAAACGCCTCACCTGGGGGCTTGAGCCTACGACACTTGCAATATCTCATGATAAAATTCTCAACCCCACCACCCCCACCTTTTGTTATTTTGTTGATTCGCCTTATACCCGTTTCAAAGAAACAAGGATATCGAATTATATTATTCTATGTGCAAAGTTTAATGTTACATAACTCGTGCCAAAGATTAAATTTTGCTTGTTTCCAGTTCTTATTGTTACATTTAAATTATAAAATATATAAATTAATGAATAATTTTGTCTGTTAAAAGTGAAATAAAATTGAGATTTCATCAAGTCAACATTATATATGTTACATAACTAATTTGAGCAAGTATCTCAATAAATGGAGTGAAGTGGAGAGGAGTAATGGTGTTTTCAACCATTTCGAGGTGGTCAGTTCTGAGACGGTATCGAAAACCGGAGTGCACAGAGTAATAACACAGATCTTCTGCAAGCGAACTGACAAATTTTGTCACACTAGGATCTGTCCCGAGTAGGATTCGAACCCAGGCGGTGAGAGGCCACTCGGCCACAGAGGCCCCCCTCGATACATGGTGATACTTGCATCAGAATTCACCATTCCATAAATAGGATATGAGTGGACTGAGTGATCTTTTTTACCGAATACTCTGGGTTTTTTTTTAGAATTATCGTTGAAATGTTTTACATCAAATCAATATCAATTAGAGGTTAATTTTGTGCGTGACCCAATTTTCGATCTACGAAATGATTAATTTCACCAATACACATTCTCCTGAAATAATTTTCAAATTTTGAACACTTATCCAAAACTACCTCTCTCTTTTAAAGGTAACCATTTATACAAGTTGCGCGTTGTCAAACACACACACACTGCGACATTGCTAGGTAAGTGCGTATGTGTGCACTGGTACATAGCAGGTCATAAAAACTTTCACAAAACTCGCCTATCACACTAAACTCCTTGTAGAAAAGAAGAAGAAGAAAAACACGTTTGAGTCCTTCATCTAAGTGAATGAAATGAAGAAATTGTGTTTTACGCCCCAGTCAAGATTCTTACACTTATATCGAGACATTCAGTTTAGGTTCGATAGATAAACAAGAGTTCCGAAGAGACTTCAGGCGATCGAGTTGACAAATTCCTTTAGACTCGGGGAATCTAACCAAGACGTGTGAGAGGGCGTGTGATCCGTAAGCCCGCGCATAAAAACCACGCGACATCTTAGACCCCCCCCCCCCCCAAAAAAAAAAAAAAAAAAAAAAAAAAAAAAAAAAAAACAACAAAAAAGTAGGTTTAAATATCGTATATCACTACCGGTAAATCTTGTTTCATCATTTTTTTCTCTTGGATGCGCTATAGATACCTGTTATGAACATTTATTTGTATGGTGAATATCAATAAAGAGATTCAAAGAATATGTAAGATGTGACCCGCTGGATGGTAAGATTTTATTATGACCTGTTAGATGAACATCTTTAATCAAACTGAAGTGATAGGCTATTTCGCTAGCACTTACGCTATGGATTTTGTCCATCTAAATTTTTTCTTAGTTTTTTTATATACAATTATTCTACAAAAAGACAACATTGTCATAAAGTGTTATGAAACGCAAAATGTTTTTTAAATCCACAATACTTGAATCTTTAACCTTTTTTCAAAACACATGTAAATAAATAAATAAACCGCCTATTTATTGCACTTGTGAGAAAGTTTTTTTCAGTTCATTTGTCGATGTTTGGGGATTTTAATCAGACACTCTGGTTTCCTTTACCAATCCAAAACTGTATAATCAAAAAGAAACTTGACTTGGTGTTAAACACCATTACTGCACATCTGTCGTGAATAGTCATTACCACAACAGTTGTTTAATGTCATATATAAGCATTTCGAATGTCAAACTAAAGTTAAATCATAATAATTTGTCTTGGATAAATCTAATATGAGAATTGGAGTTGTAACATAAATGTTATATTTTACTTTTGATTTTTTATGAAATTAAAAATTTCCAAAAAAAAAAAAAAATGCGACTTTTAAATGTGTATTTAAAAAATTGAAAGTAGCACAAAACGGAAACAACAGAATGTAATTGTAAGCGTGTTAGTATTAATTACGTTGACATGGCTAGTTTCTATTTTTAGCTACTGGTTAGTTAAAAAAGACCAATCTCTAAATTTAGTAAAAAATAGTGAGTTAGTTGGAGTTAGAAAATGGAATTATTCACTGCTTAGTATCAAAGACAAAGATTTGACCTCTGACCTCTTTGATAATGTACTGTGACGTGTATATTTATTGATTGAATAATCTGGTTTAAAAATAAACTTGGTTTTCCACATTTTTCAGCGTGTCGGCTCTATAAATAGAAATTCTGTAATTTCCTTCGGCAAAGTTGTATATTCGCTTTCCACAATCTAGAAATTATATCAAAATGTGTTCGACATCAAGAAATTTTGATGCTGTGATTGATGACAAAGATCTTAGTAGATTAATGGGTATGTGAATCTCTCTCTCTCTCTCTCTCTCTCTCTCTCTCTCTCTCTCTCTCTCTCTCTCTCTCTCTCACTGCCTAGCTTTAATAAAAAGTCCTTTGCTTGGAATTTTATCTGTAATTACAATGCATTTTATATACATTATACCCGTTGTAAAAATAAAACAGTTAATCTCACCATAAATATTACCATGTTTCACTTTTGAACTGTATTATTGTATCACTTTTGAATTATGATAAAATAATATACTCAAAAGTGATTTACAACACAATTTTAATGTATTATTTTATATTTTAAAAAAAAGGAGGGGGGAGAAAGTGGAACATAAAACAATTTTAAAATACATTGAAAGATCAAATTCACAAAAATGCTTCATGGCAATACTATTTAACGTATGCAAATGTACATTTACAATGAGTTGAGTTGAGTTATGGTGTTTAACTGTCCCAGTCAAGAATATTTCACTTATATCGAGACGTCGCCAGCTATAGGCGAAAGTGCAAAATTTGCGCTGATGGCATTATACAGCAGAGTTCTTTTTCGTGCCACGCCTCCGTGACACGCGACCTCGATTATTTTAAGTTCCTATCCAAAAGAACCGTGACTTTCATTTGGTAATGCCGAGTGCTTGGCGAAAGAACAGTCACTACCCACTTTCAAGTCTTAGGTCAGACCCAGCCGGGTTAGAACCCACGATCTCCCACTCACGGAGCGAGCCTCTATAGCTACCAACTGAGCTACCGCATTGGTGACTCAGTTTAGAAAGAAAATGCAGGTTAAATGTGGTAAAACCTGGTATATATGAAGTAAAATGAAAATATTCAAATTAAACGTACAGGCCCCGGTTTCACAATCATTCCTTAACTAAGATTTTTCTTAACTTAAATTTAGCAAAATTTCACCATCTCTCTTTTAATTACAAATAAACTTTTTTATATAAAACTAAATGCAGATGTTACAAGCTTGAAGTGATCTTCAAAATGTTAAATTACTAAATATCTCAACAATTAACAAAATTATGAAGGTCACTTTGTCAGATTTAAGTTAAGGAAAATCTTAGTTAAGGAATGATTGTGAAACCGGAGCCAGGCCCTGGTTTTACAATCGTTCCTTAACTAAAATGCTCCTTATGTGATGTGCAAAATTTTGAATTTTAACAAAAAAGAAATATTCAAAATTTTAAATATTTCTTATTGTAAAAATTGAAAATTTTTTCACATGACACTTATATTAATTTTAGCAAATTCCAGTTATCTCCGTTTCGGAACTATGAATGACTATTTTTACATAAACTTAATACAGATGTTCTAAGCTTGAAGTGATCTTCAAAATGACACTTTAAATTCCTGTATATCGAAACAATAAATAAAATTATTAAGACTTTATATTTTCTAGACTTAAGTTTAGGAAAATCTAAGTTAAGAAATTATTGTGAAACTGGGGGCCGATTTCCGACAAATGTATTTTAAATGTACTAAATCCCTTATTTAGTCATTGGGTAGACTAAGTCTATTTGTATCTAAAGATCTAAATAAATATAAAATAATTGATTTATATTCCAAAAAGTGGTTTTATTCTAAACTGAAATAATGAAATAGGATTTTCAAATTTTAAGGTTAATAAATACATTGAATCATATCTTTTTATTTTCAGAAAATGAAAATGAAATGCGCATAGTCTTGGTCGGTAAAACCGGAAATGGAAAGAGCGCGACCGGAAATACAATACTTGGCGGGTCTTGTCCTGTATTTAGAGAGGATATATCACCATCGTCTGTCACAAGGAAGTGTGAGGTCGCAACCGGTGAAAGATTCGGTACAAAGATGCGAGTCATAGATACTCCCGGGTTATTTGACACAACTCTGTCGAGACAAGAAATAGAGAGAGAAATATCACGATGTGTTTTAATGGCATCACCAGGCGCTCATATATTTCTTCTGGTACTTCGAATTGGAAGATTTACTGAGGAAGAAAGACAAGCCGTTAGTAAAATCCAGGAAATTTTCGGTGAAGCGGCAAAAAGACATACTCTTATTGTCTTTACCGGTAAAGATTCCTTGTTAAGAGGAAATAAAAACATACAAGAGTTTATATCTGCGGGGGATTCTTATTTAAGAACGATAACAAGTGAATGTCCAGTTATTGCTGTCAACAATATAGATCGTAGCGATGACCAAGTACGAGAGCTCTTAAATGCCATAAAGAGTCGAATTGGTTCAGGGTAGACTGGCCTCCAATTATTACACAAATAACGATTTTAACAATGCTAAAATGGCACTGGATGCGAAAAGAAGGAAAGAAAAGGAGGAAGAAGAGAGGAAAACAGAAAACTATTTACAAGGCTATAAGCAGAGAAACACCGATTTGGCGTCAAATATATCGATAGAAAGAAAAAGAATTAACACTCTAAATGCCCAATACGATACAAATCAAGAAAAATACAGACGGCAATTACAAGAAAACGAAAAACAAAGAAATAAAATGAAACAGCAAATGACATTAGCAGCTGAAAAACGTAGTCAGGAAGTGAGCAAGTTAGAACAAAAAAGCAACTCCCAAATTCAGAATTTATGGTCTGATGTCCGGTCACAACAAGCATCAACCTCCGCATATCAGAACAGAATAAACAGAGAAATGAATGAAGTTAAAAATCAGCACAGTCAAGGAATTAGAAGTGTTTGTCAAAATAACGAGCGCCGATTGGCTGAATTCACAGACAGCATGAAAGAAAAATATCCCGGGCAAGTAATCATGTCTGGTGTCTCAACAAACGGAAGTCCAATATTCACAATTTCCTACGACGGAAGTAACCGGAAGTACTATATAACTCGAAATGGTCAAAGCAGAACCGACTGTATTCCGGGTTACGATGGTTTGAAAGTTACACAGACCATAAACAGTGGAATCCCAGTATTGTACATCAGAGATAGGAATGGTTCAAACTGCATCACACTGGAAGGCGGAAACAGCAAACTGACCATTGGCTAAAGACAGGGCGTGGACAATATGAAGGCGGAAACAGCAAACTGACCATTGGCTAAATGTCACAGGGCTCATTTAGTGTATTTTTGATATATTTAAAATTTCAACATGAAATAAGTTTAATTTATAATTTAAGGAATATATTAAATAAAAATATAAACAGAACATATTATAGATATTCAGCAAGATGTAATAAATTAAGTATTTCTTGGTATTTACTAATTATACAAAAACATTCCAATATTTTGATAAGGATTTAGTTGTTTTCACACTAATTTCCAGGTATAAATTGATCTCAATTATAACTAGCTGTAACTGTATTAAGCGGTTTTAGGATTAGGATTAAGTATATCATCTTACATTCTGATTATTTGTTTTTACTTGTGAAATAGTTCTTTCTCTAATACTTAGTAGACATTTGAAGTGGACTTTGTTGTCCACACTTTTAGGAAGTATTATTGACTGACTTGACCTGACATGTGTTATTAGTGTCATATTACCATACTTTATATTTGTTTCTGTTTTCTAAAAGTATCATAACAGATTTTTATCTCATTAACCAATCAGAAACACTGTTACAAAAACTTATGTTACATTGTAATAAAATGCTATAAATATGTATGTATTTTGAAGACACAGCAGAGTTGGTTTTGGGACAACGGGCTGTGTGGATTGTTAGGCAGAAATAAACTATGAAAATGTTAAGTTTGTAAGTTTTTGTCTTTCGTCACTGCCAGAAGGCAGGATCCCACAGTCAAGATTCTGTGACACCAGTCAACAAATACCTGTGGGTGCACTCACAACCCCGGTGCCAAATAGGACAGCCACCCTGAGTGCTCCTCTAACCCACGGGTACAGATCCCCAAATGGTGTTATAAAGACAGGGCGTGGACAATATTATCCACACAACTTTCTTTACATATTTTTTGTTATTTTTTAGCTAGAACTATGCGGAGAATTTTTCAAAATATGCATTTAAAATTTTAAATGGACTGCAATATTAACTTAACCGTACTTTTCTTGAATTTTGTACATAGTTTTGAAAGTATTTACACGATTTTCCTTCTGTAATTCTTATACACTATTTCTAATCTGAATTCGAATATTTTATGTATCTAACGTAAATATTGTAAAGTTTGACAAGTTGTCATTTAATCTGGACATTATAATCTCGTAATAAGTGTTTCGTGTAGTGTTTGCTGTATTAACTCTTTCTGCTGTTAGAGTCACTGTGTTTATGACAGTGAATTACGCAAAAGTTTCAAGGAAAATTCCATTTGTCTGGAAAGTTTAATATTTTCACCTTACTTGGGTCTAGTCGCAACTGAAAGTCGCACGCGCATCCGCGATTAACATGGACCGTATTTCTGCAGAAAGGAAACTGTTGTTGCTATGGGGTTTTTACATGTCAAAAAGGGAATCTTTGCACCGGAATTGATGTTTTTGGTGACGCATTACGTCTTAAGCTTAAAATTAAAAATCCACCATTTGCGTTGTTCTTCAACATGCAAAATCCACATAGCAGCAAAGTAAATAACAAAAATATTTTATGGAATTGCAGATGCGCATGTCAATTTCCTACAGAAAAATTTAACTGTAAATGACTAGTGTTTCCTTAAAGAACAAATAAACAAACATTTTTAAAAAGATAACAAACGGACATACCGTCAACTATAATTATCAATCTATTTCTTGGTCCGTTGTCAAGTTGTTGCTCAGCTAATTACCTCGTTCGTTGTTGTTTAGCTTATTATCGTCGTTGTAGTTTTGATATCACCTCGTTCGTCGTTGTTGTTTTGCTATTTTCTCGTTCGCTGTTGTCGTTTTGCTATTTTCTCGTTCGCTATTGTCTTTTTTTTATTACCTCGTTCGTTGTTGTCGTTTTGCTATTTTCTCGTTCGCTGTTGTCGTTTCGATATTGTCGTTTTGCTATTTCCTCGTTCTTTGTTGTCGTTTTGCTATTTTCTCGTTAGTTGTCGTTTTGCTATTTCTTCGTTCGTTGTTGTCGTTTTGCTATTTCCTCGTTCGCTGTTGTCGTTTTGCTATTTCGTTCTTTGTTGTCGTTTTGCTATTTTCTCGTTAGTTGTCGTTTTGCTATTTCTTCGTTCGTTGTTGTCGTTTTGCTATTACCTCGTTCGTTGTTGTCGTTTTGCTATTTTCTCGTTCGCTGTTGTCGTTTCGATGTTGTCGTTTTGCTATTTCCTCGTTCTTTGTTGTCGTTTTGCTATTTTCTCGTTAGTTGTCGTTATATATTTTCTTCGTTCGTTGTTGTCGTTTTGCTATTTCCTCGTTCGCTGTTGTCGTTTTGCTATTTCTTCGTTCTTTGTTGTCGTTTTGCTATTTTCTCGTTAGTTGACGTTTTGCTATTTCTTCGTTCGTTGTTGTCGTTTTGCTATTTCCTCGTTCGCTGTTGTCGTTTTGCTATTTCCTCGTTCTTTGTTGTCGTTTTGCTATTTTCTCGTTAGTTGTCGTTTTGCTATTTCTTCGTTCGTTGTTGTCGTTTTGCTATTTCCTCGTTCGCTGTTGTGGTTTTGCTATTCTCTCGCGCGTAGTTGTCATTTCTGTTTCCTCGAGCTTTTATTGTTGTTTTTTTATTTCCTTGTTCTTTGTCTTGGTTTTGCTATTTCCTCCACAATTGTTGTAATTTTGTTATTCCCACGCACGTTGTTGTCGATAAGTTTAATACTAGATCATTGTAGACATTTAGCGATTTTCTCTTGTAGTTTATATATTTTCTCGTTCGTTTTTATCGTTTAACTTTTACCAAATATGTTGTTGTCGTGTTGCTATTTTCCCGTTCTTTGTTGTAGTTTTGCTTTCGTCCCGTTTGTTGTAATCGTTTTGTTATTTTACCGTGCGGTGCTGTAATTTTGTCATGTTCCATGCGATACTGTAATTTTGTTATTTTCCCATGCGATGCTGTAATTTTGTTATTTTCCCGTGCTGTAATTTTGTTATTTTCCCATGCGATGCTGTAATTTTGTTGTTTTTTTTTTCGTGCGATGCTTTATTTTGTTATTTTCCCGTGCGATGCTGTAATTTTTATTATTTTCCCGTGCGATGCTGTTATTTTCCCTTGCGATGCTGTAATTTTGTTTTTTCCCATGCGATGCTGTCATTTTGTTATTTTCCCGTACGATGCTGTCATTTTGATATTTTCCTCTGCGATGCTGTCATTTTTCCTGTGCGTTGTAATAATTTTGCGATATCCTAGTTCGTTGTTGTCACTCAGCTATTTTCCCTTGCGTTGTTGTGAATTTGTTATTTTATACGGTAGGTTGGTGCCGTTTTTCTTTTTTCTCGTCGGTTGTTGTCATTTTTTTTCCTGTGCGTTGTTGTCGCTTAGCTACCAGTATTTCCTCGTGCGTTGTTATCGCTGTGTTATTTTCTTAAACATACACCCCCACTTATATTTTCTAACACCGAATGAACAAGTCGATACTCTGTTCTCCTTAAACCGAGCGCCAGTTTTCAAACTTTAACGTCTTATGTATGACACGGCCGGGGTTCGAACCCAAGACCTTGCACTCTCGAAATGTGTCCGGCAAGGTTGTCGAAATTAAAATGAAAATAAAACTTCAGTCAAGCGATATAGGCCTTTAATTCCATCTTAATCTAAGAAGATTTATCCACCACTTGGTATTAATTTAATGGTTTGTTGGTTTAAATGATTTTTAACGTCACAGCTGCAGTTTTCCAGCTATTCGCGAAAACAAGTTCATTAATCTATAAGGATTAAATTAAAAAAAGTTCATATCTATAAGAATTAAATTAAAAACAAGTTCGTTTATAAACAAGACGTGCAAATTTCTGCCCTGTTCTAGTTTTGATTGGGCGTGTTCGGAGAAGTTGTCGCGATGACATGATAATGATCTATAGTTTTGATAAGGTGTGTTCGGAAAAGTTGTCGCGATGGCATGAAAAGATCTATAGTTTTGATAAGGTGTGTTCGGAAAACTTGTTGCGATGACATGATAATGATCTATAGTTTTGATTAGGTGTGTTCAGAAAAGTTGTCGCGATGGCATGATGCTAATCTATAAATTTGATTAGGTGTGTTCGGCAAAGTTGTCGCGATGGCATGGTTATGATCTATAGGTTTGATTAGGTGTTCAGAAAAGTTGTCGCGATGGCATGGTTACGATCTATAGTTTTTTTAGGTGAGTTCGGGAAAATTGTCGCGATGACATGAAAATGATCTATAGTTTTGATAAGGTGTGTTCGGAGAAGTTGTCGCGATGACATGATAATGATCCATAGTTTTGATTAGGTTTGTTCGGAAAAGTTGTCGCGATGGCATGATAATGATCTATAGGTTTGATTAGGTGTGTTCAGAAAAGTTGTCGCGATGGCATGAAAAGATCTATAGTTTTTACTAGGTGTGTTCGGAAAAGTTGTCGCGATGGCATGAAAATGATCTACAGTTTTGATAAGGTGTGTTCGGAGAAGTTGTCGCGATGTCATGGTTATGATCTATAGTTTTGATTAGGTGTGTTCGGAAAAGTTGTCGCGATGGCATGGTTATGATCTATAGTTTTGATCAGTTGTGTTTGAAAATTTTGTCGCGATGGCATGGTTATGATCTATAGTTTTGATCAGTTGTGTTCGGAAAAGTTGTCGCGATGGCATGATTATGATCTATAGTTTTGATTAGTTGTGTTCAGAAAAGATGTCGTGATGGCATGTTTATGATCCATAGTTTTGAATAAGTGTGTTCAGAAAAGTTGTCGCGATGGCATGATTATGATCTATAGTTTTGATTAGTTGTGTTCAGAAAAGATGTCGTGATGGCATGTTTATGATCTATAGTTTTGAATAAGTGTGTTCAGAAAAGTTGTCGCGATGGCATGGTTATGATCTATAGTTTTGATTAGTTGTGTTCAGAAAAGTTGTCGTGATGGCATGTTTATGATCCATAGTTTTGATTAGGTGTGTTCGGAGAAGTTGCCGCGATGGCATGATAATGATCCCAACTTGTCAGAGTATCTGTCATGACTTGACAAAGTAAATTATCTGGACTTGTCACGATATAAGTAGCTGACGGTCGAGATAAGATTGATGACTCGTTGACTTATCTCATGAAATCTAGATAGATTATAGCGATGGCAGAGATATGCCACCGTACGTCTCATATTTGTTATTGTTTTGATTGATTGATTGGATAGGGTTTTACGTCCCGCTTAAATACTGGGGCGTCACCAGAGTATGAAAAGTAGACGGATGGTAGATATTTTGACCTTTGTAGTACTTTAATTAGTGGAGAGGTTATGTTTTCACACGCCAGTTAGGATCCTTTCAATTTTATCAGTCCTTAGAATATGGAAGAAACCAGAGTGATTGGAGAAAAAACGAGCTTCGGCAAGCGAACTGACAACTTGTTGATTTGACCTGCTGGGGATTTAAGCAATGTACAGTAAAGATTCTTAAGCGTTCCTACCATAAAGCAAGACATTGAATTTAGTGTCTCATCCGAAAGACCCGTGACTTAGATCCGGCAGGAATAAGAACCACCGACCTCCCCCAAACGGAGAAAAGGCACTCCACTCTTGTTGTTTCTTACTCTAGTTACTGTCCAATATTGTTATGTTGTTCAGCTGTAATCCAGATATGATGAGCTGTTTGTTATTCTAGTTGCTGTCAAAAATTACTGTTATTCATCTTGGGCTGTGGGGAATCCAGATGTTGCAAGTTAGACCCGGCCGGAATTAAAACCCCCGACCTTCCACAAACGGTGTAGGTACTCTGCCCTTGTTTCATGGACAAGTGGATAATCAAAATAGAGAGAGTTTTCTCTAGTTTGACCTAAATTCACATACGCTTTGATAATATACTAAATACATAAGTAAATAAATTACATAGATATTAAATTATTTTGTATCCAAACATTTTTCTCTGATGCGCATGCTCAGTGTTGATTTTTAACATTTATGTGATATAACTTCAGATGTAAATACTTACATATGCTTTATGTTATCAGCAGAAAGATAGATAAATCGACTTACTCAATGCACATTTTAGTGTAGGTACAAAAAGTGGATTTAAAAGTCATTGATCGAAAAATGGAACGTATAAAAATTTTCTGTTTTATGGGGAATTTTGGGACTATTTGCTGTTTTCTTTTGATTTCTATATTCCCTTTGGGAACCGACGGATTAAATTCGGAATCTGAGAGCTCCGTGAATGGATCAAGTTCTAATCTAAGATACCAACTAGCTGTATTTGATTTTCAAAGAGTAGAACTTCCCTTTGTGATCTGCCTTTGGATTTTGATCGTCAGTTTAGCGAAAATCGGTAAGTATGATTGGTTGTTTTACATGACCAATTTTTAAAAATTTAAAGTTTAATTTGTTTTTTTTTTACGTCACATGACCACTGTTTAAATTTTAAATTGTCTTATTAAATGCGAATGATTGCTAATTATTTTAAGCCACAACAATAATGTGTCATTTTAAAAACAAATTTAAAATTTTTGATTTTTATTTATTTAAAATTTATTTATTTATTCATTTTATTTATTTATTCATTTTATTTATTTAGTTATTTTTTGCAAATCACAATCGGGGTTTCTCATATAACGTTTAACAAAAAGGCCATAAGTGGGAGGTCGTGGGTTCGAACCCCGACCGGGTCTGACCAAAGACTTGAAAGTTGGTAGTGACTGTTCTTTCGCCAAGCACTCGGTATTACGAAATGAAAGTATCGATTCCTGCGGATGGGAAACTTAAAAAAAACGAGGTCCCGTGTCACGGTAGGCGTGGCACGATAAAGAACCCTATGGTATAATGCCATCAGCACAACGCACAGGCTGGCGACGTCTCGATATAAATGAAATATTCTTGACTGGGACGTTGAACACCATTACTCAACTCTTGACAAAAAGGAAAACTATGTTCTCATTTCGACACAACTCGGTGGAACCGAAAACGGTGAGACGCTATTGTATGAAGAAAAATCATTATGAAGGTTCAATGATTTCAATTTTTTTTTACGTCGCATCAGCCATTCAGCTATCTGCGACGAGACAACTTTTTTTAATTAATATCTAGGATTAAACTAAACAATAAGTTTATGCGTGATGCGTGAGTTTTGCGATTGTTTCGTAACGTAACAACATTGTTACAACGTTACAGATAGAAATCGCAGACCACTGTAGCAAGCCAACCAGTGAAGCTTTACAATGAAAAATCATTCTTCACTTGCATTTGCAGGTATCGAATCCATCCCCGTTTGACGCCTTGAGTATAAATGACTAACGTCTTACCCGCCCTCGACCCCCGCACTTATACCAATGGGACCCCGTGTAAAATGAAATTTGGAATCATTACATGAAAACGTGTTTGCAGTCTGATTCTGTTTTCGACATGGGAGACGAGACATTACGAACATTGGTTTATTGCAGAAAATTCATTAAAATTGTTTTTTGTTTTTAAATATTTTTTAGCAACTTAAATTTAAGTTGGTGAAGTCCTACAATATACAATTGCAAAAAATCAATGAAAGCGCACGATTTTAAAACGCAAACCTTACTTGCAACTGGTGACATGACGAAATATTTAGTTGGCTGATGGGATGTTTAACGTCGCATCAGCAGTGTATTAGCTATTTGAGGCGAGAGCGGGGTTATTAATCTGCGGGGACTTACCTTAAAAGAAATACGTTTATATTTGCATGAGATGTATGATTGTTTATTATGATATGCTTTGTACTAGCACACACTCGGGAAGATTTTTTGTAAGGTGCTAGCTTACCGAGTCAACATGGCACAAAAAAATCATACCTCGTCACATTATCCTGGTACCAGGTGAACCAAGATTTCCTAATCCCGAGCGCCGGGCAAGGAGAGAATAAAAAAATTATTTGTATTCTTTGAATCGTAAATAAAAAAGTCAATTGCAGATTGTAAAAACCCCCGGACACCAGTATTTTACATGTATAAAAAATGACATATCGTTCCGTTTCCATAGCAACTTAGGACTCAAAAGGTATTAAAAGTTCAAGTGATCTAGAACATATGATGTTTATAATTTCTAAACAAATTCTGAGAGATATTGAGCTAATTTTCGAGTCCTTACTACACAGAAAACCAGCTTAAAAGCAAACAGTGACTGTCAACATCTTAGTAAAATAATAACAACATTAAATGTCTATGATGTTAAGGGTTTAAATTAAGTAATATTAGAAGTTTCAAAGTCGTGAACTGTTGTCAAAATTCCTGAACGACCACATTTTTACTGATAGTGTCCTCTGAAATATATAGATAATCCAAACTGGACAACTTTGAACTTGTAAGTCTAAGTAATGAAAAGATAACCTTATCGTTAAAATGTCAGCCAGCATGTCATGTGCCAAGATTATTGTTGATGTTATGTTGTATAACGCCACATCAGCACTTTTTCAGCTATTCGTGATGACAGCAAGTTTATCATTCTCTAAGGATTAATCCACGAGCATGTTTGTGTATGTGTGATATGTAACAGTGTGTATTTGATGTGTACGTGTCATTGTACAAGCGCAATCAGGGTGCACTTTTTGTAACGGTGCTGGCCCACCGGGTCAGTATGTCGCAAACAAGCATACCACTTTTCCAGTAACATTATCTTGGTACCGAGGAAACCGGTCGACTTTATCCTCCATTTGCCACACGCCAAGCAATATTTTATATTTCAAAATATGACCCACGACCTACCATGCCTCATTTTGATTTTCTTCTAAAATGAGATGAGCACAAAGCAAATGTCTAAATAGACAGTTGACCATTATATAGAAGTTATGTTTGATTGAACTTACGTGTGTGTGTGTGTGTGTGTATATATATATATATATATATATATATATATATATATATATATATATATATATATATATATATATATATATGTGTGTGTGTGTGTGTGTGTGTGTGTGTGTGTGTGTATATATATATATATATGTGTGTGTGTGTGTGTGTGTGTGTGTGTGTGTGTGTGTGTGTGTTAGGTAATTGTATTTCGATTTTTGGTAAATAATATAATAATTATCGCTGTGTTGGAAGCGAGAGTGGTTAGGAACATCGCTTAACGTATTAAAAGAGTGGAGTGGAGTGGATTAATGGTTTTTTACGCCCAAGTCAAGAATCTTACACTTATTTCGAGGCGGTCTGTTCTGGGATGGTGGAAGAAACCAGAGTGCCCGGTGGAAACCACCGACCTTCGGCAAGCGAACTGACAAACTTTCTCACACCAAGATCTGTCCCGAGTGGGATTCGAACCCAGGCGGTGAGAGGCACTGTGATCCGTAAACGCGCGCTTTAGACCACTCGGCCACCGAGGCCCCTAACGTATTAAAAGAGACAACATTTTTTGGAACCTCCGTACAAGCAGTTTTTGTTTGGTCCATAAGTAATTACAATGTATTGAGCTTATAGATTTTGATATCTGTATTGCTACCCTTGACAGATCCAAAGATTAAACATCACATTCCTTATAAAGTAATATTTGTGTATCGAACGCAGATATGTACAAGACAGATGATGGAACATTTTGAGACTAAAAATTGATCAGTTGACAATAAGGGCAATCTGAACCGATACACAGTAAATCATGATGTGCAAGTCTGACGTTTTAATTAAGTTCGTGTTGTATCATTTTCATATCAATAAATTGAAGATAAATTGCAATCTGCCAGAGATAGATTATATTTTACGTTTACATGCTAAAAAAGATAGACAGTCAAGAGTAGAATTGAGCTATGTTTGATTTTATTATTTGTATATTATTTGTCTCTCAGAGAGAGAGAGAGAGAGAGAGAGAGAGAGAGAGAGAGAGAGAGAGAGAGGGAGAGAGAGAGAGAGAGAGAGAGAGGGAGGGAGAGAGAGAGAGAGATGATATGTCCAGTGCATCATTCTGGCATTGTCCGTATAAATCTATGTTCCAGGTCTTACAAGGCTATGTAGACTTTGTTAAGAGCGAAAATCATCTCACTTCTTCTAAAATTCGTTTTGTTAGTTGTGTCAGGGCCTTGGTGACTGATGTCTAATTAAAGCGCCAGTATATTAATCACAGCGCTTTACACGACCTATGTTTAAATCACATTTAGGTAGTTCTTACTATAAAAAGGTTTGTTTAATATTGGTGGTTTTCTCTGTGTACACTGGCCTCACAGACTTTGACTGTTACTGTCCGTCTCTGTAATATACACGAACCCTGACTGAGAGACAAAAACGCCATAATTACATCCTCTTTCAGTTACTGATAGCGCTAACCCCAGGTAGATTTGATGTTTTTATTTATTTTTATCTAGCTTTTCATTTACATCACAAGTTACCACAGATAGTTCCAGAAAGCTGCCTGC
The DNA here is from genome assembly GCA_029721355.1 of Tegillarca granosa. Lineage (NCBI taxonomy): Eukaryota > Metazoa > Mollusca > Bivalvia > Arcoida > Arcidae > Tegillarca > Tegillarca granosa. The sequence continues at coordinate 36,776,935 of CM056603.1, forward strand.
TAATCGTGCTGGGACTTATTGTCGGGGCCGTCCTTCATTACAGTCATGCCGCATCAACATCAGAATACGTCCTTGATTCCGAGGTGTTCTTTATATATCTTCTGCCGCCAATTATATTTGATGCTGGATACTTCATGCCCGTCAGAGCATTTTTTGACAATATTGGGACTATTCTTCTTCTGGCGTTCATCAACACGTGCATAAGCGCGGGATTGATAGGAGTGTCCTTATATGGAATTTCATTAATGGGTCTATTTGGTAGGACAATTAGCATACTGGATTGTTTCATATTTAGCAGCTTAATTTCCGCTGTAGACCCGGTCGCCGTCCTGTCAGTGTTTGAAGAAGTCCATGTCAATCAGATGCTTTACATTATTGTGTTCGGAGAGTCTCTACTTAATGACGGGGTAACCGTGGTAAGTAAAAACCAAGTGAATCCCAAAATATCATTAAAAAATTTTGTTTACCATTCGTACATGTATATCACTGGTTAACAAAATATGACCGTACCCAATCCTAAATGATAATTGTTAAACTTTTTTATTTTAATTTAAAACTTCAAATACTCGGAACTGATATAATTTGTAGCTTATCAAAGAGTACTCGTAAAAGTAATACGGTTTTGCAGTTATCGAATATAATAATTTATAAAAAAAAAAAACAACTTTTTAGTGCTTTTGCAAACCGATTTTTTGAAAACTTAAACGGGGGGGGGGGGGGGGGGGGGGGCAATTGCCATTTCAAAAAATTGTTCAAACAGCACTCAAAAAAAGTTTTAATCATGTACATTTATCTTCCCAAAATGAAGTATGGAATATTGACCTTGCTGCTTTTCTTATTCTTGTTCTTATTTATCGCTTCGCCCTATTCCCGAACATTTCCCACGAATGGTTTGTCGAATACTAGTATTTTGAATCTAAGTTCCGACTGGTTAATTATTCTCGAACATTTCCCATGGACGGTTTGTCGTATATTTTCATAACTTTATATATAGGTTTAAAATTTAACAACATATACACAGAATTTCGTCTTTTGGATTTAAGTTCCGATTGGTTAATTATCTGATTCAAATTGTTCTCAATTCAAACACTTTCTAACTTTAAAAGAATAAGAATAATTTTCTTGTTTGATTGGTTAATTGAATGTTGTTTTGCGGCACATCAGTTGTTCTAAGCTATTAGTGTCCAGACAATGTATTTTTTTTATTTCATTTTTTTTTTTTTTTTTTTTTTTTTACAAATCTCGAGAATTGATCTGAACACAAGTTCATGTGGTGTGTGAGTTTGCAAGTGTAACTGAACTGTACTAGTGGGCACTAACGGGGACCTTTAGAATGCTAATTCACTTGCCGGTAATATTGCAGGTAAATATCACAGACAACTCAGTCCAGCATAAGGCCTACGACTAGAAAAAAAATCCACTCTCACTTGCAGCCGAGATCGAATACACTGCAGTAAAAGGTTTAATAGCTCATTGCTCAATCACTCAGGCATCGCTGTCAATTGTATTCGTTGGATGGGTGGGTGTGTGTGTGTGTGTGTGGGGGGGGGGGGGGGTATCACTGACGGATCCAGGATTTGACAAAGCGGGGAAATAAAAGCTTTTAACCTAAATCTTAAACCTCTTAGGGAGGGTCCGGGGGCATGTTATCCCTGAAATTGTTTTAATGGCGCAAAATTCTGCAATCTTGCGCAACCTAAGATGCATTAAATAGAAAAATATCTTTAATAAAGAGTGCCTTAATCATAGTGTAAATAGATGTGTTAGAAAAATCACAAAAATGAATTATCAGCTACATAATGCGGGTGACCCATCCCTCTTGGATCCGCCACTGGATATAGTTATGACAACAATTAATACTTGTTGATGTTACGTTTTAATTTAGGTAAATGTGTAAGAAAAATGCCAAAAATGTATTATCAGCGACATGAAGCCGGGTGGGGAGGTAGGCCCCAAACGTTCCTCTTGATATATCCCACTGAATATAGTTATGACAACAATTAACACTTGTTTATTATATGCTTTCATTTAGGTTCTATATCACATGATGGAAGGATTTATTGAGATTGGAGAAGAGAATATTATAGCCACTGATGTGATAAGTGGTATCGGGTCTTTCTTCATTGTGGCAATAGGCGGCTCATTAATCGGTATCTTGTTTGGATTTTTTGGCGGCTTTATTACCAAATATACAGAACACGTGAGAGTTATTGAGCCGCTGTTCGTATTCGTGCTTGGTTACATGATGTATTTGACGTCTGAAATGGTACATCTATCCAGTATTTTAGCGTAAGTACTAGTTGTCTCCCTTTCTACGCGTGATCGAGTTGTTTGGTTAATTCATTGAATTTATATGCAAGAATATTTCACTTCAATTGGGACAAAACCAGCCGTAAGTGACATGGGTTTTTATATTTCATATGTAAAAATATTTCACTTATATCGGGAAGTAACCAGGCATAAGCGAGGTTACAGAAATTTCGTTCTTTGCAGTGCATTCAGGAATGTGTGAGAGTGCCATGCGTGCCGTGAAACAGGAAATCAGTTTTTAAATTCTCCACCAAATGATCACATGACTGGTGCTCAGTTAAGCACTTGAACTTCTACCAACTTCACTATGATGGCATTGCTGCTAGGTCTAGCAATGTTATTATATGACATAGTCATTATACCTATATCGCTGAGGTCTGGTGGAAGAAAACAGAGTACCCAGAGAAAACCATTTACATTTGGCAATCAAATCTATCATCTTCCTCACACAAGGGTCTGCGCGAATAGAATTCAAACCTAGCGATGATAATCGCAGTGCTTCGCAAGCGCGACTTTAAACCACCTCTTAGACTGATCTCTAGGGATTAATAAAACTTGCTTTCTTTGAAAATAGTTGTAATGTTTGCTGATGCGACGTTAAACAACATTAAAACAAACCAACGGTCGCAGAAGCACAAGACTTTCTACAGAAACCTTGCTCCTATACAAAGCAATCTTTCAAAGATAATTCGAGAGTTAATAATCTGCACTTTCTAATTTTCGGCAATTATAATCTGTTAGTTACTTTTTAAAAAAAAATCAGTAAGTCTCGTCACGTGACCGACGCGAATTCACGATTTCCGGGTACAATAAATGAACCATATTTTGTCATCAAACAATTAATCATATAACATATTACTATTGCACCCGGTAAAAACCAATGATTTCTGACCAGATTCACAATCAATCATTCAAATGTGTGTACACTTAACTCAAATATTCCAATTTTTCTCTCATCAATATTTAAAAAAATCAAGTTTTATGAAACAATGTTTGGTCTTGTTCAACAAACCTACACTAAACAATTTAAACATAACATTAAATATTCAATTTTAACTGTGTAATGATTAAAAACTGAAATTGAAATATTCCCTAATTTGAGTTGAGTGTATAATTGTGAAACGGGACCAGGCTACAAACCTTTTTTAATTAAAAATCACACACACACACACACACACACACACACACACACACACACACACACACACTATTGGCGTCATTTGGTTTATTACCTATCTAATCTTTCTTATATAATTTTAGGTTATCATTTGGAGGTATAGTACTACGCCACTATTTAGAGGCCAATGTGTCCTCAAAAACCAGGACCAGTATAAAGTTCTTCATGAAGATGTTGGCACATATTAGTGAGACTATCATATTCATGTTTCTGGGACTCTCCACCATTGTTGATACTTTGGACTGGAACCTGAGTTTTATTTTCTTCGCCCTTCTCTTCTGTTTGATTTTCAGAGTTTTAGGTTTGTGAATATATGCTACTTTTTCATAATACTTAGTACTGTGCATTAGAGGGTTTTCGAGATGTACAGTATAACCTGCTATAGAGTCCACCTCCATTTGAAGTCCGCCTGTACATAGCAACCAGTCTGAAGTATTCCCAACGAAATTAACTATATAATGACCCTCTATAGAAAGTCCACCCGCCTATATTAACCAGTCTGAAGTATCCCTAACGAAATTTACTATATAATGATCCTCTATACAAAGTCCACCTGTCTTTAGCAACCTGTCTGAAGTATTCCCAACGAAATTTACTACAAAATGATCCTGTATAGACAGTCCGTCTGTCTATAGCAACCAGTCTGAAGTATTCCCAACGAAATTTACTATATAATGATCCTCTATATTTATAAAGTCCACTTGTCTATAGCAACCAGTCTGAAATGTCCTCAACGAAAAAAATAATCAACCTCTATATAAAGTGCACTTGTCTATAGCAACCAGACTGAAGTTTCTCCAACAAAAATTACTATATAATGACTTTCTATATAAAGTGCACCTGTCTATAGCAACCAGTCCGGAGTATTCCTTATGAAATTTACTATATAATGACCCTCTATGTAAAGTGCACCTGTCTATAGCTTTTTGGAACATTGAACTGTGTAGTCCAATTTCTTTGTATGACGTGATTTTAACGGAAAATCGCCAAAATATCCAATTCTATCTCCAGTGCAATCACGTAAAAAGTGTAAAAAGTTAGGTCTCACTATATATTTATTTAATTATTTATCTGTTAATTAATTTATTTGTCTATTTATTTTCATTTATTTATTTATTCATTCATTTTTATATTTTTTTTAGGTATCATGATTCTATCATACATATTAAACAGACGCCGTTTGGTAAAGTTGACGGGTATAGATCAATTTGTTATGGCATACGGAGGTCTGAGGGGAGGGATCGCATTTTGTCTGTCCTTATCTTTAAAAGAAGAACTGGTACCGGAGAAAAGACTGTTCGTAACAGCTACCATTATCATTGTCTTCTTTACCGTATTTGTCCAGGTAAAAATTTACTATGAAGTAGAATTTTTTCTCTTACATGTAGAGGGCGCTAGGATAGAGCATTTATACGGTCGTTGTCGTCATTATCCTAACGAGTTTAAACATTTCAGTAAATTTTGTTCCGATTGCTGTTGAAATCACTGTGTGACAGAAAATTATGCCTTATTATTGTAGATTATTATAAAATATTTTAGTATATGAAGGAAGAAAATTGTTGCTGCTACGGGGTTTTAACATGTTGAAAAACAAGGCGCATTCTTTTGCGACTACGACGCAATGCGTGCACTAAAAAACACCACTTCCGGTGTAAACATCGCCATTTTTGACATTTTAATTCCCCGTAATAGCAAGTTTACTTTCTAAAAAAATATTATATGGTAATCGCGGATGCGCATAGCTATTTTCTGATACGACTAGACTCAAATAAGCGAAAATTATCAAATGTTAATTGGATTTTCTATGAAAGTTTTGCATTATAATCACTGTCAGAAACACAGTGACTCAGACAATTACCTGTTAAATAAAGTGAAATTTTAGATAAAAAATACTTCAGCAAAATGGAAGATAAATATCTTGATCCGAGGTCAAGGCAAATCAACTTGTCGACCGATCCAGCGCATATAAAGCGAGATATGTGGTCCAAGGGCCATTTACATGTATTTTCTGTATCTGTCTAAATACGCATTATCTAAAAAAAAAAATACAATTTGTTTAACGAAATAAAGAAAACTTTCCCCTGACCTGTAATTAAGTTATCATTATTGTAAATCATGGCTTTAATTAAATGTAGTTCTATAAAATACATGGAAAATATTATGAGCAAAATTAAATTTGTGTTTAATCTTTTTTTAAAATTTTGTTTACCCATGAGATCATACATCTCTGGAGGTCATCATAACAAATAAAATCCTTTAGTAATATAAATTAGTCTAATTTTACTAGCGCTTTTATTTATTACTTTACAATTTGTCTATTTGTTAATTGACAGGGAATAACAATAAAGCCAGTCGTCAACGCCCTCAATGTTAAAAAAGAACAAGAAGGGGAGAGCACTCTAAACGAAAAAATACACGAAACGGTGAGTTAAAATTTACTTACTAAAACATTTACTCCCAATTTTTGTAATTCTTCTCGTCATATGAAATTATTTAAGTTTGTTTATATACGATTGTAAAACGACTAAGTAATTACCCTGTATTTTATTAGGGGGGGGGGGGGGGGGTTGTTGTTTGGTTCCAAGTTTGGAATGTTTTAGCGCTGGAGGTAAAAATGTCGTCATCACGTCACTTTTTTAAATATTACGTTGTAGTATATACATTTCGTTACGTTGAAATGAATAAATAAATTAATAAGTAAATAAATAAATAAGTAAAATTAATACATAAATTTAAAAATAAATATATAAATGAAAATTAAGAGAAAACTTGAAATTTTGAGGTGCGGTCAATATATAGTAAACATGCTTATTTCTAAACTATGCAGTTACATGTATATTTATTTATAACAATCCTTTATGACGTATGACATATCGTGATTAACATCTGTTTTCCTCGTTATAAACGAATGAAATAAACACGATGTAACATTTCAAATTTACCATCCCTTTTCAATTGTGTTGATTTTCTTATAAAACTTACAAGTATCTATATTATTTTGTTTGTGTTTATCAACCACTTACTGACCCCCTCTTCTCTCTCTCTCTCTCTCTCTCTCTCTCTCTCTCTCTCTCTCTCTCTCTCTCTCTGTTTTCTTAAGACCTCGATGGCGGTTTGGTCTAAATCTCGCGATTATGGATCATAAGTTTCTTTTATTACCGATGTTCAAACCCCGCTTGTGTTAATTCTTGTATGAAAAAAATTGTGTCAGAACCAAGGCAGCTATCATGTACAGTGTCGTACTTCTCCTGTACAACGATCTACGGTTCAGTGTCGGTATAAGGAAATAGAGGACAGGTGTACAGTTTTTATCTTGTTAAAAAGAAACGAAAAACGATAAGAAAAAATTGTGCACGTATTATTAAGTTCCTTATGAAATCCCGGTTATTTCAATATTTTTTGTAAAATTTTAGGACGTCGGGAAGTTTCGTCCATTTTAAGTTAAAAATACAGCAGTTTTATCCCAACTATATCTTATAGTTGTATATTGTTGAAATAAAAATGTGACAAACGACCGTTATTTATTGGCTTATTTTTCATGCTAATTTTTTTTTAAATGTGCAGGTCTACAGTGTTAGAGCACATTTTTATAAAGATAAAAATGTAAAAATCAAATGTTAGTTTTGACGACAAATTACGTCCAATTTCATTTAAAGATAGGGGGATTCGTAAATTTTCATCCGCTAGTAAAGAAATATCCAATATGGCCGACATCTGGGACTTTATCATATATATTATGTAATGACGTTATGTTGTGTTATTTTCTTCACTAATTAAAATGTAACAAATTGAAAGGTTTTATTTTCTTTCAATTCAATTAAATAAGAAAGATATACATAAAAAAGGCAAAAATAATAAATAAACTTAACAGTGAATTGAATAAAGAATTAAACTTAACCATCGATTAAACAAAGAAATAACTAAATAAAAATTAAATGAAAAATTAATGAAAATTTAATTAAAATTTAATTATCGCAGACAGAAATAAATGAAAACATACTTAACAATAGAATGAATAAATAAATAAATAAATAAATAAATAAATAAATAAATAAATAAATAAATAAATCAATCAATCAGAGACATATATTATATGTGATATATGTCTCTGAATAAAATGAATAATTTTTAAAAGATTGTCGAAGAGAAATAAATGAAAAAATACTTAACAATAGAGTAAATAAATAAATAAATAAATAAATAGATAAATAAATAAATAAATATATAAATAAATTTAAAAAGATTGTCGAAGAAAATGCACCAATAAGGTAAAAAAAAATGTTCATAAGTTCGAATATGAAAATAAAAAGATAAAAAGTAAGATAACTATAAAGGCAAAAATAAATAAATAACTTGAATAAATGAATAAATAACCTTATGTGGCAAATAAGTTTCAAAAAATGTTTTGACTCTTGCAATAATATTGAGAAACTGATGGTAATTAATGAAAATATTTCTAAATTGCAAGTATCAAAATTTTGTCTGATGCAAACTTGGACACTTGCAAATTTAGAAATATTTTCATGTTTTTGATGTAGTTAATCACCGAGTACACTCATTAGCAAATTATATCGTTTGCGGGACAGTATGGTTATTTCCATTCAACAAACTGTCAAGTTCAAGTTCAAGTTCTTTATTTCTCACATTGTAAATTTACAACATAGAGAATATATCATAGCATATAATATTAATAACATAATAATAGCATACGTGAGTTGATACAAAATTAATAAAATTCAACCAGGAGAGACGACCCTCTCGTTTATAATACTTATAAATTTACATAAATTGTTTAGAACAGATAACTTTCTAGAAGAAAAAAGAGAATGATATTTCAGAACATTTGGACGATGTCTATAATATGAAGGAATATATATTTTTCTAACCTCAGTTAACATTTTACAATTCATAATATAATGGTATTCATCCCCAATATCCATATTACACAAATTACAACAAACAAACTTATCTGTTAATACTAGAACTAATTAATTAAAAATCTTATTATCAATGAATGCGTGAATGAATAATATACACTAAGTGAAAAGAAACCGTAGGAAAATCACATTGAGAGAGAGAGAGAGAGAGAGAGAGAGAGAGAGAGAGAGAGAGAGAGAGAGATTTCTTCGATTTTAAAACAAATTAATTGTAATAATAATTAAAATAAAAATAATAATTAAAATTTAAAATATTTTGTTTTTGTTTTTTGTCTTCCTTGTATTCGGTTTACGCTTTCCCTTATGCATCAGTCTAAAGTTTAATCTTCTACACGTACTATTTTGCAAGCTGTACAGACAGTAACGACAACTCTGAATAGCACAGGTAAACTACTGATCAGAGTTACGCCGCCTGATCATAGTACGCGATAGCTGAAGATGGTTTGCAGTAGTTCGGTGTTTTCTCTGGGAACTCCGGTTTACTTCACCATCTCAGAACTGACCTCCTCGATTTGGACTAGGGCGTTGAAAACACTATGAATCCTATTTTATCAACTGGTGTGTTGAAAGTCAAGCAAATAGTAGGAATATTATGTCGTGTCGATGTTTTCACACACACACACACACACACACACACACACACACACACACACACACAATCAAAGAGGGACAACCGATACTGAAATACGTTCCGAATTAGGCATTGCCATGGCAAATTTTTTTGAGAAGCTCGGTGATTGGTGGTCTAAAGCGCGCTTACAAATCGATGTGACTGTCAAAGCCTATGTTTAAATCACACTTGGGCAGATTCTTGTGTGAGCAAGCTTGTCGGTTCGCTTTCGATTACCTCCGGCTTCCTCCACCATTTCAGAACTGACCACATCGATATAAGTGAAAGAATCTTGACTTAGGCGTAAAAAATATGTACGAGATATTCTCATTTACAATATCTTCCAGCCTAAAAGACAGATAGAACATCATTTACACTGTACCAGTGCATGTGTTCCGCCTCAGTGGCCTAATGGTGCAGCGTTCGCCGCGAGAGCGGGAGTACGAACCCCATGCACATTACCAAAAGTCGTCCTGAGTGCGCGCTAGTAAACGGCAGGCGATAATACACACTCGAACATCTCAAATGTACGCAAAAGCAAACAGCAAAACATTAAACATCATTACAACAAGAGTTTAAATGCCAATAAAATAGCTAAATTCTCACCCAGTTTACGTCAATCAGGAAATACAAGAGAATGACAGTTTCTGATGAAAGCGTTATTGAGAAAATATATAATCGTGATTTAGCACATTACATCGACTGAAATATATGTGTTATGCTGTAAAAAAATTACAGTATATTTATACAGATCGTTTATTACGGGAGTTATTCCTGGAAGCCAAATAACGCACGTTAGCACGGTATGATTATTGATTGACAGAAAAAAATTTATCGACCTTTGTCAAGCGAACTGACAAATTGTGTCATAATAGGATCTGCTCGAACCTAGGCGGTAAAAGTTACTGTGATCCGTAAGCGCGCGCTTTAGACGACTCGACCACCGGGGCCCCGACAATGTGAAGGTTACATCGTTACATCAACATCATCCAAAAAATAAATAAACAAATAAATAAAAATTAAAAAAAAAACCAAACATACAAACAAAAAACAAACAAACAAACAAAAACAACAACAACAACAACAAAAACAAACCTAGTTTCTAACGCAACCGTTGACTGGTACGAGTAACGATCGATACCTATAAGCTACTACTACTACTACTATAGACGGTTAGCTCGTTAGTTCGTTCGTGTATGTTGTATAATAGTTATATCATCTATGTTTTAGTTCATTGATCATCTGATGGCTGGACTGGAAGGTATCACAAAGAGATCAGGACATAATCTTATGAGAATCAAGTAAGATCTCTGTCTCTGTCTCTCTCTCTCTCTCTCCCTCAATTTTCTAGTTGTCTCTAACTTTCGGAATCTAGGTTTGAGGGTTTTAACTCGGCATCTAAATTTGTATCTTGGAAATGCGATCCAATGATTTTCTCTACACTTCCAATGGGGGAGCTCTGGCTGCCGAGTGGTCTGTACGCTTATGGACTACAGATCCTCTCATCGTCTAGGTCCAAATCCCACTCAACTCTATGCTACGGATACCAATGGTTCGATTATTCTGCAGTCTGCGCATTGATAAATAAACCATGAAGTTATAATAAGTCTGTTTATTGATATATGAACCATGAACTCATAAGTCTGCGCATTGATATATGAACCATAAACTTACAATAAGTCTGCGCATTGATATATGAACCATGAACTTACAATAAGTCTGCGCATTGATAAATGAACCATGAACTTATAATAAGTCTGCGTATTGATATATGAACCATGAACTTATAATAAGTCTGCGCATTGATATATGAACCATGAACTTATAATAAGTCTGCGCATTGATATATGAACCATGAACTTACAATAAGTCTGCGCATTGATAAATGAACCATGAACTTATAATAAGTCTGCGCATTGATAAATGAACCATGAACTTACAATAAGTCTGCGCATTGATAAATGAACCATGAACTTATAATAAGTCTGCGCATTGATAAATGAACCATGAACTTATAATAAGTCTGCGCATTGATACATGAACCATGAACTTATAATAAGTCTGCGCATTGATAAATGAACCATGAACTTACAATAAGTCTGCGCATTGATATATGAACCATGACCTTATAATAAGTCTGCGCATTGATCGTTAACAGTCATCACATATAAATTTGTAGCATAGTTTATAGAACTAGGTTCAAATGCTTAAAAATTTTGGCAGTTAAAAACTCGGATGATTTTAGATTTTGAAAAAATGATTATTAGTTTTAACAGTTACTGATGAATGAAATAGACAATTTTGCAAAAGTTTAAATTAACTATATAATCATTGTGCCTCCATAGTGACCAATTCTAAGTCTGAACAGAAAAGTCTTTACTTTAAACTATGGTACAACTGTATCTGCGAATTCTCACTCTCTCTCTCTCTCTCTCTCTCTCTCTCTCTCTCTCTCTCTCTCTCTCTCTCTCTCTCTCTCTCTCTCTCTTAATTGGTTAACATCCGGTTTATTCCCGCCAAATTATCCAGCATAGTATTCGGTCGCTTTAGCTACATGAAGCTTAAAACGTAGATATTTTTAAAGAAATGCGATAATATGTTTTGGTTTAGCTACAGGGAATCGCTCATAAAAAATGAATATATTTTGTCATTTTTGGAATAGAATCGATCGAATACCCAACACCGATTTCGACTTATAATTATGGCGTCGAAATTTGGACGGTTACAAATTAATCATTACATCCAGGCGAAGAACTGGTAATTCAAACTTTAAAATACTAGTATTCATATGTCCCGACCAGGTTTCGAACTTCTTATCGCTCGCTTTCGGGCGGACATTATAATGAGACACCGTGGTGGTTATATGAGTAATTGAGTAAAACTGGATGATGTTTTTAGCTCATATCAAAATCGGCCGTTGGAGTGACCATTTCCATGATGGTTAAGGATACAATGATACAAATCTACGTATATGTAAATTAGTTTTTGAATTAATTCTTAGAGATAAAAAAAAATTCTCTCATTACGAATAACTGAAAGATTGCAGGTGTGGGGTAAAACAACAGTATGTACAACCAACCAACCCTTTAGAATATGTTTATACTGCTATGATGCAGGTGCTTATGTACTAAATAATCGTCCCTTTATAAAAGCCTTTTGACACGTGTTGCTCAGTATCACGTTATAATGAAATCAATATGTCGATATTATAATGAGTTGCTAACAACGCAGTCAAAAACAGAAATAGACATTATATATTGCATCACTACTTATCCTCTGTTCAGTGTGATATGATGTTTATTGATGATGTTTATTGCCGAGGTATATTCAATATTGATTTTGCATGTTGAGTTCTTTATCAAACGAGAGACAGAGCATTGAAATAATGATGTTTAGTTGTTCTTTAGTAAAGAGGAATGGAATCGAGTTACTTAACAATTGAACTGTTTTAAAATGTTTTGTGGTTTATTGTGTATATGAATGCAAAAGCTCTTGAGCTTGTAAAAATGGGAATTTCACACGGGAATATATAATGTTGTTAGGCGCCCTACAAAAATTTACAAAAAGATTCTTTGACTTATATCGTGACGGTCTGGTCTGAAATAGAGAGGAAACCGGAGTGCACGAAGAAAATTATATACATTCAGCGTGTGAGCTGAAAAACTTTCTTACGTTAGGATCTGCCTGGTTGGGATACAAACCAAGGCGACGAGAGGCTGCATAATCCTTATTCTGGCACGTTAGACCACTCGGTTACACACAGAGAGAGAGAGAGAGAGAGAGAGAGAGAGAGAGAGAGAGAGAGAGAGAGAGAGAGAGAGAGAGAGAGAGAGAGAGAGGGCTTCTTGTTTCTTCAAAGCTTTAGTAAACCTGGCCAATATCATGAAGGTCATCACCCGAAAACAACTGACTAATCACATTCCAGTATGCTTACCGATTCTGTGCGAATTTGGTTTGACGCTGATTTGTACGAAGGTGTTTTTTTCACAATAAACATATACTGACCAAATATGATAAACAGTAAGAATTTATCATACGGAAAAAAACAATAACCAGTAATAATGAAAATGCTAATTAATGGAAGTGTCATATGTATAGCATTTGAATTTAATCATATAATACATTCAAAAAAGGTTTGACAGTTGGTATGCATGTTGAACTAACCGACATGTAATAAAATTAACATACTGCGTCAAAATCAGTTCTATCAAAACAGATAATGTCATCCTTAAACTATCGAACAATCACATTACAATATGCAAATTAGTTATGCGCGGAATTGTAGTAAGTCGAACTTAACAAAGGTATTTCTGCAAACAAACATTGTGACCAAGTGTCGTCGAAATACGATAAATACTACGAGAGTTATTATCTGGAAACAATCGACCAATCAGATTGCAGTTTGCTCAATATGTGTGTTCGAATGATACTACAACAAACATAAAGACCAAGTGCCGTGGGGTTGCCATCCAGAAGCTCAATCAGATCGCAGTATACTTACTGATTATGCATTGATTTTGTCAAATCGATTTTAATGAGGACGTCTAAAAGGGATCAATATTACAGCTGTTTTAATCCTAAATCCGCTTTGACGTTCATTTATCTGTCAACACCCGGCAGTCGAAGAACTAGCACTGGTTAGCTCGTAACCTATCTAAACAGTTATTAATTCTAAACGCCAGAATATTATAAAAGTATTCAGTATTCTTAAGAGTTGAGTAGTGGAGTTTTAGGTTTAAATTTCATTAAAAACAAGGCAGTCAGTTCTGAGACGGTGGAAGAAAGCAGACTACCCGGCCAAAAATCACCGACTTTCTACTTGCGAACCTCACACTAGGGTCTGTCCGAATGGGATTCGAACCTTATAGGCATTTAGATGCACTATGTGATCCGTAAGCACGCGCTTTATACAACTCCACCACCCAGTACATGTAGGCCCCGTGACAGCTAAGGAAGCTTAGAAATACCCGGTCCAAATCTCTCAGAAAATCTGGCTTAAAGTAATGAGATTGAAAACTGGCACCAACTTAAACCTGAAGATAACGATGTTTTGATTAATCATTTTTACGATCTGAAGTAAAAACATATACGTCAGTTTGTTTATTTTTAGCATAGGCAGATGTTTTCATTCTATTTCAGGTTCCGACATATTAACCATCAATATTTAAAACCTATTTTCAACAAAGAAGTGCCAAAAACAAAGAACTTAAAAGTACTTGATCACTACCATAATCTGAGTGTTCAAGACGCTTTGGACAGACTTGAATCTACAGCCGATGTGACGAGTGTTGGTCAAAAAGTGCCATTAATAACGTCGGAGTAAGTATTTACATTAATAATAATAATAATAATATAAGTTATAGCTTATGGCAAATTTGCTTCTTAGGGAAAAAACAAACTAAAACACTTAAGAATACATTAAATTTCATTCTTTTTTAAATAAAAGAAATTATCGGAACAATAAATTATTTTCGACATATTATATAATCATCATAGTGAATTTTAGATTTTTTTTTGAAAATTCAGAAGTAAGACCAAACTTTGTTTTTGTTCATGAACAAAGAAAATTAAAAATAAATGCATCAGTTTTAATGATCTTTATTAAAACAAAATAAATATCAGATTACAAATATACATGTATATTCGACATATTTTATATTCATAATGATGTTAGAGTATTGACACTGGAATGCATGCAGGCTAGATAATGGAAAAAGCTGCAAGCAGTAACAATTGTATTTGATTCAATTTTGTATTCTAATTTAATTGAAGATCTTAGAGTATTTTTTTCATAAGTATGTGTTTCGTAATTGATTGTTTTCTTTTTTAAATTGAAGTTGACACAAAACAGGAAAATAACTTATATCAATTTACTTCATTTACTTTTAATTTTATTTGCGGAATACCTAGGATCGTTTTATATCAAATTAGGTTAAAATTGACTATTTCAGATAATGTTTTTTTAATGTGTTAAATATTGCACCTTATTTGCATATTCCGCTTAAAACGACATTACGAAAATTGTTTGGGAAAACCCCATTGCATATGTAAAACGGCTACTTTCTAAATACCAGCTTCGAACCAAATCGGTTGATAAATGAACCTGTATTGGCCATTTGTCACTTTTTGCAGTTTACACTAACGGCAGCCATTTTTGTTGTCACAGGGAGCGGAATTGTGCAAATTTCAATTTACTTCACCCTAGGACCTTCTACATCAAGTTGGTTCAAATTTTTCTAATTAGTCTTATTGTGAATTATGAAATAACATCAGTTCATAAAGCACTCATAGCGAGTGTACCACGTGATATATCATGTTCAATTTTTGGAAAATCTTTGACGCAAAAAAGGGCTAATTTCACTTAAGTTCACTAAATCTACTTGAAAATTATTGACGCAAAAGAGATACTTTTGAGATAACTTATGCAAAAGAGAAACCTTCACCAGCGATATACATGTATATAAAACGTTTTAAGTGTGGCTGCTTTAACTTAAAGTAACTCGATTTACTTGAACCTTTTTATAACCAAACATTTTCAAGGATTCTGGGCCACTGAATCTACTGTTTGTGTTTACATGTCAAAAAAAAACGGTATGTTTACACCGGAAGTGATGTTTTTGGTTTGGTGACGCTTTACGTCGTATGCGCAACAGAATCCAACATTTGCATTGTTTTTTTTTTAAAAAAAAACCGTAAAATTCCCGTAGCAACAATAATTTTCTTTCTACAGAAATATTTTATGGTAATCGCGGATGCGCATAGCGATTTTCAGTTACGATTATACTCAGTTACGATTAGACTCAAGTAGGTCAAAATACCAAACTTGTTTCAAATCAATTGCATTTTCCATGAAAATTTTGCATAATTCACTGGCACAAACACAATGACACAAGCAGGAAACGTGTACTTTAGCCGTGGGAGATTTTAAAATGTTTAAATTTAATAGTTGTGGAATTTTTCTGCAATATCAGCGCATTTTGTTAATATTCATGTTTGTAAAAGTAAAAACAGCCGAAGTGTACCGACTGGCCTTAACTCCCATAAGAATTAGGCCTAGTTGTTTGATTTTATAATATGTATGATACAAAGCAATTGCTTCGTGATCACTACAGTAATTTATAGAACAAAACTCGGACAAAATGCGGGGTTAAATAAAATCATCAGTGTTATTATCAAAATACTGAAATTAAAAATGCATGAAACAGGAAAAATTACATGTATTTTTTTTAAAGGAAGAATTTATGACTTTTGTAGCTGAAAACTGTGACAATCTCGAAATATCGACTGTTTACTTGAAGCTAAAAATAAACCTGCTATATATATATATATATATATATATATATATATATATATATATATATATATATATATATACGTATCGTGTGTAATACGAGATTGGTGTTTACTTGAAATTTCTGGTTTATTACGATTCATACTTCAACTCTCTATACTTATAATCAATTCTTATCTAAATTTTACGACAGACATTTCCAGAAGTTAGGAACAGTAAAGTGGAACGGTGTAGATTAATATTTAATTTGTGTTACATTTGGTGTAGATTTAGTTTGTATTCCATTCAAAATTCATTTTTGTTTAATCGAGACGGTCAGTTCTGGAACACTAGAGGAAACCAGAATGGCCGAAGATTACCACCGAACCTTGGTAAGCTTACTCATGTAAATTTTACGTCAGTCATTTCCAGAAGTTAGGAACAGCGAAGTGGAACAGTATAAGTTTAATTTATGTTCAAGTCAAAGTTCTTGTTTTGTTTTTTTCGGGACGGTCAGTTCTGGAATGGTAGAGAAAACCAGAATTACTGAAGATTACCACCGAACCTTGGTAAGCTTACTCATGTGAATTTTACGTCAGACATTTCCAGAAGTTAGGAACAGTAAAGTGGAACGGTATAAGTTTAATTTATGTTCCAGTCAAAGTTCTTGTTTTGTTTTTTTGAGACGGTCAGTTCTGGAATGGTAGAGAAAACCAGAATTACTGAAGATTACCACCGCACCTTGGTAAACTTACCAATGTAAATTTTATATCAGACATTTTCAAAAGTTAGGAACAGTAAAGTGAAACGGTGTAGTAATCCGCGCTTTAGACCACTTAAGTATCCGATACCGCTTTATTAAGAAAAAAGCGCCACCTCTGAAAAAGAAAAAAAGTTACTTGGATAAAATAAGATATTTGTGCTCGATTCCTCTTTTTCTATGTGGATATAAATTGGTATTGTTTGTATGCTAAAATTCAACATAGGCACATACACTGCCTTTAGATTCATGTCAAGAGGTTAAGGGTTAACAGTGGTTTTGTTTGCCTAAAATTACTACCAAATAAAGGTAGTTTCCCCTTGTGAAAAAAAAACTATAATTTGCCAATTTGACAACTAAAATTCCCCAAAAGGCAACAGTGACACACAATCAAATAGTTTAAGTTAAATCCAGTTGTCTAAAACTGTTCTGACAGACAAAAAATGTTAGATATTGTCACAATATAAAATCTTTGCAATGAATTTCAAAATTCTGAGCGTAATATGTGACATAAAAAGGGTCCAAATTTTCCCAATCTGAAAGGTAGAAGGTAGTTTTTAAAAACCATAGCAAAATCACTGGTTAATTAAAGTCGTCAAGTAAAAGCACCTGCGTCTTTTCCATGCATGAAGCTTAATGCATGTACAAAGTGTCCAGCAGTGAAGTAGTTTGGTTCATGAGAGGAATCAGTCGAAAACATTTTAATCATAAAAGGAAAGCAGAATTTTTGATTAGGTCAAGGTCAAATCACATTACAATGTATGAAACCATTTATGTATCGTTGATACTAAGTAACCTCCAGTTTCTAGCAGTTGCTTTTAAGATGATAGGTTTAACTGTGGCCTTGAAATTAAGGTCAAGGTCAAACAAAATCGCAATTTGGTAGTTGTTTCTGCAACTTCATTGCCTTTTCGTTCAGGACAGAAGCCGTTTATCATATACCGCTAGATCATTATGCACTTGATTGAAGGTGAAGGTCATTCAACTTAGGGCCAACTTGGTGGTACGTCACTTCCTCTTTTCTTGTAATATAGTGTTCCAAACTTCTTCACCTTTTGGTTTATCAAAAAAGGTATTTTTAAGCATTTCTATTTAAGATCATAGTAAAGGTGATTGAAGGTCAAGGTCAAACTACTCCACTCACTTGGAAATCCGGGAATCACTCAGGCACTCATAGTAATATAAAGTTACAAGCTTCTTGGACTTTTGGCTTAATTGAAGACGTTAAACAAGTTTATAAATTAAGGCAACAGTGAACAATTTGGCAATTTTTGAAAGTTCTACAGAGGACGTTAACGACGCATGGCGGACAACGGATTTTGCAATAGGTCTACGTAAGTTTTTGCAGATGACATGAAAAATCGAATTGGGCGAAAAGCAAAAATATCCGAATGTCCCCAATGCCCGACTCGTTCAACTAATTTTTGTGAAAAAAAAACAGTAATCTTATGTTTTTAATTAAAACTAGAAAAAACTTAAAATGTGGGGCGTCATCTATGCTCTAGTATGTGAATCACGCATTGATCTCGTGTTCCTATTCGACCCTATATAGCAATATACTTGACCCTATACAATAATATTAGGATTAATGAAGTATTTATTCTTGGCGAACGTGCGTTTCTACAGATTTAGTGTTGGGAATTTGGCAGCGAGAGAATTAGGTCAAGTTATGACACAGTTTTTGGTATATATGCACTCATCTAACCTATACCGGCCATTGACTAACGTCATTCGAGTCCTAATCAACTCTTTAACAAGTGTTCTGAAAGAATTCCACATGCGTCGCTTTCCATATATAATTCGTCGATGTAAGAGCTTTGCAATAATTCGGGTGTTAAGTCTGTGATTTTCTTTCTTCAAAGCACGCCTGAGTAGTCTTAGAATTAAAGAGTGTTACAAATGTTCTTCTCCGTTTTGTTGTGATGATGATAATGATAATGATGATGGTGATTATTATTATCATTAATTATTACTTTACTACGTTAAAAACTCTTAATCGTAAAATGAAACACAAGATGAAGCAAATACTAACAAAGTAATAATAACAATAAATATAAAAATAATAATAATAATGATAAACAGAAAAAAAGTAATACATAGATCTGAAAAGCAGAATATTATTTAGAATAAAACTGTTCATAAATTTCGAAAATCAAATCATCATGAACATGACAGACATATTAACCTTTTTATATTTAATTTCCTTTTATCTCCCCCCACATGCACACGATTTTATTTGATTTAATGGGGTTTATCGGCCCAGTCAAGAATATTTCCCTTATATCGAGATGTCACCAGCTATAGGTGAAGTGGCATAATTTTTTTTACCTTTGCAGTGCGCTTAGGGTAATGTGCAGGGAGGGTTCTTTAGCGAGTCACGCCTCCCGTGACAGGGGGCGTCGTTTTTTTTAAGGTCTAATCCGAAGGATCCCGTGACTTCCGTTTCTAAATGCCGAGTCTTGGCAAAAGAACAGTCACTAACAATTTTCAAGTCTTGGTCAGACCCTGCCGAGGTTTGAACCCCGACCTCCCATTACGATTACACTACCAACTGAGCTACCGTAGTGGTCACACATACTCACTAGCACCAAAGCCACATTTTAATTAATTACTGAGCCCCGACAACCCTCTAGATCTACCATCACAAGAGACCGATGGCAAAAACAAACCATTAGAAAACTTTGTAATGCAATAACCTTAATCTCAATTATTGATTAATTTCGTCTTGTTTTAATCGGATTATTTTCAATCGAACGTACTGATTTTTTTTTTTTTTTTTTAGAAATAAGTACTTTAATTTGTAATCCTCACTTACTATATAACGGCCAAAAAAAAAGAAGAAAAGATTATGGTACTTACGTTAAGGTTTTTTTACATCAAGGGCATTACACTATACAGTCTGTAGAGAACTGCAGAAAAATGATCAGTTAGCAGAAACAGCGCGCAAAGAGTGGATGGAATTATTACGTGCTACGTGATTAATTACTGTGGAGATACGCGTGCAAAATATTACAAAAGTTTTGTTATTGTGAAATGTGTGTGTTTATCAATTATGTGAAACGCACAGTGTATTTCTTAAGGAATTTTATCAGTTCTTATTTAAAGATAGGATAAGTCATTATTGGGTTATGTAAAAACAATGATACAGTGCAAGGTACTTGTATATTTATAGAATCTCTCTCTCTCTCTCTCTATCTCTCTCTCTCACTGACGCGCTCGCGTGCGCGTTTTCCCTTCGTCACGAACTCTATAGCACAATTAAATCGTGAATCACAACGTCAGATTGTAACGACGTACCGTTATGAATAATATCGACCTTACGCACTTGTTTTGATAACTTTGTTGGAACAAAGTACTTGTACATGTATCTGTGTTACGTAATAAAATGCCGTTGTGGGGTTGGCTCAAGTCGTGCCTCGGGCACTTGGTTTAACGTGTTTTGTCAGAAGCAAGTGTTTATGTTACGCTGTATCGTTGTTTGATTTTCGTATCGTGCCTAAGGCCCTTTGTTTGATATATTTGTCAGAAACAAGTGTCTGTGTGACGCAGTATCGTTATGGGTGGGTTCGTTTTTTATCTCAGACAATTGGTTTGATATATTTGTCAGAAACAAGTGTCTGTGTGACGCAGTATCGTTTTGGGTGGGTTCGTATTGTATCTCAGGCACTTGGTTTGACATACAATGTATATGTCAGAACAAGTGTTTTTGTTGTGCAGCTCCGCCTGATTGGTGTTCGTATCGTACATGTAGCCCCGACACTTCGTTTGTTATAGTTCTTTTCTTAAAAAAGTACATGTGATGTGAAAAATGGTAGAGGCGGTGGGCTGTCGTATCTCGGGCACTTGGACGGTTTGATATTTTTGCCAAAAACAAGTGTCTGTCTTGCACAGATCCTCTGTTGGGTGTTGGTATCGTACATGTACATCAGGCACTTGGTTTGATATAGTTTCAGTGCTGACCAAGATTCGGTCTTAAATATAATTTTCAGACTAGTGCAACAATGTACAAGAGACCCGGTCCAGAGGGCCTGTATCGCTCACTTGGCCGTGAGGATGTGGTCTATCGTCTGCTTATAACGAAGCAAGACGAAAAAAGCATGTTAAATTAATACAATTACTATATATTTCCATCTTAAATCAAAGCGGTTGTTGATAAATCTGTATTGCTTTTTCATGTTAATACTATTTATAGTAACGCCGGCCATCAGATTGGTGTCAACAAACTTTGATCTACTCCGACGAGATCATCCACGCCAAAAAAGTCCGTCCCCAATCAGCTCCAAGCTCAGTGATTTCATACTGCTATCACCGTGAAAAATTACCTTTTCTCCGTTATTCATAACTCTAAATGATAATGGTTTACTTATAAAGTAAAACTTATTTGTTATTAATAATATATGGTTTACACTTTATTTTATGTTTTGTCTTCTTACAGTTTTATTATGTAATTTAATGTTTATCGGCATTATATAGCATATGGCAGATTAAGTTATTGTCACCCATTACGGGAAAATAATGTTCTAATTCAAGTAATGAGGATCAGCGTTGATTGACTCTATTGTCAGTATTCTTTGCATTGTATTTGCCTCTAGCTACCCGCGGTTTGCCTCTAGCTACCCGCGGACATTACTTACATATAAACGTATTTGTTATAAACACATTTGTTTATAAATATATTGTGATTTTATTGAGAACGGAATGTTGAGACTTGCTTGGGCTGTCCATCGAGTCACATGTTAATATTGTACATAAAGTGTAGAAATTGTATATGGAGTTATACGAGTTGTATTTTATATCAAATTATTAGATAACCGACCTACAACAAAAATTTAACGGTTATACTACTTACTTACTTACTTATCCTCTTCATTCCCAATGGGAACATAAGGCCACAACAATGCTTGTTGTAGTTTCTGTAACTAGCTAGTTTTTTTTATAGGATGGGGTAGTTAGCCCCATGCCAAACCTCCAACCTGGTGGACCAGGGAATTTATCTTCAAGGTTTCCGTCCTCTAGATCTGTTGCCAACCAAGGCTTACGAGTCACGACCTACCCGGGTTTGAAATCAAAGTTTTTCCTCTCTTAGACGAGTTACCTTCCCAGGCTAAAGACCCTCATCTGGCCTTCTATTTACCCATAGTTGGGGCAAGGTTGATGAGTGCTAGGGCGTGTCCACACACCGGTGGGCCTACACACTGCATCTCTGGGGCCCTTGCTGCTGTTGGTGGATTTTGTTCAACAGGGTAGTGATAAGCGCCTAGTGTAGTAGCTGGTCTGCTGTCGCTGGCTAGCATTTGCAAGAAGAGAGCCTCTATTACCAGGACCCCTGCAGTGCCTCCTCGTGGCAGCACACGGAAACTAGGGTCCCATGATCCTAGGCTAGACTGTGGGGGACCTCGGAGCAGCAAGTGATTTCATACAAGTATATTGAAATTTAAGGATGCCTGTACTCACAATCAAACACGTGTCTTGCCATGACAAAATCGCGCGTGACCTTCGGTCAGGTCAGTTCAGGTGGGTGAGGAATACGTAAACAGTTGCCATTCTAGAGACAGTTGCTGTAATTAAAAAAAAGATTACTTAAATAAAAAAATAAACAGTACAAGTACTAGAATTATTCATAAGAGAAAAGGTAAATACATAGAAAGATGAGGAAAAGAGTTATTAACTGAGGACAAAATTTATTTGTATATTTCAGATCAGTAACACACGGATTTGATCCAAACGTGGGTATCCCTGCAGACAAAAACTTCCCGTATATCAGAGAATCTAAAGATGATGCCCATCTTCACCATCTCCTGAATGAGGGAATGATCCCTGCACAGAGAACGGTAAGTTATATTATGAATAAAAATAAAACAAACATACCAGTCCTTGTCCATATCACAATCCCAAAAACAAAGTAAAAACTTTGCAAACTGGCAAAAAATGTGATACACGTGAACTTCCATCAAGGAAGTGAGGCCGGGTGCTCCGGAAGGGTAAGCACCTCCTGTCTAGCTAGCTACACCCGTCACGTGCAAGTCAATTTTGAGAATGAAAGGAACAAAGAAGATATAGTTTCAATCGACCACTTGTTAAACAGAGAACAATCCCGGCACAGATAACGATAGGTGATAATTAGAAATATTACTAGTCATGTATCACCTGCTAGACAAAGAAATGATCCCTGCAAAGAGAACGGTAAGTGATGATATGACCAGCCATCTACCACCTGTTACTCGAGGGAACGATCCCGAAACAGAGAACGGTAAGTGATAACATGGCCAGTCATCTAGCACCTGTTAATCAATGTACAGGGAACGGTACTGAGTTGTAATATGACCAGCCATCTACCACCTGTTTGACGAGGGAACGATCCCGGAACAGAGAACGGTAAGTGATAACATGGCCAGCCATCTACCACCTGTTAATCAATGTACAGGGAACGGTACTGAGTTGTTATATGACCAGCCATCTACCACCTATTTGACGAGGGAATGATCCCGGAACAGAGAACGGTAAGTGATAACATGAAAAATCATCTGCCACCTGTTAGACGAAGGAACAATCCCGGAAAAGAGAACGGTAAGTGAAAACATGACCAGGCATCTGCTACCTGTTAGATGAAGGAATGATCCCTACAAAGAGAACGGTAAGTGATAACATGACCAGTCATCTACCACCTGGTCGACGAAGGAATGATCCCTGCAAAGAGAACGGTAAGTGATAACATGACCAGTCATCTACCACCTGGTCGACGAAGGAATGATCCCTGCAAAGAGAACGGTAGGTGATAATATGACCAGCCATCTGCCACCTGTTAGACGAGGGTGCGATCCCGGAGCAGAGAACGGTAAGTGAAACATTGCCAGCCATCAACCACCTGTTAATCAATGTACAGGGAACGGTACTGAGTGGTGATATTACCAGCCACATACCACCTGTTAGACAAGGGAACGATCCCGGAACAGAAAACGGTAAGTGATAACATGGCCAGACAACTACCATTTGTTAACCAATATACTGGGAACGGTACCGAGTGTTAGGCGAGGGAACGATCCCGGAACAGAGAACGGTAAGTGATAACATGACCAGTCATCTGCCACCTGTTAGACGAGGGAACGATCCCAGAACAGAGAACAGTAAGTGAAAATATGACCAGCCATCTGCTACCTGTTAGATGAAGGAATTATCCCTGCAAAGAGAACGGTAAGTGATAATATGACCAGCCATCTGCTACCTGTTAGATGAAGGAATGATCCCTGCAAAGATAACGGTAAGTGATAACATGGCCAGTGATCTACGACCTGTTAGACAAGGGAACGATCCCGGAGCAGAAAACGGTAAGTGATAATATGACCAGCCATCTGTCACCTGTTAGACAAGGGAACGACCCCGGAACAGAGAACGGTAAGTGATAACATGACCAGTCATCTACCACCTGTTAATCAATGTACAGGGAACGATACTAAGTGGTAATATGACCCGGAGCCATCTACCACTTGTTAGACGAGGGAACGATCCCGGAACAGAGAACGGTACCGTAGTGATAATATGACCTGTGGGTCAGTCGATACTCTGTCTTCAGTTTTAATTTTGGGCGCCAGGTGAAGAGATTTTCTCGAAATTTTCAAGTTCTTATGTATGTCCCCGTCGGGTTTGAATCCAAAACCACCCGACACATTTTTTTTTTCTAAATTAATTTATCTATAAAGCAGTAGTTACTATACTGATTTTCTTTATATAACGTCTTACTCATTGTTTATCAAGGGGTTTAATCATTATGTCATACAGGTGAATACCGGATTAATCAGACTATGACTGATCTATGACCTTTCGTGACCCTGTGACACAATCATTTAAAACGTCGGTAGAATGAATGAACTTGTAGATTTTAAATTTCTATATATTAATGTTTGTACAATATCACACGTGATTTAAGTTACTGGAAAATAGCTCAGAATCGTTAGATCAGAAAAATCCAATTGTTTTATTTAACTGACCAGGATCGTGTTTATTTTATGTTTTTAACAATACTGCGTTCAAAACAAATGACGTATTTGGCTTTTTATGAACAGTGAATGTAAATTTTGTTCATTATAAAAGGAATATTGACTTTACTAGCGACCGGTTTTTATTGTATGCACATCAAGTGTGTGTGTGTCGTTGTTTGATTTGAATCCTTTATCTTGTATTAAACCCTGTTGATTCAACGTTTTATCACCCGGAAGCCGACCTAACAAAGATTATAAATTTTCCCACTGACTTTCAGTTCGTCCATAGCAGTAGTGTGTGTATACACGTTAAAAGCGGTGATCAACAAAAATGTCGATTTCTTCTAAAACGTCTGTGGATTACTTTTAATTTTTGAATTCTGGTGTATTAATGTTTAATCTAAATGAAGGTAAGTATCTATAAATGTCGTATTTTAGTTCATATTTATAATCCTAAATAGGATGGGTCTGTTTTTATCTCTTTGTTCACGAATACATCCATTTATTGACTTCACAACATACAACCGATAATTGGAACACAAAGGTCAATGTCACGACATACCGTGCTCTCATTTCAACCCAACAGTATATTTCAATAAGAAGAGAATTTTATTTTAAAATTCAATATATTTTGAATTCAATGTGTGGCAAATATCACACACACACACACACACACACACACACACACACTGATTTTAAGTTCCTTTTGTCATTATTCATTCGTGTACGTCACAGTATTTTACTCATTGTTTGGGATTCCTTTGTTATTAATTTTTCCCTACACGTTACCAAGAAAACATGTTTAATAACATTTTTAAAATATAGGAAGGGCGTTTAATAGATCTACTTCTAATAATATTTTCCTTTTGATTTGAAGGATGTAGGTAGACTAGCACACAAACTCTCTCTCTCTCTCTCTCTCTCTCTCTCTCTCTCTCTCTCTCCAATATAGGGACAAGGAAAATTCGCAAGTTATCACTCCAGAATTTGGACAGTTGTTTTGGTGTAAAGACAAGTAAATTTTTTTTCTCTCTCTCTCTCTCTCTATCTCTGTGTGTGTGTGCGTCACGCGCGTGTGGGTGTGTGTGTGTGTGGACAATACAGGGACAAGGAAGATTTGCAAGTTGTTACCCCACAATATTAGGACAATTGTTTTGATTCATAGTGAAGTAAACCTCTCTCTCTCTCTCTCTCTCTCTCTCTCTCTGTATGGACAATATAGATGTACAGTTGGACATTCATACTAACCAATAAGAATGTTATTACAAAATCTAAGCAAAATAAAATTAATTAGAATGTTGGAGTGTAGAAAAATTAAAAAATAATAAAAGTATAGTTAAAATTGGCTTTTTTTGTAATGAACGAATTTGTCATGAGATGATAGGTATACTAAGTATACATATGTGTGTGTGTGTGTGTGTGTGTGTGTGTGGTTTCCTAAATATTAAAAAAAAATCAAATTAACTCCAGACAAAATGTCAGATTGTTGTCTGTTTTCCTGCTCTCTGTACCGTAAAAATGTAGGTTAGTTCATTGTGAAAGTAGGTCAGAGTCTGTGATTTTTGTAAACACCTTTGTTGTTTATACAGTTTTCTGTGCCAGTGTTAGTGGTTTTCATGTGAGCATTCCGGGTTTCTCCATTGTCTATGAACTGTTCAACTGGCGTAAATTTCAAAAACAGGTATTAAGCTTTGCTACTTTAAGTTTTTATTCTCAGTTTAAATTATTTTTGATACTGTACATGGAATGTTTGATTCAGGATATATTTTTTCTTGCCATTCAGGATATATCTTTTCTTGCCATTTTTGATTCAGGATATATCTTTTCTTGTCATGTTTGATTCAGGATATATCTTTTCTTGCCATGTTTGATTCAGGATATATATTTTCTTGCCATGTTTGATTCAGGATATATCTTTTCTTGCCATTCAGGATATATTTTTTCTTGCCATGTTTGATTCAGGATATATCTTTTCTTGCCATTCAGGATATATCTTTTCTTGCCATGTTTGATTCAGGATATATATTTTCTTGCCATTCAGGATATATCTTTTCTTGCCATGTTTGATTCAGGATATATCTTTTCTTGCCATTCAGGATATATCTTTTCTTGCCATGTTTGATTCAGGATATATTTTTTCTTGCCATTCAGGATATATTTTTTCTTGCCATGTTTGATTCAGGATATATATTTTTTTGCCATTCAGGATATATCTTTTCTTGCCATGTTTGATTCAGGATATACCTTTTTTTGCCATTTTTGATCATGATTCAGGATATATCTTTTCTTGCCATGTTTGACGATAGGTCCGGCTTAAGCATGCCGGAAGGTATAACTCACGCATGTAATTTCAGGTTTATTGAAAATTGTAATTTACATGAATTTTTTTTTCTCTTACTTGAAAATTGTACAATTTGAGAAATAAGGAACGTTAACTTGCAAAAACTGAGAAAGAAAGGAGGAAAATTTATGATGTTTAACACATTAAATTTATTTTATTTTGCCTTTATCAGTAAATTTTTTATTTTTCTTGCAACAGACAGTAATTGCATTATTCCTTTTTTTCTTTTTTTCAAAATTAGTTTATATACCTGAAAGAATTTATAGATGAAAAAAGTGTACTTGACACTTGCAGATACTTAGTGGCGGTTGTTATAACCCCCCCCCCCCCCCCCCAGTTTGCTGGGATATATCCACTTTGTTAACTTAGCAGTTAATTCATTCCCTAGGTGAGAGGTCACGGGTTCGTGTCTTAAGACCGGGGTCTAGCCTAAGGATTGGAAAATGGGGAGGTTGGTGGTGTTATTATTTGGTCTGTAATCATGGTAATTGTTTTCAGAAATCAATGTATATACTGACATCATGTCATATTCATGATAAAGTGGTCCATCGTACAACATTTGTTTTAAAGGTGAAATGACTCCGTGAAATTGATGCATGAATAATATATACAACTGAGATGTTATTTTGTATATAATATAACATGGCATATGTCTGGGGATGTTCTCACTTCATAATGCCTGAAGGTGTTTTTGTCTGTTCTACATATGTATCTTACCTATATATAAATATATATACACACCGTAAATATACCGACACACTTTACTAGTATCAGGCATCTCGATAGCAACCTGCAGTGATCAGCATCAATTTGGAGTGCATTTGCATGTAAACTAATAGTGCTGCAACGGAGAGGGATTAAGATGAGGGTCATTAGGAGTACAATAGTGTATGGAATAATTATAACCTTCACTTGTTAATGACATTAACTTATCATTCATGAAAGCCATGGTTACTTTATAAAACATTGACGCTTAAGTAAGAGATATGGTCGGAAGTCACGAGTAGAAACTAGGTAAAACTTTGAAACTGCTCTCTCTCTCTCTCTCTCTCTCTCTCTCTCTCTCTCTCTGACTGAACACATATACACACGATTGAGACATACTTTTTTATTTGAATTGATAAAATGAGATTGTCCTTTGAGTCCCTGTGACGTGTAATTACGTTTTTGTTTGATTCTCTCTCTCTTTAAGAATATTCATTTAAGCCTACATTTTATGATTACGTTACTATGCTATTTAAGCATCTATCTCTTTCACATACACACACACACACACACACACACACACACACCACTATTCGTGATTTTGTAGAATATCGTTCTTCTGAAATTATTTTGTGATTACGTCCCTATGCTATTTAGGACTCTCTCTCTCTCTCTCTTCTCTCTCTCTCTCTCTCTCTCTCTCTCATTTGGTCTTTATTTTTCCAGTTGGCGGGGAATTAGAGTAAGACACACCTTAGTTATCACCACAGGATAAACCAACTGTTTACACATTACATAGATTTAAGAAATGATTGAATTAAGTGGGCGGGCCGGCATTAATAAACTACGAAATATCGTAATGTTTATTCTTTTGTGTTTAAATGCGTCATCTGACATAATGTATGTTTATCTCTCGATTTACTTCGTGTGTTTATCACACATCCCTAACACACCAAACATCGTCTTGTCTAATGATAATAAAAACAACTTTTTGTGTGTCCCGAAGGTGTGAAGTTTTTGACTTGCGGCATTTCTGGTTTATATTAACCACGGGGGAATTTTTATGACAACACTTAGTATACATTTTTTTTTTTTTTTTTGTTAATACAAGCTGATATATTTTTACCTATGTTATTTCTGGGTTTTAATTATACAGAGAATGTTTTGTGAAACTGTTTATAAAAATGTATATCGCACAAAAAATGTTAGTTATTGCAATTTTTAACCGAAAATCTCCGGTGTGTGAATATAAGACAGATCTTGCTAAAATTCTCAATTTTCAATTATTTTATTTTTAAAATGATGTTAAATTAACTATTTTTTTTCTTTTCTTTTTAAGTGGTTTAGACACAGAAAAAATACAATATCGGAGGTAATGCCTGAATTTAAAAAACATTCCAAATCAGTAACTGTGTCGAAAATTGTGACTGAATCTTACCGCCCAAATGATGAAGCAGCTGTAAAGATGAACCAACAGAATGGAAAGACTGAACCCGACAGTTTAACGAAGGGAGAAACAGAGCAGGAGAGATTACAAAACGGAGCGACAGAAAAGGAGAAACCGACCCAAGAGGAGAGTTACGTCAACACACCTACTATAGACGTGCAAGGTGAGAATATTTTATATATAGATATAGGTTAGAAATACTCGACCAGGATTCGAGCTCACTATATTCTTCTTCAGTTGTATCGCTATCATAAAAATTATCAAGTCACAGAGATACTCAGAATTTGATCAACTTCCTCATCAGTTTGGGTTTGAAAGCTTTAAGGAAAGAAATAGTGTCGAATGAATGTTTTTGATCACGGTGGGCTAGTGGTATGAAGCTTTAGCTGACTGATTACAATTCTCTCATTCGCGCTTTGTCTATCAGTTATCAGGCAAACTGGTTGGACAAGACTTGTTCTTCAAGGGCGATATTTTATATTTGTGGAAGATGGACAGCTCCCCTTTCGAAGGTCCGGCTGAATTGTATAATGAAACAATCCTAAAGAATTGCGATTGGGATGTAAATCACCATTGTCATTTTATGTTAGTTTGTTCCGGAATAGGATATACAATCCTAAAATATAAATAAGAAAATGATATGTGAATGAATCTCTCTCTCCGAACCCAACAGTTTGCGTTCACTTCGTGATACACGGTGGTAGTGCTAAGATGGTGTAGGAGACGGACTGCCCGGAGAAAAACGCTCGGGCATCTTCATGGCAAACTCCCTAACACTAGGATCTGCCCCTGTTGGATTCGAATATAAACGCTTTAGTCAGGCTGCCAACAAGATCCCTAT
Source organism: Tegillarca granosa (assembly GCA_029721355.1). Classification (NCBI taxonomy): domain Eukaryota; kingdom Metazoa; phylum Mollusca; class Bivalvia; order Arcoida; family Arcidae; genus Tegillarca; species Tegillarca granosa. Next base: position 36,807,309 of record CM056603.1, read on the forward strand.
TTTAAGAAGAGCTATCGACAAATTAATTAAAACAAATTCTGCTTAAATGCATTGATCAGCGATCCTAATGAACGATTTTTTCTTATATTTTTCAGTATCAGAGGAGGAGCAGATATCAGAGCAACCACAAACGACTGCTACTGAGACCGAACTGCCCTGGAAAACTCGTTTATCGGAGGACCAGGCACTTCAAATTTCCTCCTGTTTGTTAATTACTAGTGACGAGCCATGTACCGCTGAGGCACCCACATGGGTCGATAACCTATCTTATAACCATTTAAAGGAGTCGCTATCGCCTTATGCTTCACCGGAAGTTACCGTCATTGCCGTTAAAGAAAACATTAAAACGCCAGTATTTGATTTGTTTCCGAAACAGAATGGAAATAACGATGTTGCACTTCCGGTACCATGGAGTAAAGAATCTATAGATTCAAACGGTAAAGATGATGAACCAGTTAGTTCATTGGCCGTTTTAAACCGATCAGGTGATAAATCTGACCAGTATCTTCAATCCAATCATATGTTACGCCCGCCTTCATATCACGTGATTATTCCCACTCCCGATAGTGGTTCCGTGTCTCAAGATTTTGATGATGAATTCCATAAACCATTGAGAACATTACCTGGGTCAGCCTCTGCCCCAGATCTTCCTAAACATCGACAATTATTAGAGCATTTCACCAGAGACCAGTTACATACAGAAAGCTTTTTACAGGAACTCAATTTTCAAGAAGAGGTTTCTAATCGTGTTCAGGATTGGTTAGAATCAAGCGGGTCTTGTGACGTAAATGGTGACCCGGATATAGATACTACATTACATGGAGAGGATGAGGGAATAACGATTGAAATACCGGAAAAGGAAATAACGCATTTATAACGATAGTTCGAATTAGGATGTTTGTTTGTTTTTTTTTTTTTTTTTTTGGATTTATTAATATTTTTAAATTATATTGCAGTATTCAGGACTTTAATTACTTGTACATACTTTTGAACTTATGTGATTAGGCAAGTTTTAACATTTATTGACCGTTAACTGTGTCCTAGCGGCTTCAGTGATTTTTTTCAGGATCCACTTCAGAATTCAGAGAGTTCACATTTCCGGATGTCTTTCATTGCATTTTTTCCGTGTTCATTCCAAATAAAAATGGACGTGTAGTGTCTTTGATGTAAACATGATATTTTGTAGTTATGAGGAAAATATTTGAATAATGTTTTTATGGCTTATAAGTTATGCACATGTTTACATGATGAATACCATGAAAGAATTATATATATTATAAATGCAACGAATTAATTAATAATTAATTGTGGACTAAGGATTTTTTTAAACTTTTATCAGTATATACTAGTCTGTTAAATCTCAAATATCAGCATTCGTCATCTCTCCACCGATTCAGTGACCTCATCTGACTGCGAAATACGAGTTCTGCCGATTGTCTCAACAGGTCCAACACGGAAGTTCAACACCCCCCCCCCCCCCAATTTTTCTCATTGTGGGCTTTTGTCATTTTTTCAATTTTTGAATATTCAGAATTTTTTTTAGATACATCATATGTGTTTAAAAACCATTTTTATCTACTCATTTTAAAATGGTTTTTATTGTTGTGCAAATGGAATAAGAGTGCAAAGACACTGGTTTTAAGTTACCCCCTCCCAAAAATGAAAACAAAAATAGTTGTAAATGAGATACTAGTATAACAGTATGTTGAACTTCATTAGCTAAATGATAAAACGTAATGAAAGAGACTCTTTAAAATCCGCTCAGCGTTTGTTAACAAGCATTTTTGAAAATATTTTTACCATTTTAGAAGATAAATGTGATTTTAAATAAAGTATTTAAAAATCTTAAAAGAGGAACAGCGTTTTGCCTTTTTATTTAAAACAGATGTGTAAAAAAAAAATCTGTGAAGTATTTATGGGCATGTCACTAAGTGTCATTTGTGAAATTTGGAATGTTTTATTTTAGTTGTCATAAATTTTGAATATTGTTTTAGTTGTATGCAAAATGTTGAATTACATATATATATTTATATACACTACAAAATTTTGCAATTTACACAAGTAGGGAGATATCTGACACATCACATCACCTGTGAACATTTTTAAAAGTTTTTGGGTAAACAAATGGTACTTAGGTATAAACTTTCTATGTATGTATGTATGTATGTATGTATCACAAAATTATCGGGTGGAAAACGCACATTCTTTCCGCAGTTATTTTTGCTATTTTATGATCACGCGGGGTTAAATACTCGATTAAATAAAACACAAACATACCCGTCCATGTTCAACTCACAATACTAAAAGCAAAGTAAAACTTGAAAACTGTCAAACTAAGTCAAAACAACGTAAACTTCTACGAGGGAAGTGAGATCAGGTGGTCCGGAAGAGTATGCACTTCCTGTTAAATACGACATTATAGGGGTGTTAATATTGCAGCGTTGTAACATGACATTATTCTTTAATGAATCGGATGTTTTCTTTCCTTTTTCTTCATTTGCGAATTAAGAATTAACGTTAAAAGAATATTTATTAATCCCGTACCTACATTTTCTTTAAAACTTTTCATTTTAAGCAACAATGACATTATTTAATGAAATTCAAATACATGTACTTAATTAAATATCGTTTTCCATCAAGTAAAAAAAAGGTGATTGATTTACAGGTATCTGTGACGTATTTTACTTTTGATTTTAAAGTACAGGCAAACTTCTGTTTACACCGATTTAAAATTTCATTTTAAACTGAGATTCAAATCGATCTAAACAGCCCTACGGATAAAAACCCAAAATCGCCGAAATTTTTAAGTCTTATTAACAAAAATTGTTAAAGTGTTATGCCACAAAAAAAAAAAAAAAAAAAAAAAGACAGATAGATAAAAATAAATAAATAAATAAACTCGCCCTTTAAACATTTACGTTTCGTCATGATATATCGTGTTTATTCATCCACCAGATGTCGCTCATCAATCAAGGCAACAGGTTTTGTGTGAATTTTCAATCATTCAATATTATTACGCAGCAGTGTGGGAGTTTAATTATCAAGAAGACTTTTAGAGGTTTTTTCCATATTCTCATACACTAGTTCGAATTTTCTCTGACCCTCTCATCTACGCCCGGCCTTTCTACACCAGTTGGAATCGGAAAATTCCGGATTTTGATATAGAGACTGTTCTGATCCTACACTTACACAAAGCCACAAAGGAATTGTTTGTTAGGGTCAGAGGAAATTCGGACTAAGTAAACACTAATTATAGTCTAAAATAGCGTTAATTATTACAACCGTTTCTGGTCAATTCAGAAGTTAGATAATGAAATTGTATGCGCAATAAAAATACTAGACCGAACTGTCTGCCGCAGCGATGGTAAGTTACTTTTATATTGATACCATCGTTCGATAAAAGTATCAAAAAGTAAGTTGCTAATGTTAAGGCAGAAAGATCGGCCCATTAACCACAAACATCGAGCCACTTGCATAGAGTGGGGTGGAGTGGAGTAATGGCGTTTTACGCCCCAGTCAAGAATCTTTTACTTATTTCGAGGCGGTCAGTTTCGGGATGGTGGAGGAAACCGGAGTGCCCGGAGAAAACCACCTACCTCCGGCAAGCGAACTGACCAACTTTCTCACACTAGGATCTGTCCCGAGTGGGATTCGAACCCATGCGGTGAGAGGCCTGACTGTGATCCGTAAGCGCGCGCTTTAGACCACTCGGCCACCGAGGCCCCTCCACCTGCATAGAGAAAACTTATCTATTTCATTTCCTTACGGTTCATTATTTAGTTGCCATATAGACTGAATATCAATTAGTGATCGATTTCATATAAAGTCAAAATATATTTTTAAAAAATAAGAATTTTCGTTTTCTGATTAGAAAATGAAATTCTGGCTCCAATGATTCGGTCCTGATGTCGAAATGTCACGTAACTTTTATACTGCTGTCAAAAGCTGTTGCAAGATCTAGAGAAGTGTCTTCGTTATATATAAAGTTATCATATTGAATGACAATTTATGGTGTATATAATGTCAATTAAAATTGATTTACCTAACTTGGGAGAAAATAAAATGGGTGACATGCTAGCTATTTGTATAAGTTTATACGACCGCATATTAACAATATATTATACGGATGAATTTGAATATTTTGACCGTTTACATTTTCAACTTTCTCTCTCGTTTGCCTGTTTTTATTGTTCTGGTATTGTTTCATGTTCCCGTTTCGTTGGCTGATGCGAAGTACATGTTTTTCTGTTGCCTCTTTTACCCCAGGGGGCTCGGTGGCCGAGTGGTCTCAAGCGCGCGCTTACGGATCACAGTGCCTCTCACCGCCTGGGTTCGAATCCCACTCGGGACAAATCCTAGTGTGAGAAAGTTTGTCAGTTCGCTTGCCGAAGGTCGGTGAATTTCTCCGGGCACTCCGGTTTCCTCCACCATCCCAGAACTGACCGCCTTGAAATAAGTGAAAGAATATTTGACTGGGGCGTAAAACACCAATTACTCCACTCCACTCATTTACCCCATAACTCAAATATGAGCATTATATTTACATGTATTTGACACTGTGACACAATAAATCTAGAAATGTCTCTCAAGAGTCAAATACTCCCTACCCCAACATCTACAGCATGGTGTCAAGTCTTTCCGTTTAAGTCATTTTGATTACTACATGTAGTAAATTTCTGAAAAATAAAGTACAATAAAAACAAGTACTCACCAAATATTTTTCACATGGCTGCGTTAATATTTCGCTATGTAGCTCCTTGGTGTAATAAGACTCAAAAGTGGGTAGAATAGTTTTTAGCGTTTCAACGAATAGCAAAAAACTGCTGTATAATTGGTTTTTCAGTATTTAAATGTGAATAGAGGGTGTTCTATATGCAATAATATTAATAACACGGTTGCACGGGTTTTATGTAAATGTATATATACGAGTTGTTAGTTCTGAATTGATATTAAGAGAGATATCATTCTAGCTTGTTCCTTCAAGCTGATCAGTCTAGTTTTCAAGAACTGTTAAGTTATGTTGTGTAGAATGTCGAGGTTTTCCAGAGTTTTTTGTCTGTTATATCAGTTTTTTGATCTCTGGTTTTTAGCCCAGACAAGGGTAGCAGTTTACAGTATTATTCTAACAAGTAAATAGTTCATATTGTCATATTCAGATACATTGTTATAAAGAATAAATGCCGCCTAATCATGTGCCACATTTCAATAAAATCAGTGTCACAGGCTACATGCAATATAACAGAAAAGTAGGGATTTTGTTATCATTTATTTAAAGCTGCATTAAGTTTTCCAAAGAAAAAATTAAAACGGTGCTAATTTAATTAATGTTGTTCCTAATGAACAATGTTACATTTGATTCAACGATAAAAGCTCGAATAAATACAGACATTACAGTGTTTACCCAGCGTTTTGGATCTAATATTAGAACATGGTTACGTCATCAAAACCCGGGTCATTTAATTACAGCTTTCAAAAACGGTGAAATACGATAAATTAAACACAGAACTTGAATTTGACATTTGTGACTTAGTAAGGGATACATAACACCATTTCAAATACATCTGGATAATAAAGAAGGACAATTAATGCAATCTGTCATGTTTCACCTTCGATTGTAAGGTTTTCCGTACATCCAAGCTCATAATTACCATCGTAAAACACTGACCAACCGGTCAGCGGATTCCGTTTATTTACAGCTAAAAGAAATGAAATTTTAGAAAATGAATCTCACGGATCGTGGTAAGAAGATATCTATTTTTAAAAAAAAATATTTTTAGAAAATAATAAAAAAAAAAAAAAATCAGAAAATTGAAAAAAACTTAATGCAGCTTTAAATATAGTATAAAGTAGACGTGACTGTTCTTTCGCCAAGCACTCGGCCAAGGTCCAGTGTCATGCTAGGCATGGTATGATAAAGAACTCTGCTGTATAATGCCATAAGCGCAACGCACATGCAAAAATTCTGCACTTTTGCCTATAGCTGGTGACGTCTCGATATAAGTGAAATATTCTTGACTGGGACGTTAAGCACCATTACTCATCTCAACAGAACTATTCGGGGATAGTTTTTTAAACATAGTTTTCATCACAAACCAAACATTTTTCAATTATGTTTAAAACGGGATTGTGCAGGCCAGGTTAGGCATGGAATTTGATTTGCTTATTTCCAAAATTTTGTTCGACATTTGTGGGGAATTGTTCATCTTGAAATAGGTATGGGTTGTTATGAAAGTGGTTAATTACTACCTGTCATAAGTTGTTATCCAGTGTCTCCATGTATTTTTTCACAGTTCATATAACCACTCACAAATGCTAGTTTGCCGACACCATCATGCGTATTACAACCCGAAATCATAATTAGCCGGCATCGTGATGTATATTACCTGTGCACTCTGGGAGATACTCTTCTCCCTTCTTGCAAATTTTTAAAGTCCATCACCACTCACAATCACTTTCATTTTGTTCCTCAAATATAATATTTAACCAATTATTCTTTACGGTTCACTGTAGTTTTGTCATATACCATTTTTTGAATTTAATCATAAAATACATTCAAAAAATGGTATATTGTCATATACCATTTTTTGAATGTATTTTATGATTAAATTCAAAAAATGGTATATGACAGTTTGTTCCTGCACCAGTGAACTCGATGTACCCAGTGAACTCGATGTACCCTATTTATCCGACACAGCCGCAGTTGTTTTTCCTGATCGATCTCTTCCTGAGATCAACTTCGTGTAAAACTCGCTGAATTGTTCTTTAACAGACCTGAATGTTACTATTGTCATAAAAATTTGTTGTGATATCCACCAAAGAAGACGTAAGATCCCCACGAATTGTTCGTTCAAGAAGTTACACATTCCCAGCTGCCATTTTTTCGGCCTGCCTCATCGCGGATTGTTTTGTGGTGACTTTCGTTGTCCGTATCTCTTTAGGAATTTAAAACGGTTGAATAAATATTTTTTTAAGAAAATCGACTATCTCTTTTTTCGAGTAAACCCCCCTCTGGCAATGGAACAATAATGTTTTTCGTCATCATAGACAGTTCTTTCTGGTACGCCATTGCCACAGAACTCAGTGTCAATTCCACAGTAACAGCAGGCGTGATGTAAACATCTGGTTCAAAAATGTGAAATATGTTACCATAGTTACTCTAGAAATTTATACGTTTTTATATTTTACGCTTATTGTTGGAAAAATTACGGATGAAAGTTAACACGTAAAATTTACAAAATCAAAATGGCGAAAACGGAAAGACTTTTGTCACCAAACTGTAGAAATGACCTGGTTTGAATGCTACTGACACTGGATTGAAATCTAAAAAAATAAAAATAAAAATAAATAAATAAATAAATAAATAAATAGAAACATCCTTGACCCTGTTATGGTAGGGTCAGTTTTTTTTTAAATTCTAATATCGAAACAAGCGCCTGTGGCTACTGGCCATGCCTGCTGACTGTGTGTAGGCTGACAGACATAAAGTGTGTTATGGTCAGAGGAAATTCGGACTACAGGTTGACCTTGATCTTTACCTCTACAGCTATTTAAAGTGACACGTGTATGCGATACATTGTCTCATGTTCGTGTACATTTCTTTTCTTCCAATTTGAATAAAACCAATCTATAGATGTGAAACTTACAGAGCAAACACAACATTCATACGAAAAGACATAAATACCCCTCAATCTAAGTTTACAGAGGTATAATAAGGAAGAAAAACAGTATCCCATATACGAAATAGCATGAGAATAAATAAAGATATAAAAATGCCACTATGTCGAAAATCAAAGCAATTCTAAAGCAATACATATTTAAATAAAATCACAAAGTTTCACGTGAAATGGAATGTGAAATTCGCAAACAAAATTTGGTTCAATTATCCCTATCGTCCATATTTTCTACCGTGCATTTCTTGTATTTTTTTTAGGTAATATTTATTTGTACTAAAATGAAAGTAAGTTACAGTCAAGTGTTAACCGTATTTTGCTGTCGGTTTTGTCTCTATCAATCACGTGATCCCGTGTCTTTCAGATGGCTTTCATTGGTTGTTCACGAGCTGATCAATGACGGGGTTTAAAATCAGACGAACAGGTAATAAAAGCATGTAACCGTATGTAAACATTCACGCCTTCTTACGCTTTATTTCCTAAAAACTACCCTAATATAAAAATAGACTCGTTATAAGCATTGCCACAAGAACCAAGTTGTTTGAAGCATGATTAGCAATTATCATTATTAAACAAAATAAATAAAATCAAATTTTGTGCTTCAGGTTTAAATTTTTTTCTATTCTCAAACCTTTGCTTAAAAAGGTCGATACAATTCAAAAGATATATATTGACAAATGTGACTGTTTAAAACTGCGAATGATTGATTTATTTGGGTTTTACGTCCGAGTCAAGAATATTTCACTTGTATCGAGACGTTACCAGCTGTAAGTGGAAGAAATTTTTACCTTTGCAATGTTCAGGGAGGGTTCTTTAGTGCTGCCGCCACACGTGTCGTGAAGCGGGGCACCGATTTTAAGGTCTCGTCCGAAGAATCTAAGGACTTTCATTTCGAAATGCCGGGTGCTTGGCGAAAGAACAATCGCTACCTATTTTCAAGTTTTGGTCAGACCCGGCAGAGGTCTGAAACCCGACTTCCCACATGTGAAGCGAGCCCTCTACCAACTGAGCTACCGTGATGGTGATTTAAACTTTAAACAACAAGGCCCAGATTGTGGACGGTCTTTACATGGATTATGTTGAGCTTTAAATATTGGTTGTACATATTTGATCAGCCCAGGCTGGGGTTCGAAGTCTCCGACCTTTTAACAATAATGTTCTCCAGATTGTGAACAACCTTTACATGGGTTATGTTGATCTTGTAATATTGGTTGTGCAAATTTGGTTAATAGGTATATAATTTATCGAAACAATGAAATAAAATTAATTTTATATATTAATGTTACTAGCCTAGTCAATGCCCAACATCGAACTTACATTATAATGTATGCTTATTTAGCTCCATTTTAAATTAACCATTGTGGTAGCTCATTTGGTAGAGTGCTCGGTCCGTGAGTGGGATGTTTTGGGTTCGAACCCCAACCGGTCTGACCCAAGACTTGAAAGTGAGTAGTGTCTGTTCAAGCACCCGGTTCTTTCGGATGGAAACTTATAATAAACGAGGTCCTGTGTCACTGTAGACGTGGCATGTTAAAGATCCCTGCTGTATAATGCCATCAGCGTAATGCACAGGCAAAATTTCTGCACTTTCGCTTTTAGCTGGCAACATCTCAATATAAGAGAAAAATCCTCGACTAGGACATTAAACACCATTACTCAAAAACGTCCATAATTTACGACCGCAGTCTGTATTGTCTCGAAAACAACTGTACAGTTTGGTGCAATTAAACATCCATTTTTCAAATGGGCCTTAATAAAAAAAAACAAAACAAACACAAAAAATTTCAAATTTATTGCCCAAAATTCCGAAACATGAGTAAACATGGTGGATAGAAAAGACATTTAACAACTAAGATTTTATGAGTGTTGACACTTCTGACATATTTATTGCAAATGATTTTAAGATCACTCCCTATACTAAACCTTACTTGCAGATTTTTCTAAAATCTTAGAGTTTTTTGCAGTGATATAAATTTATAGTGGTTTGATCAACTAATATCATGTACATGCAAGCTTATATGGATGAAAAGTATGGAACTCTTCTGTTTATAAGGTAGGAAAGTATAAGTGTAACTACTGACATTAAGAGATATAAGAATATTATAACTAGGTGTGTATTGGATTAGCTGATAAGTGGAGTATGTCAATATAAGTAAGAAACAATGATGCAATAAAGATAAAATTGTAAATTAAAGATTTTAAGTACTGGTATATACTTTTACAACGGACAAATATAAAAAAATTACTTCAACTGGATAAGGTATAATTGTACAATTTTTAATATGAGTTAAATAAAAAATATAGATACACATGTACTCTTTATTTCTGTTCCACATAAGAAATATGACGGATTATATCATAATTAATTTTTGTCCCAAAAAGTTACAATTTTCCCACATGTCTCATAATCCAACATTGTTTTGCAAATTTAAAATCTTGGATTGAATCCTATATAAGTTGTGCAAGAAAATGTGTGCAAGAATTCAAAAGCTGGTTCTTAAAAAGTGTTGTTTAACAACAAGCATAAATACTGGAAATAAATACAATTTATTAATGAATCTGGGAGGGGCTTAATCAGTTTTAAAAAAGGACTCAAGAATAACCCCTTCCCAACCCTCTTCCTGTAAACCTTCCACTATCCAGCTGGATGGACTGGAATTATGTATCTTTCTCAAATACATACCATGCAGTCCAGCTGGGGATTGAGCCCACAACCTTTTTTCACCTGTTGCCACTTACTGTACTTTTGATATTTAATAATTTTCACCATAAACCAACAAACATTTGAAGTAATTAATTAGTAACGGAAAATTATTTTTTTTAATATATACATATATTTGTGTTTGTGTGTGTGTGTGTTTTTAATTATTGAAGTTGTTAACAATCGGAAAATAAAATCAAATGAAACAAAATATTCTTTTATCATTTTATGCATAAATTCAGTATATCCATGATCAGAAGAAAAACGTTTCAAAGGTAGCCAATTATGATCAAGAAAAGATTGAAGTAGCCATGTTAACTTTGTGATAACTATAAAAATGTTTCAAAAAGTTTGGTAGAAAACCATGGCAACTGCAATGTTACTTTTTCTTTATCTAAAAACTTTAATCCATATTGCTTAAGTAGCTTTTAGCCATCAGTGTCAACAGAAATAAAATCTATTAATGTGATACAGTAGGGGTCACCAGAGTTCCTCTAAATAAATACATCAAAATATCTTTTAGTACATGTGTAGAAAATCCCAAGAATTAAATCATTTTAAAGGAAAACAGCACTTTATAATGCTTTTCAATATCTATTGCAAAAAAGAATTTCCGCACATTGGTTACAGGGAGTCTAATGGTTAGCTAGCCAATCCCATTGCACTGCATTGAGTGAAAAAATAAATTACCAATGCCAGATTATTGTTTAACCTTTAATTTTCAAAATTTCATTTACTAAAAATTTTATGTAATTTTCAACAATTTTTAATTTTAAAAATTTGTTTAGTAGTGACAAATCCATTTACAATTTTGAATTTTTTTTTGCATCTAAAACTTCTTTTTTTATTTTTTTTTAGTAAAAGCGTTTAAAAAAAGATGATCGATATACAATTTTAGCTAAAGATTTTAAACTAAAAATTAATAAATACTTGTCCATTTCATCTAAAAAAAGAGTCTAAATTTCACAATATCCAAATCTTAAAATAAATATTTTATGAAATATATTTTGCAATTGTTCTAATTTTGTATACTCAATTACTAAATTCAAACATTCCAAACTAAGTGTACTTTAATTTTTCAGCCTTTAAATACCATTGGTAGATGTGGATATACAGATATAACTACTAAGTAAATATTATGATCAAAATATACTTTTTTTTTACTTTCAAAATTTTGTTTGGGATTTTCAATTTTTTATTTTTTTTATTTGAATCTAAAATTCTTTTTTTTCTTTTTTTTTCTTTTTTTTTGTACATAAAAGTGTTAAGAAATTATCATTATTCAATGAATTTCTTTTCTTTCTGAAAATATATCTTTACTTTTATTAAAATTGTGTCATTATACCAAAATAGCAGTAAAATAAACTATATATATATTTTAACATTTTAGTTAGTTCTCCCACCCCTCCCCACAAAAATACCCATATTTCAAATTCAAAGAATTTTCTGTTTTGCTTTTTTTTATTTTTTCTTTATCCATTAAAACAACTGGAAACTTATTTTCAAAAAGACATTTAAATTTTCTATTCCTTTCAAATTAATTATCTCCCTTGAAAGTTGTTCCACCTTAAACCTAGGCAATATCTGGTAGGTTAGAGTTAGGTTGGTCCCTTGGTAAACTTGAGCTTCCTCTGCTGTCTGAAACATTATTAAAAATTGAAAATATAAAATAAAGTCTCTTTTTCAAAGAAATTATTTCCCTTTTTTGGAATTCTTTTGTATGGGAAGATGCAAAGTAATAACTGTGTGTGGATACAATGTTTACAAGAAAGGAAGGGAAATTAACTGACAGTATGTAAATGTGTAATATAAGCATGATATAAAGGTATAAGATGAATTCCTGTTGTTTTTTTTTTGCATATTATATGTCAGCAAATCATTGATGTGTGACACCAGTTTTGGTTCAAACATGTTGACATTTTTTTTTTTCCTCAAATGTTAGCAATAGGAATTAAAATCAACTCTAAAACACAATAGGATTGCTCATTTGAACTGAAGTTTTGTTAAACACAGCACAAAAGGTTAAAGTATTTAGATTGAAATGTCAGGTCAGTGACAAATTTTATCTTTAATTTAAGAACAGAGAACTGTTAGCTGAAGTTTGATTTTCAAGAGGTGAGGTTGGAAGTGTGAGTGTAGTAGGTATCCAAAGGTTAAAAAAAAACAATGTTGCCAATTATTACCCGATCTCGTTTCTTCCTCATGACCCGTTTTTATTTCCTTCTCAATCCATGTTTCTGTCTCTGTGTTCTGATTTGAAGACATACCACCACCAATACCAACCCCAACAGAGCTTGCAGCAACATTTCCATTTTTAGGTACATTATCCCTTGAACCAGAGTTAGTTCCAACACCACTCTCAGCTCTAGACTGCCTGATGACATCATCTCCAGCTATGGAAATTGCCACGTCAGTATCGTCCTGTTTGAATCTGTCTTCCTTACCGTTGATAGCAACTTTGTTCATATCAGTATTATCGTCTTTAAATCTGTCTGTTTTGTTGATTTCAGGCAAAGGTAATTTGCCATTTCCTGGTTTGGACAAAGCAGGTTGCACATTAATCCGACCTCTATTACTGAATTCAGCCTTTTGAAGCTCTGTTTGAATGTTGCCAGGTTTTCTAAGAACATCCACTCCTAATAAAATAAAAAAAATATTTTGTTAAAAACTATTAAATTATAAATGATTTTTTAAAAACTTTTCTTCTAGTGTAAATTCTTGTTTTAATTTGCAACGAAAAAAAAACACCTGTAAATGTACTAATTTTTGTGATGAATTAATTCAGCAATTTGCGTGCTAGGACAGTAGCACTAATTTTAATATACTGCTAAAATACATGTTCTGACTTATATATAATTGGACTGTGGTAGCTAAGCTGTAAGGGTGTTAGCCTTTAAACCCGAGTGTCTCAATGGTGGGCTCGGTGACCAAGTGGTCTAATGCATGTGCTTATAGATCACAGTGTCTGTCAATGCTTGGGTTCGAATCCCACCCGGGACAAATCCTAGCATGAGAAAGTTTGTGAACCTTTTCTCTAGGCACTTCGGTTTTCTCCACCATCCCAGAACTGATCACCTCCAAATAAGTGGGAGAATCTGGAGTGGGGTGTAAGACTCAACTCGGAGCATCTCACCCCTGTGGATGTGATCCTCATAAATCTTAAGTCAGAAAGGGTTATTTTTCTTGTCATAAGCCTTTTCTTATTGGCCCTGTTTCCAGTTTAATGGACCAAGTGATTCAATTATCTGCAACATTGACTCTGAGTGTACTAGCAATGCCATAAATGCAAACTAATATAGTGCAAATCAGGAAGACTTTCCATTTCATGCACCACAAATGAGCTATGAATTGTGTTAAAATTTATTCTTTTAGATTGATAAAAATTGAGTCAAAACATCAAGCTGAAAAACTGTTGATATGTGAAATAAATTATAATTCAATGATCTGTCATATGCTACTTATGAATTTTTATGAAATAATACATATGACAATAGACCATTTGCCAATTAAATGTTCTGAGTCATCGTGAATCATTTTCCTATTTAGATATTACAATGACGGGGGACAAAACCTCTGAATTTTCGGGTTTTTTCGTACAAAAGCACTGTTTTTACCAAGTGTAATTTCTATGTTGTCATTTTATTTAAAAAGTTTACCAGACAAGCCTAAATACATTTGAGACATTATATGCAAAATCAAATGGTTTTAAAGATGAATATCTTATTTTTAGCTTTTTGTTTGCCAAGAGAAGTCATGTTTTATGTAACCAAAAACCTCGAGAACTGTCTGGTCAAGTTGTAAAATTTTAATCTTGTAAAACCGATTCATATATCATTTAAATTATAAATGATTTTTTAAAAAATTTTCTTCTAGTTTAAATACTTGTTTTAATTTGCAACTGAAAAAAAAAACAACTATAAACATACTTATTTTAGTGATGAATTAATTTAGCAGTTTGTGTGCTGGGAGAGTAGCACTAATTTTAATACACTGCTAAAATACATGTTCTGACTTATAGTCTGTTTTTCGCTAATATAAATCATGCCAATTAATCAAGAATGTAAATTGCGCTAAAATACGTACACACTAAAATTAGTATGTTTACTGTAAATAAGATTCTGTCGCCTTTTGTGTTTTTATGAAAATTGGACGGTGGTGGCTAAGCTGTAAGGGTGTTAGCCTTTAAACCCGAGTGTCTCAATGGTGGGCTCGGTGACCAAGTGGTCTAATGCATGTGCTTATAGATCATAGTGTCTGTCAATGCTTGGGTTCGAATCCCACCCGGGACAAATCCTAGCATGAGAAAGTTTGTGAACCTTTTCTCTAGGCACTTCGGTTTTCTCCACCATCCCAGAACTGATCACCTCCAAATAAGTGGGAGAATCTGGAGTGGGGTGTAAGACTCAACTCGGAGCATCTCACCCCTGTGGATGTGATCCTCATAAATCTTAAGTCAGAAAGGGTTATTTTTCTTGTCATAAGCCTTTTCTTATTGGCCCTGTTTCCAGTTTAATGGACCAAGTGATTCAATTATCTGCAACATTGACTCTGAGTGTACTAGCAATGCCATAAATGCAAACTAATATAGTGCAAATCAGGAAGACTTTCCATTTCATGCACCACAAATGAGCTATGAATTGTGTTAAAATTTATTCTTTTAGATTGATAAAAATTGAGTCAAAACATCAAGCTGAAAAACTGTTGATATGTGAAATAAATTATAATTCAATGATCTGTCATATGCTACTTATGAATTTTTATGAAATAATACATATGACAATAGACCATTTGCCAATTAAATGTTCTGAGTCATCGTGAATCATTTTCCTATTTAGATATTACAATGACGGGGGACAAAACCTCTGAATTTTCGGGTTTTTTCGTACAAAAGCACTGTTTTTACCAAGTGTAATTTCTATGTTGTCATTTTATTTAAAAAGTTTACCAGACAAGCCTAAATACATTTGAGACATTATATGCAAAATCAAATGGTTTTAAAGATGAATATCTTATTTTTAGCTTTTTGTTTGCCAAGAGAAGTCATGTTTTATGTAACCAAAAACCTCGAGAACTGTCTGGTCAAGTTGTAAAATTTTAATCTTGTAAAACCGATTCATATATCATTTAAATTATAAATGATTTTTTAAAAAATTTTCTTCTAGTTTAAATACTTGTTTTAATTTGCAACTGAAAAAAAAACAACTATAAACATACTTATTTTAGTGATGAATTAATTTAGCAGTTTGTGTGCTGGGAGAGTAGCACTAATTTTAATACACTGCTAAAATACATGTTCTGACTTATAGTCTGTTTTTCGCTAATATAAATCATGCCAATTAATCAAGAATGTAAATTGCGCTAAAATACGTACACACTAAAATTAGTATGTTTACTGTAAATAAGATTCTGTCGCCTTTTGTGTTTTTATGAAAATTGGACGGTGGTGGCTAAGCTGTAAGGGTGTTAGCCTTTAAACCCGAGTGTCTCAATGGTGGGCTCGGTGACCAAGTGGTCTAATGCATGTGCTTATAGATCATAGTGTCTGTCAATGCTTGGGTTCGAATCCCACCCGGGACAAATCCTAGCATGAGAAAGTTTGTGAACCTTTTCTCTAGGCACTTCGGTTTTCTCCACCATCCCAGAACTGATCACCTCCAAATAAGTGGGAGAATCTGGAGTGGGGTGTAAGACTCAACTCGGAGCATCTCACCCCTGTGGATGTGATCCTCATAAATCTTAAGTCAGAAAGGGTTATTTTTCTTGTCATAAGCCTTTTCTTATTGGCCCTGTTTCCAGTTTAATGGACCAAGTGATTCAATTATCTGCAACATTGACTCTGAGTGTACTAGCAATGCCATAAATGCAAACTAATATAGTGCAAATCAGGAAGACTTTCCATTTCATGCACCACAAATGAGCTATGAATTGTGTTAAAATTTATTCTTTTAGATTGATAAAAATTGAGTCAAAACATCAAGCTGAAAAACTGTTGATATGTGAAATAAATTATAATTCAATGATCTGTCATATGCTACTTATGAATTTTTATGAAATAATACATATGACAATAGACCATTTGCCAATTAAATGTTCTGAGTCATCGTGAATCATTTTCCTATTTAGATATTACAATGACGGGGGACAAAACCTCTGAATTTTCGGGTTTTTTCGTACAAAAGCACTGTTTTTACCAAGTGTAATTTCTATGTTGTCATTTTATTTAAAAAGTTTACCAGACAAGCCTAAATACATTTGAGACATTATATGCAAAATCAAATGGTTTTAAAGATGAATATCTTATTTTTAGCTTTTTGTTTGCCAAGAGAAGTCATGTTTTATGTAACCAAAAACCTCGAGAACTGTCTGGTCAAGTTGTAAAATTTTAATCTTGTAAAACCGATTCATATATCATTTAAATTATAAATGATTTTTTAAAAAATTTTCTTCTAGTTTAAATACTTGTTTTAATTTGCAACTGAAAAAAAAACAACTATAAACATACTTATTTTAGTGATGAATTAATTTAGCAGTTTGTGTGCTGGGAGAGTAGCACTAATTTTAATACACTGCTAAAATACATGTTCTGACTTATAGTCTGTTTTTCGCTAATATAAATCATGCCAATTAATCAAGAATGTAAATTGCGCTAAAATACGTACACACTAAAATTAGTATGTTTACTGTAAATAAGATTCTGTCGCCTTTTGTGTTTTTATGAAAATTGGACGGTGGTGGCTAAGCTGTAAGGGTGTTAGCCTTTAAACCCGAGTGTCTCAATGGTGGGCTCGGTGACCAAGTGGTCTAATGCATGTGCTTATAGATCATAGTGTCTGTCAATGCTTGGGTTCGAATCCCACCCGGGACAAATCCTAGCATGAGAAAGTTTGTGAACCTTTTCTCTAGGCACTTCGGTTTTCTCCACCATCCCAGAACTGATCACCTCCAAATAAGTGGGAGAATCTGGAGTGGGGTGTAAGACTCAACTCGGAGCATCTCACCCCTGTGGATGTGATCCTCATAAATCTTAAGTCAGAAAGGGTTATTTTTCTTGTCATAAGCCTTTTCTTATTGGCCCTGTTTCCAGTTTAATGGACCAAGTGATTCAATTATCTGCAACATTGACTCTGAGTGTACTAGCAATGCCATAAATGCAAACTAATATAGTGCAAATCAGGAAGACTTTCCATTTCATGCACCACAAATGAGCTATGAATTGTGTTAAAATTTATTCTTTTAGATTGATAAAAATTGAGTCAAAACATCAAGCTGAAAAACTGTTGATATGTGAAATAAATTATAATTCAATGATCTGTCATATGCTACTTATGAATTTTTATGAAATAATACATATGACAATAGACCATTTGCCAATTAAATGTTCTGAGTCATCGTGAATCATTTTCCTATTTAGATATTACAATGACGGGGGACAAAACCTCTGAATTTTCGGGTTTTTTCGTACAAAAGCACTGTTTTTACCAAGTGTAATTTCTATGTTGTCATTTTATTTAAAAAGTTTACCAGACAAGCCTAAATACATTTGAGACATTATATGCAAAATCAAATGGTTTTAAAGATGAATATCTTATTTTTAGCTTTTTGTTTGCCAAGAGAAGTCATGTTTTATGTAACCAAAAACCTCGAGAACTGTCTGGTCAAGTTGTAAAATTTTAATCTTGTAAAACCGATTCATATATCATTTAAATTATAAATGATTTTTTAAAAAATTTTCTTCTAGTTTAAATACTTGTTTTAATTTGCAACTGAAAAAAAAACAACTATAAACATACTTATTTTAGTGATGAATTAATTTAGCAGTTTGTGTGCTGGGAGAGTAGCACTAATTTTAATACACTGCTAAAATACATGTTCTGACTTATAGTCTGTTTTTCGCTAATATAAATCATGCCAATTAATCAAGAATGTAAATTGCGCTAAAATACGTACACACTAAAATTAGTATGTTTACTGTAAATAAGATTCTGTCGCCTTTTGTGTTTTTATGAAAATTGGACGGTGGTGGCTAAGCTGTAAGGGTGTTAGCCTTTAAACCCGAGTGTCTCAATGGTGGGCTCGGTGACCAAGTGGTCTAATGCATGTGCTTATAGATCACAGTGTCTGTCAATGCTTGGGTTCGAATCCCACCCGGGACAAATCCTAGCATGAGAAAGTTTGTGAACCTTTTCTCTAGGCACTTCGGTTTTCTCCACCATCCCAGAACTGATCACCTCCAAATAAGTGGGAGAATCTGGAGTGGGGTGTAAGACTCAACTCGGAGCATCTCACCCCTGTGGATGTGATCCTCATAAATCTTAAGTCAGAAAGGGTTATTTTTCTTGTCATAAGCCTTTTCTTATTGGCCCTGTTTCCAGTTTAATGGACCAAGTGATTCAATTATCTGCAACATTGACTCTGAGTGTACTAGCAATGCCATAAATGCAAACTAATATAGTGCAAATCAGGAAGACTTTCCATTTCATGCACCACAAATGAGCTATGAATTGTGTTAAAATTTATTCTTTTAGATTGATAAAAACTGAGTCAAAACATCAAGCTGAAAAACTGTTGATATGTGAAATAAATTATAATTCAATGATCTGTCATATGCTACTTATGAATTTTTATGAAATAATACATATGACAATAGACCATTTGCCAATTAAATGTTCTGAGTCATCGTGAATCATTTTCCTATTTAGATATTACAATGACGGGGGACAAAACCTCTGAATTTTCGGGTTTTTTCGTACAAAAGCACTGTTTTTACCAAGTGTAATTTCTATGTTGTCATTTTATTTAAAAAGTTTACCAGACAAGCCTAAATACATTTGAGACATTATATGCAAAATCAAATGGTTTTAAAGATGAATATCTTATTTTTAGCTTTTTGTTTGCCAAGAGAAGTCATGTTTTATGTAACCAAAAACCTCGAGAACTGTCTGGTCAAGTTGTAAAATTTTAATCTTGTAAAACCGATTCATATTTCGGTCGGAATTTTAATTGGCAAATCCAGTATTCAATAAATCTTTTATGGCTATAAGCTTTCATTTTGTTAATTTAAAAGATAAAGAGATAGACAAATAAATAAATAAATAAATAAATAAATAAACAAATAAATAAATATAACAAATAGTAACAAAAAAAGTATAAAATAAAATAAATAAAACAAAAAATCAAAATTAAAAAAAATAAATAAATAAATAAACTAAATTTACAAGAAAAAAAAAACATATGTTGCCATGCAAATTAAAGAAATCACTATTAGCAAGTAAAACTTAAAAAAAAAGCTTAAATTTGAACAAGTTTTCAATTTTTTTTAAAAAAAAATATTATACCATGCATATTATGTCCATAACTTGGTGTTGGTGTAGGTGATACACTAGGCGTCTTGTTTTTTTTCTTCTTGAATATCAGGAAAACGATGATGAATACGATAACAATAAGAGCTACAACGCCTGCCACGACACCAGCTATAACAAGGGCAGTGTTCCCACCAGCCTTTTCTGTAAAAAAAAAAAAATAAAAAAAAATAAATAAAGTACTACAGTAAAACATCTGGAAGTGGTCATCTGTGTAGCACGGTCACCTGTCAGTAGCAGTCAGTCTGAAACAGTCCCTAATTTTTTTTACTTTATCATGAACTTCCATTTTAATAACTATATATTAATATTGGTGATTTGTGTATTATTTTATAACTGTCAAATTGGAGAAGTTAAAGTCAAATTCAAATCAAGGGGCATAACTGGTCCTAAAAAATTTCGACCCCGTCTGCAAAGGTCACCTGTCAACAAAGGGCACTTTTAGCCAGTCCCTCAAGTGGCCTTTGTAGACAGAATTTACTGTATATCAAAATTAACCCCCAAAATATTCCATTGTTTATTGACATTTTACATTTAGTAATATTCACTACTCTATTCAGGGCCACTGCGGTAGCTCAGTT
Organism: Tegillarca granosa; assembly: GCA_029721355.1. Classification (NCBI taxonomy): domain Eukaryota; kingdom Metazoa; phylum Mollusca; class Bivalvia; order Arcoida; family Arcidae; genus Tegillarca; species Tegillarca granosa. The sequence goes on from CM056603.1 coordinate 36,827,620, forward strand.
GGTAGAGTGCTCGCTTGAAGTGGAAGGTCGTGGGTTCGAACCCCGGCCGGGTCTGACCCAAGACTTGAAAGTGGGTAGTGACTGTTTTTTTGCCAAGCACTCGGCATTACAAAATGAAAGTCACGGTTCTTTCGGATGGGAACTTAAATTAAACGAGGTCCCTTGTCATGGCAGGCATGGCACGATAAAGAACCCTGCTGTATAATGCCATCAGCGCAACGCACAGGCAAAATTTCTGCACTGTCGCCTATAGCTGGCAACATCACGATATAAGTGATATATTCTTGACTGGAACATTAAACACCATTTCTCAACTCAACTCTTACTCTATTCAGGTATAGACTTCTGCAGTTTTAGAATGAAAAAATGCTTTCCCGTTTTTTGTCCTCTCGTTCCACTGATGGACAGTGTAAAGTGGAATGAATGAATGAATTTCAATTTCATGGCTAAATTATTTTTGTGGTTATTTGGCAGCCATAAATATTTATACCCAGTAAATATATTAGTACATCCCGCATTTATAATGATATAAACTTATAATAGCCAAAAGTGGGGTAGGAGCATTCTCTTTATTTTTGGACGCCTACCATGGCAGAAGAAAACTTGTTAAAAGACACCAATCTGCGAATTTAATACACGTATTAAGCCATAATTGTTTGATTTTTAGAAGCATTAAAATTTTACATGATGACCTCTGACCTTGTTGAACTTTAAGATACATACCTCCATAGGAATATGGTGTTAATGACCATTTAAAAGACTGAGTGTCCACTGTTAAAACCTGACCATTGTGGTCAGTTATAGTAAGAGTTTCTGTCTGGACTTTGTCCTGTAAGCGAGCCAAGATAACACCGATGGTATCCTCTGTCTGAGAACTCCTCTTAAGTATAGCAAATGTCACAATTATACTTCCTACAAAATATTTATAATTATGTTATCAATATTTTTTGATTTTGCAACTATTTTTTGTTTCACTAATGTAACAAAAGAGAGAAAGAAAGACAGAGACAGAGAAAGAGAGAATGTTTTTAGTTAGAAAGGGATGTTTACAGTTAATAAGTTTGATACTACATGGACATGACCTCATTGCCTCATTTTGCAGTGAAATAAATATGTTTGCAGAGTAGTCTCCCTTTCCTTTGACTTGCAGTAAATTGTGAAGCAGTGATGTTCTGAGGAAATAGTGGCAATGTATCAAGGTTTTACTGTTTAATGTAATCACTTCACATTTACTTTTTCTAAAAGATTCAAAACAAGCAATAAGATGATGTGCAATGATCTAATCACACCCCCATCCCCTTCATGTTGGTGGGTTCTTTAGAATTTTTTATTTTTTCACTTATATCAGAAAATGTTCTGAAGTAACGGAAAGAAAAAAAAAAAAAAACTTGTGGTCGTTCTTTGGGCACTCAAGTTTTCTTCAGCATCCCAGAACTGACTGCTTCAGAATAGGTAAAAAGTTTTGGGATGCAGGGGTGGGTATGTTGGGTTTGGTTGTAAAAACACCCATCCCTCCATTCCATTCCAATCTTTTTGACTAAAGGTCAAGATACTTTACTCAATACATTATGTAAATTTACTTGTGACTTGTCATCGAAGCATATCTTTAAATATTAAATAAAGGCCAAAGGTATGATCTATATTTATATATGTAATTTTTAAATATAAGATAACATTAAAGGAGTTTTATGCCTCAGTCTCATGGTGGAAATAATCGAAGTGCCTGGAGAAAACTCCGACCTTCTGCAAGCTGACCAACAAACTTCTTCACAAAAGGACCTGCCTCTTGTTGGATTCCAACCATGGTGTTGAGGGTTGCTGTAATCCATAATCAGATGTTTAAAATCAATAGGTCCCTTATGGCCCTTGAAATGTTCAAACAAGGGCCCATAAAACACCGGTCATAATAGAAAGATGGTCTTATTGTAGAGGAAAACATTACAGTAGGTTTTACATATTGGTCTTTATAGACAGGTTATTTTACAAAGAGGTTATCAATATAGTAGGATTTACTTTACCTGAACGAGTGGACAAATCAGATATTCTAGATAAACTAACGCTCAATGTAGTTGATAATTCCTGTTTGAAATGGCTGTTCATATCAGATTGAGAAGAAAATGTGGCGAGTGTGCTGTCGTAATCGTTTGTAAAAACAAGCCAGGTGTACACTTTATCTGCTGTAGATGGAACATCTATTGAGCTTGGTGTAGTTGATGTTGCTAAAATTAATAAAATAAAGAATTTTGATTAATAGAAGGATTCATAGAGCAAAATACTTCATTGACAAAACACTGAATGCTGGCAGAGGTATGACAAAATTTACTTTGAAAAATTAAACCTCTATTCTTCTTCTTTCTTTCTTTCTCTCTCTCTTCAAAGTTATTTCTGTGGTAATTTTCTTTTTCTCTTTACTGATCAATGAAGTCTCTCAGTCTTTCTCCCCATACTGGTTTATGTTCTCTCTCTCTCTCTCTCTCTCCATACTGGTTTATGTACACATGCACACACTCTCTTTCTCCATATGGGTTTTTTGTACACTCTCTCTCTCTCTCTCTCTCTCTCTCTCTCTCTCTTTCTTTCTCTTTCCATACCTGTTTCTGTAGTTTCAGCCTCTGTTGTGATAATTTCGTCCTGCACTGGTCCCTCAAACACACTGCAATGTATTTAAAACAACTTATGTTTGCCAAAAAACTCTTCTAAAACAATTAGGGGGCTGTAGAGACTGAGTAGGGGCCACAAAGACTGAGTAGGGGCCACAGAGACTGAGTGGGGGCCATAGAGATTGAGTAAGGGGCCACAGAGACTGAGTGGGGGCCATAGAGACTGAGTAAGGGGCCATAGAGACTGAGTGGTTGGAAGCCCGTGGTTATAAATTACATCACCCATCACCCTCTATGCTAGAATCTTTGTGTAAAAGAAACTGATAAAGAGAAGGTAATACAATTAGCTACAATTGGCTACAATTACAAAGAACCTTGTAAAATAAAGGTCACCTATAAATAACAAAGTAAAATTTGTAAAATAATGGACATCCATGTAAAAATAATACTTTTTCATGTAAAAATAATTAGAACAATTTGCATCAATCTATGGTTGCTTGGTGAGGTCTATATTTTAGCACATTTTAAGAAATGAGATAATTTGATGAAAACCGACCAGTAAAAGCAAGACATCCCACATCTTCTCATACTTAATGCTAAGAACACAAACCTGATCTGCAATTGTTTTAAGTAGGCCAAAGAGTTAGCCAATGTGCCATATGCACAATAATGGAGAAATTCTGTACTCTACTCTGTACTGTGCAATATTATTCTTTGAATTTATTAAGTAAAATTTATTACAACTTTTTTTTTAAATTGAGCAAAAATTTGGAGATGTGAATCAAAAGTCATAAAAAATATAAGCATGCAATACCTGAGTATACCAGTCTCATAACATGAACATCTGACTTCATACACAGAGCAGTTAGCACCAGCTTTGGCGTAGCCATATGAGGTACAAGTTTCATTGGTCCAGTTAGAACTTTTCCACATCATACACTACAACAGATAAATGATAAACAATTCATAGATATTGATTCTAGTTCAAGCATACCAATCATGACTTTTTATATACAATTTAGTTACCCAGTTTGTAGCATGGTTATCTCCCTTTGGTCAATTGGATTGGATTTGATTAATGCTGTTTTATGCACAAATCAAGATTCTTTCACTCATATTGAGGTGGTCAGTTCTAAGATGGTGGAGAAAACTAGAGTACCCCGGGTAAATCACTGATCTTGGCAAACAGACTGAGAAACTTTCTCACACTAAGATCTGCTCAAACCTAGCCCCCCCCCCCCCCCCCCCCCCCCCCCCAAAAAAAAAAAAAAAACAAAAAAAAAAAAAAAACAAACAAACAAAAAAAAACCACACACACACTTGGTGTAATATTGGCAGTAAGTGATTACAGTAAATTCTATAGGAGTTAGGTATTTAATTAACACTTGGCTTGTCTGATGAAAGCCTCAGTGGCTAGGTGGTCTAAAGAACTTCTCATGGCAATGTTCAAATTCCAATAAGACAGATCCCAGATCAGCACCTCTAATATTGCCTAGGTTCAATTTTAATTCCGGCAGATCCTTGTATGGTTAGCTGCTGAAGGTCACTGGTTTTCTCCAGGCACTCTAGTTTTCCCTACATCTCTTACTACCTACAACTAAATTAAAGAATCTCCTACTTGGACATGAAATGCCATTACTCACGCTTCTTCCACTGTAGAGAAGCCATCAGACTGATAAAATTCTGTACAGTTTAGGTCTCTCAAAATTCCAAAATAGTACTTGGCCAACTTAAAGCTGCATTAAGTTTTCCAAAGAAAAAATTAAAACGGTGCTAATCTAATTAATGATGTTCCTAATGAACAATGTTACATTTGGTCCAACGATAAAAGCTCGAAAAAATACAGAAATTACAGTACTTACCCAGCAAGATGCAGCATTTGGGATCTAATATTAGAACATGGTTACGTCATCAAAAAACCTGGTCATTTAAACATAACTTTCAAAACGGTAAAATACGATAAATTAAACACAGAACTTCGTTGAATTTGTCTTTTTTGACATAGTAAGGGATACATAACACCATTTCAAATTTATCTGGATATTAATGAAGGACAATTAAAGCAATCTGTCATGTTTCACCTTTGATTCTAGGGTTTTCCGTACATCTGTGTGCATGCTCCAAGCTCATAATTACCATAGTAAACACTGACCAACCGGTCAGAGGATTCTGTTTATTTACAGCTAAAAGAAATGAAATTTTAGAAAATGAATCTCATGGATCGTGGTAAGAAGATATCTATTTTTAAAAAAACATATTTTTAGAAAATCAAAAAAAATTCAGAAAATTAAAAAACTTAATGCAGCTTTTGATTCTGATGGTAGTTTTTCCCAATTTTACCTGAAATCCATATGCTGTTGTATTGACGGCACCGATAATTGGAACAAATACATCGATTGGTGCTGTAAGATTTGTGACGGTCATAAAGTTGTAGGTCTCTGGATTAATCATCTTTAAAAACACAACATTACTTCTCTGTACCAGTTCTCCATATCCAGTTGATGATGTCACTGTAACGAGATCCATCGTCATCTGAGCCGATGCCAGACAAGCTCCATAACACTGGGTTGTTCCATCATTAGTACAGTTCCAGAATGTGTACAAGTTCTGAATATCAGATCCATACTGAACCTAAAATAAATAAAAGAGAAGTTAATACTATGGTACGGTATGGTATGTTTTTTTTCATCAACTTACCTTCAATCTTAAACCCTGAACAAACTAATATTAAAATGCTTACCGTAATTCCAACTGGTTTTTTTTTTTTCATTTGTGTAATATACATGAATGCTACTGCTTTAGTGTAGAATCTTGAACAAGTGGCAAAATTCAAGGCTATTGGTTTTTATAATTTTTACTTCACATCAGCAAATTTTCAGCCATTCATCATGTGAGCAAAACTGTTTATTAATCTCTGAAGATTATCAAAAAAATTTGATTCATGATATGCGAATGTGAATTTTCATGGTCTTCCTTATACTGGTACTTGAGCACACTTGGGATGACTATAACATGCTAGCTCACAGAATCAGTATGCTGTAGAAAGGCATTACACTCCCCTAGTCACATTAACTTGACACTGAACGATTTAGCTGATTCTATGTCCTCTTTATGCTGTTTCTATGTCCTCTTTATGCTGTTGTGCCAGGCAATATAGCTATATCTCAAATTTTAGTTTTATGTGCGACTTCCTATTCTTGAAGCAAAAGCTCTACCTCTGGGGCACCAAGATTTCAAGGTCAACGATTTCTCATTCAAAAACTAGTGGTTTGACCCTTAGACAGACTACAAGATATATCTTTAGCTTGAAATAACAATTTTTGCAAAAATTAACTGATATAAAACTGTCCTGATTTAAATTTAATTTAGTTTTTTTTTAAGTCCTAAAGAGAGAAGAAACATGTTCGGGCAGAAAGTAGAATATTCTTGAGGACCAATTAAGCATTGAATTACACAGCTTCATGAATTACACAAAAGTGTGCACAGCATCCATTCAGGTTATTTCTCAACAACCTGTATGAATATCAGATTCAATGCTTATAATTAAATTTTAAAGACAACTTAATCAAATGAGAAAATAACTTTATGCAATTTTTTGCTTTTAATAACTTTAAAACAAGGTAAAACGATGGGCATTAAAAGTAGTTTGTTCTAGATTACGTACGTCACAAACACTTCCGCACGTGAGTTCGAGTTATTGAGAAATGACATGAACATAATTTCAATTTTCAACCAATGGAATCATTAGAAATTTTTCCAATTTAATCATTACTTACTTGAACTGGATATGCAACATAACTGGGACAATCATTACAAGTGACTTGAATGAGTTCTGTTGCTATGGTATCCATTGACCTCTTTCTGATTCTGAGAGTGGTGAGTTTTGATTGGATAACAGTGGCAGGTTCAGCATTGGTGACCTCAGCACATAGACCAATCATGACATTGTTTAGAACTGTCAAATAATCTGAAGCAGACTGGGAGGTTATGTCTTCAAGATTCTGGGCTAAAAATGTTGTGCTGTAAGTATTCAACGTGTTAGTGGCCTGAAATAGAAAACAAGAATTCCATGGATTTAACTGTCTTGTCTGGTTAGTTGAGTAGAAAATACATTACTTTAACATACACTTTCACATTTTGACATGGTGCTGCCCCTGCCACCAACGATGACACCGTAAAAGTAACACTAAAGTCTTGCCTTATGGCAATGCCAGATTATGAAAAACTGTAGTTGAAAAAGTTCATAAAGTGTCAAAAAGAAGTCCATTAACCCATTTAATGTGTGCCCACTCTTTTTGCAAATATTCAATTCAACCATGACAGTTCAAGTAAGCACACGCATATGACGGGAATCACAAAAAGAAAGGTTGTTGACCTTAGATTCAAGATGGCTTCCTAAAGACAAGAATTCAAAAAAGAAGTTTAAATAAATTCTGAAGTCAACATGCAAACTGCTTGGCAAGAACAGTTGATAGACGATAGATGCACATTGTGGAAGACAACTCATGCCTAACATAATTTTATGTGTGCATAAAGTACTATTAATTTAATATCAGCAATTATAATAAGTAATTTCTAATAATTCTTTTTCATATCTTATTTTCAAACATGAACATATTTTAACAAAGAAAATTTGTCCTTAAATAGTGTTGGGGTTATTGATACCATCATGTGTGTGTGTGTGTGTGTGTGTGTGTGTGTGTGTGTGTGTGTGTGTGTGTGTGTACACATGCACGTGTGTGCTTGTTCATTAATATGTCTTTGAATTTATGTTCCAATGAATACAGTTTAAAGGCTGCAATAAAAAATGTGGCGAGTCCACAACTTGGAACAAGAATTCCAAGAATTTAAATGTCTCGCCTGGTTAGTTTTTTGATTAAGTTGAAAATACATAACTTTAACATAAACTTTCACATTTTGACACGCCGCTGTCACTGCCTACAGTGACAACGGAAAAGTAATACCTAAGTCTTGCCTTATGGCAATACCAGGCTCAACAAAAACCAGAAAGCCAATGGCTACAGTATGACACAAACTTACAGTTGATGCAGACATTGGGGTTACAGATGATGATGATGATGATGATCCACCACTACTGGGTACAGCTCTCTTACGTCTTTTTCGTGCTGAAACAGAAATGGATGATGTAATTGTTTTGATATACATGTATACATAATTTAATAAGCTAAATTATGGACTTTAAACTTGTTATCTCTCAAATGAAACAAAGACCATCAGTATGACTGTATCACATAAGTTTGCTACACATCAAGCAAATCGAAGTAATTTTGCACACAGAAAATTTCAACACTTTGACCATCCAAAAACATTTTAACAAAACTTAGACACTGAAGGTAAAAGACTGACTCAAATACTTAAGCTGACACAGGAAAATGTTGTTTTACATCACATCAGTAATTATTCAGCAATTCATGAAAAGAATTCTGTTATTAATCTCAAGGATTAATCTCAACACAAATTCATGTGATGTATGAGTATGCAAGTGTACCAATGTCCATTATGGTGACCTAAAGAGTGCTAGCACACTAGGAAAACCAACTTCTTATTTAATACATATAACATACCTGTTTGGGAAGACCCTGTGGTCACAAGTACTGCCAACTGGTAAGCATTCTGCTGAGCTTGTACGATAACATCCAGTGACAACGCTCCTTTATTTCCAAGGTCTCCAAGTAAGTTATTTAATGTGCCAAGAACATCACTGGTTTCTGACGGATCATATCTGGTAAAACAGTAAATCAGATGTGTAAAACATGAACTTACGACTCAAATATAACATCTATTCTTTTTTACAACTTTGAGTTTAGACAAGCAACAGAAAAAATTAAAGTCTTACATGTGGTTTTGTGGTCTAAAGCCCAAACAAATGGACTACTGTATGTTTCACCACCTAGGTTCAAATCCTCACTCAGGTAGATCCTTGTGATAGAAAGTGTCAGACGACTTGGCACTCTGGTTTTCTCCACCATCCCAGAACTGATCATTTTGATACAAGTAGAAAACCTTGACTATGGCATAAAACTCCATAACTTTACTCAAGAATAGATAACCTTAAAATAATAAAGAGTCTTGACTGGATCATTTAACACCATTTCTTCACTCAACCATCCCAAAACTGACCAGCTTTAAATAAGTGGAAGAATTTTAACTAATTAAAATGAAAAAAAAAAAAAACCTCTCTTAACCATCCCAGAACTAAGAATCTAAATCAAAAAAAAAAAAAAATTGTAACTTCACTCAACCATCCTATAACTGACCACCATGATAAAAGCGGAAGAATCTTGATGAGGCCATTTCTACATACCCACTCATAACTGATGTGATTGAACTACTTACGATGGTGCGAGAGTATACAGTATACTTTTAACAACTGTATTGACTAATGTCTGTAGTATCATAGATGTCCCATCTATAGCTGTGGTCAAGCTGACCGCCATACCTGTCGCTTTATCCATATCTGGTAAATAAAGAAAAAACAAAAACTACATGACTTTTTCTGATCTTTAACTAAAATGATAACCCTAAATCAGGAAATTTTTATATTTATTTTGAGTATATAATCACAGGATTGACAAGACAAATAAACAAAAAAAAAAAAAAAAAAAAAAAAAAAAAAAAAAAAAAAAAAAAAAAAAAAAAAAAAAAAACAACTTTTATGAATATTTCATTTTGATGCATTTTATTTGTTGCATTTGCAATCATCTGACATCACAATTATAATAGTACTGTGTGAATATCTTGAAAGAAATAAAATCCACAAAAATAAATTGATTTGAAAAATCCTGATTTACTGTAATCATGTCTAATTATATATCAATCGAAGTACTAAACTGTTTCTTATTTTATATTGCCCAGTTTTTTTGACAACTATCAGCCTCCTTATAGAAACTTCTGTAGCATCTACAGGTGGACTTTTTCAAACTTTTCATATGTGTTCTTAGAATCCACTGAGATCTGGAATTTTATTTTGGACTATTGGTCTGAAATTATAGTCTGGAATGAGATTTGAGTCCAGAACCTGTGAATTTTGAAGCCAGTGACAGGATTTTATTTTATTTCGCTTAGTCTGTCTCAATGAATTCTATTTAAGGGCCTCCTTAGAATGAACAGGTGGACTACATAGTTCTGTTTAGCATGCAACAAGTCCCAATACCTCATTTTTGAGTCTCAACTAAAAACTACTCTAGGAGCGAGCTTTAAACAGCTCAATTATGGGCAGGATATAAAAATCACCTCAGACAGTTTACAAGTCTAAAATGAGATTCGATTCCACAAACCTTGGACTTCAAAAGCCATGGCCCAGTTTACAAGTCTAAAATAAGATTCAAATCCACAAACCTTGGACTTCAAAAGCCATGACCCAGTTTTCGAGTCTAAAATGAGATTCGAATCCACAAACCTTGGACTTCAAAAGCCATGACCCAGTTTACGAGTCTAAAATGAGATTGGAATCCACAAACCTTGGACTTCAAAAGCCATGGCCCAGTTTACAAGTCTAAAATAAGATTCAAATCCACAAACCTTGGACTTCAAAAGCCATGACCCAGTTTATGAGTCTAAAATGAGATTTGAATCCACAATCCTTGGACTTCAAAAGCCATGACCCAGTTTACGAGTCTAAAATGAGATTCGAATCCACAAACCTTGGACTTCAAAAGCCATGACCCAGTTTACGAGGTCTTAAATGAGATTGGAATCCACAAACCTTGGACTTCAGTTTCTTAACAATTGACAAAAATGTTTTTATTTCAAACTAACAACTTTTGGCAATTTTTTTGAACTAGGGATTAAATATTAGAGATAACACTGAACACAAGTGTTTTAGACTTGAAGTGATTTTCAAAATGATACCTTACATGTAAATTCTTGAATACCTTACAAATTAATAAAATAATCAAGATTTCAAATTTCCCTAATTTCAGTAGAGTAAAATCTTTGTTAAGGAATGATTGTGAAACTGGGGTCAGTAATATATAAATAGTGCCCTTGGTTGTGGGAAAAATGGAGGATTGTCTCCCCTTGGGAGATAATGTTCACTCGAGGAGATAATCCTCCATATTTTCCTCAATTAAGGGCACTATTTACTTTATTGATGATTTTTTACAGCTTTTATTCCGACAAAGCCTGTTTAAAATGGGTAAAATTGCATCTGATAAAGAACTGTAGAAGTTACTGGTCTATAGCTTAAATAGTGGCTGAGTGGTCTAAAACGCACGCTTACGGATTACAGCACCTCCCACCGCCTGGGTTCGATTCCCACTTGGGACAGATCCTAGTGTGAGAAAGTTTGTCAGTATGCTTGCAGAAGGTTGGTGGTTTTCTCTGGGCACTTCGGTTTCTTCCACCATCCCAGAACTGACCGCCTCGAAATAAGTGAAAGAATCTTGACTGGGGAGTAAAACATCATTACTCCACTCTTCTCCACTCTATAGATTACATAATCTTAAGTAGGATTACTCAGTAGTGTCCATGAAATATGGAGGATTGCCTCCTCTTGGGAGATAATGTTCACTCGAGAGATAATCTTCCATATTTTCCTCAACTAAGGGCACTATTTACTTTATTATACCGAACAAAAATGATGTCTTTTACCTTTTACAGGACAAAGCCTGTTTAACATGCATAAAATTGCATCTGATAAAGAACTGTAGAAGCTACTGGTCTTTAGCTTACATAGTGGCTGAGTGGTCTTAAACGCACGCTTACGGATTACAGCACCTCCCACCGCCTGGGTTCGATTCCCACTTGGGACAGATCCTAGTGTGAGAAAGTTTGTCAGTATGCTTGCAGAAGGTTGGTGGTTTTCTCTGGGCACTTCGGTTTCTTCCACCATCCCAGAACTGACCGCCTCGAAATAAGTGAAAGAATCTTGACTGGGGAGTAAAACATCATTACTCCACTCTTCTCCACTCTATAGATTACATAATCATAAGTAGGATTACTCAGTAGTGTCCATGAAATATGGAGGATTGCCTCCTCTTGGGAGATAATGTTCACTCGAGAGATAATCTTCCATATTTTCCTCAACTAAGGGCACTATTTACTTTATTATACCGAACAAAAATGATGTCTTTTACCTTTTACAGGACAAAGCCTGTTTAACATGCATAAAATTGCATCTGATAAAGAACTGTAGAAGCTACTGGTCTTTAGCTTACATAGTGGCTGAGTGGTCTTAAACGCACGCTTACGGATTACAGCACCTCCCACCGCCTGGGTTCGATTCCCACTTGGGACAGATCCTAGTGTGAGAAAGTTTGTCAGTATGCTTGCAGAAGGTTGGTGGTTTTCTCTGGGCACTTCGGTTTCTTCCACCATCCCAGAACTGACCGCCTTGAAATAAGTGAAAGAATCTTGACTTGGGAGTAAAACATCATTACTCCACTCAACTCCACTCTATAGCTTACATAATCTTAAGTAGGATTACTCGGTAGTTTCCGTGATGGACATTCATAAGTTTCCATGCCTAGCGGTAAACATTGCAATATCCTATGACAATGTTGACTGCTGCTTTAAACACTGTGATTTAAACATTGTTTCATACCAATGTGATTAGAAATTGACCAATAACAGTTTTAAGAATTTTCCGTGATGTATAATAATAGTACAACTTGACTTAGCCCACCATTATCATTAAATCATTTTTAGCTTTCTACAAAAATCAGTGTTGACAGAAGAGAACAACTTTGTCAGAATTTAATTATAGTCCTAAATATGATTTGGGTTATCTCAGAAAGTTTACAAGCACCATATCAGGTTTAAACCCAGAACCCTTGACTTTTAAAAGTCAATGGCAGTACCACTTGACTTTGCCCACCATCAATATTAATAATCATGTGACATTACCTCCAGTCTGTAAGATGACATCCATTGTTTGTTTTGTTTCATCGATATCTTGAGTTGTAAGTATTTTATCGTCCACCTGGAGGACTTGTATTTTATCTTTAACAGAACAAGCTCCAGATGAATCACAGACTTTTACTCTAACATCATGGATACCTGAAAAAAGAAAACAAGAAAGTTAAACAATTATGTCTGTCAAAATGAAAAAAAAATGTCAAAGACGTGGAGTTATGATAAAAGGGAATAAGCTTGCATTGCCAGCTGAGGTTTGTGGAAAGTACTTTAATATTATTCCAATTCAACTGGCAGAAAGGTTGGGTATGTAAGAGTATGGATTTGTGATTAAAGGGGCATGGGTTTTCATCCCAGTTGGGATGTCCATTAGCTATGTGCTTAAAATTCACATTACTCTGGTTATTCCAATTACTAAGCTGGGAGGTTGGGTTGGTAAGGACATAGACTCATGATCATAGAGTTATGGGTTTACATCCTAGCTGAGGCATTTGGGATGTCCTTGAGCAAGATGTTTAGTTTCACTTTTACTCTAGATCACCCAGCTTAAATGTTGGGTGCGTAAGGGCATAGACTCATGATCATAGGGGTATGTGTTTACACCCTAGCTGAGGCATGTGGAATTTCTTGAGCAAGGTGTTTTTTTCTTTCAAATCACTCCAGTTCACCCAGCTGAAAGGGGGGGTAGGTAAGGACAAAGACAATAGGGGTATGGGTAGGTAATTCTCAATCTGATTCAACCATTTATAAACATGGGTGAGTCTAAGTTGCAAAAGCAGGTAATAATAGCATGTTGCTGTTTTATTTAATCATGCCTTCTTGTGTTTTGTTTGTTATAATATCCCTTATATTAAAATAGACTCGCCATATACATTTCTATATTTTTTGGAATTAATTATATCAAGAGGCTAAGAAACCTATAACTGTGAAGAAGTTATATCCTACCAGAAGTTGTTATAAAGCTGTATGAAACAACATCGACCAGACCACGTGTGTTCAGTTGTATCCATGATTCTCCTGTTTTTCTTGTAAAGAATGTGAAATAAAGTGCATCATTTTCACTATCTGACCATCCATCACCAATGGTCAGCTCAAACTCTGTTTCCAAAGCAGTGCCATTTGCTGGACTTACCTAGAAGCAAATAAAATATAAATCTCAACAGCTGTAGATTATTTTTTGTATGATACTGTCTTCACAAATTGAACGACAAAGCCTAATTCATAAAACTTGGTGTTTTGGTCATTTTTAAACCCAAACTCTGCTGTTTTGGATTTCAACATAGTGAATGGGTTCGCATTATACCAGAAGTAGACTTTTAACATTGGTAGACTGGAATATCTAAATGTAGGGTTCAATGTTAAGAGGGGCACGCTGACAAATTTTTAATTGCGTTGGGGTCAAAGACTCTGTAAAGCAGTCCTAACCCATATCAGAAAGTAAATGAAGAGGTTGTGATGTTATTTAGTGAAAAATTTGAGGTCTTCGGATTTTAATTCTCAGATTCACTTGAAGGATTATGGCAGAGAGGAATTTCAGTCTACACTCTGTGTTCTGGCCCTTTAGTTCACTTGGCCAATAAAGAACCTATATGAATTGAAGTTTATATGAGATATTTCTCAGATACATGCAGCTCATGTTCAAATGTAAATTCCTTGGTTAACAGCATGTTGAATATGTGAAGATTTTCACTATAACTCTCTAAGTCATTTAATTTATATACATACAGTTCTTTTTATCATTTTTAGGTATTGAGATTAAAATTAAAAGCATGATTGAAAGTTTTATATAAATTTGAAAGAAATATACTGTTATCATTATTTCATTACTTTTAAAGCTTAATCATTTTGCATTTGCCATAAATATGTTCTTGAGTTTGTGCAATAAAGTTTATAATCATTATGTATTCTTGCCGAATAATATATCATATGCATATTAACAGGGTAAAAAAGTCCTCAATATTAACAACGATTTTTAAAAAAATCTTTCCAAACTTGTCGGCTTTTTACTAAGATTATGTTAAGCTTGTATGAACTACTAATTACTTACAGAAAAATCCCCAATTTCTGGAGGTGAATTCACAGTCACATAAATGTTTGAAGTTGCCTGTAAATCATTTTCCGTGTTAGTTGCCGTAACTCGCAAAGCAAATTTAGCACCAGGTGGCAGCTGTGAGGCAGTATACAAAGAAAACTTGAAGTTTTGAATCGCTTCATTCTTCCGTGCAAATAATTGATTTGTGGGTATATAGACTGCTAACTCCACAAAATCATAACCTAGAAAGCATAAATTGAAAATTAAAAACTTTCCCATCAAAGATAACATGCTCATTAGCTCACATGCACATCAAATCCACATTAGAAAAAATACTTATGTCAGTTTTAAAATGTTCTCCAGACACTTGGGTTTTCTCCACAATCCCTGACTTGGTATGAGTGACATAAGTGAAAGAATCTTGACAGGGACATTCACTTCATTAGTCTTCACCATTCTCCTCCCAGTATACATACAAGGAAAGTCCTCCCCACAATCACAGTACATAGTTACTGGTCAAGTACTATTCACTATACTGGTCACTCAGTGGTTCATACAGTATACCAGGAGAGTACACAATCCCAGTACATAGTTTCTGACCCAGTACTGGTCATACTGGTCACTAAGTAGTTCATACAGTATACCAGGTAAGTCCTACCCACAAACCAAGTGCATAGTTACTAGTCCAGTACTGGTCACTATACTGGTCACACAGTGGTTCATACAGTATACCAGGAAAGTACACAATCCCAGTACATAGTTACTGACCCAGTACTGGTCACTATACTGGTCACTCAGTGGTTCATACAGTATACCAGGTAAGTCCTACCCACAAACCAAGTGCATAGTTGCTAGTCCAGTACTGGTTACTATACTGGTCACTCAGTGGTTCATACAGTAAACCAGGAAAGTACACAATCCCAAGTACATAGTTACTGACCCAGTACTGGTCACTATACTGGTCACTCAGTGGTTCATACAGTAAACCAGGAAAGTACACAATCCCAGTACATAGTTACTGACCCAGTACTGGTCACTATACTGGTCACTCAGTGGTTCATACAGTAAGCCAGGAAAGTACACAATCCCAGTACATAGTTACTGACCCAGTACTGGTCACTATACTGGTCACTCAGTGGTTCATACAGTATACATACCAGGAGAGTACACAATCCCAGTACATAGTTTCTGACCCAGTACTGGTCACTATACTGGTCACTCAGTGGCTCATACAGTATACCAGGAAAGTACACAATCCCAGTACATAGTTACTGACCCAGTACTGGTCACTATACTGGTCACTCAGTGGTTCATACAGTATACCAGGTAAGTCCTACCCACAAACCAAGTGCATAGTTACTAGTCCAGTACTGGTTACTATACTGGTCACTCAGTGGTTCATACAGTAAACCAGGAAAGTACACAATCCCAGTACATAGTTACTGACCCAGTACTGGTCACTATACTGGTCACTCAGTGGTTCATACAGTATACCAGGAAAGTACACAATCCCAGTACATAGTTACTGACCCAGTACTGGTCACTATACTGGTCACTCAGTGGTTCATACAGTAAGCCAGGAAAGTACACAATCCCAGTACATAGTTACTGACCCAGTACTGGTCACTATACTGGTCACTCAGTCGTTCATACAGTATACATACCAGGTAAGTCCACAATCCCAGTACATAGTTACTGGTCCAGTACTGGTCACTTTACTGGTCACTCTCAGTGGTTCATACAAAATACGTACCAGGTAAGTCCTCCTCACAGTCCCAGTACATAGTTACTGGTCCAGTACTGGTTACTATACTGGTCACTCTCAGTGGTTCATACAAAATACGTACCAGGTAAGTCCTCCTCACAGTCCCAGTACATAGTTACTGGTCCAGTACTGGTCACTATACTGGTTACTCTCAGAGGCTCATCATAGTTTACAGTTAAGAAGATTACAGGTATTTCAATGGTGGGTGGTAAGCTGTGGATCACCTGTATGGTTGTGGTAAAATTACCCATCCTGCTACCTTTACTCATTCTGACAGTAAATTTATACCTGAAAATATAAATTGAAAAACCTGTTATCTAAACTGTTTTCAAGCAAATGAATACCCCACTACTTTGAGAGGGGATCATAGCAGTCCAATCCCTGGATGCATGCTCACTACACTCTGATGTATTTGTGTACAAATTAAATTTTTTCAAGGTGCTATTACAAACCTCTAAAATACCTTCACATTCTATTTCAGCTTATACCAGAGGTAAACAACAAGATTTTTCAGATTTTGATCAGCTGGTATTGTAAAACTGTCCAATTGTAAAACTGCTAGATGTACAATGTACGTAATGTACGTCTGCTGCTAAAATATTTCAATGTTAATGATCCATTCTATTTCAGCTTATACCAGATTTAAACAAGATCTTTCAGATTTTGATCAGCTGGTATTGTAAAACCGTCAAATTGTAAAACTGCTAGATGTACAATGTACTTAATGTACGTCTGCTGCTAAAATATTTCAATGTTAATGATCCAATGTATCAGGTTACCTCACGAGTAACAACTTACAATAAATAAACATCTACCTATTGTCGAGGGCCTTGGTGGCCGATTTGTCTAAAGAGAAAACTTAGGGATCACAATGCCTCTCACTGCCTGGGTTGGAATCCCACTCAGGACAGATCCCAGTGTAAGAAAGTTTGTTACTTTGCTTGCCAAAGGTCGGTGGTTTTCTCCAAGCACTCCAGTTTCCTCCATCATTCCAGAACTGACCACCTCAAATAAGTGAAGAAATCTTGACTGGGGCGTAAAACACCAGTACTCAACTCAACTCTACCTTTTTGTCAGAGAACATGTGGTAACACAATTTTGTCAAACTGCAGGTCTACTATGACAGAAATTTCAGACAGAAGTTGGTGATCCACCATATTGTTTTACTACACAATATCAGTAACATATCAATATATAATGCTTATATGTCTACTTTTTGTCAGAGGACATAAGGTTAGCAGGTTTTGTTAGAATGCTGGATGTTTCTGACGCCTGCTGAAAAAAGGATTTCAATGTTACAGATCGGCCATATTGTATTACTGCGCTACACAACTTATATTGCTTGTATATGTATATCTACCTTTTGTCAGGGGACATAAGGTTAGCTGGTATTGTTAATATGCTGGATGTACTTGACGTCTGCTGTGACAGAGATTTCAATGTTACAGACTGGCCATTCTGTATCACAAAACAAGTAACACCACTTGTCTCCTGGAATACAAAAAATTATATACACAGTGAAACTTCTGTAAACCCCGACACTCCACGGGAACGGTCATTCTAATTGGTTGAAAGAGGTGTCGGTTTTCAGAAGTTTAGAAAAACGGATTCGAATCTGGTTCGTTCCAATCCGTTACGAGGTCAGAATTAAGTCAGTTACCGGATATGGCTATTATAATGGTATATTCATGTGTGTGCATTCGATCATGTTTGTTAACACTTACATCGTGTAAAGTGATATTTTAAATGTTATTTATATTTTATTTTTATCTTAAACAAATTTAACAATGAAACAATGTGCATACATTGTCATCATAGTAGTAATACATTGTTCTTATCGTTAATTCTACCCGTCTTTATTTTGCAGGTGTACCCATCTTGAAACACAATTTCAGATTGATGCCGATGTTTGAAAACTGACTTTTTCATGATAAAGAGAAGAGGCCATATCAATCATTCAGATTTAAAGAAAAAAAAAAAAGGAAAAGAAAAAAAAGAAAATAGAATGTGATTTATTTAAGTTCAAAGCTGTAATGTTTTTAAAAAATCATTTGCCTTGCATCTAAAAACATCACCAAAGCTTTTCGGCATCCAACATCTGTTTTTTTTTTTTTTTAAATATAAACAACGCACATTTTAATAAAACATTTTAAACACATTTGTTTATTTTAAAATTACATACGATACAGATACATGTATCTTATAATTAATAAGTTAATGTATTAAGTAAGCATCCACTGTAGGTAAACAGGTGTTATACATAGCCCGCGGTAATACGAGTTTTCGTCATGTGCAGTCATTTGTGACCATTCAAACATTATTTGTTCCACAGGTAATGTCAGTATTCGGAAGTTTATTTACTGTTAAAGAAGCCAATTTGGGCTGACAAATTATGTCCGTGTTCAGAATACGGAGGTGTCGGTTTTCAGAAATTTTTATTACATGAATTATATAAGAATAAATCCGTCCAGAGCAGACAATGTCGGTTTAGGGAGGTTGTCGGTATTTAGAGGTGTCGGTTTTGGAAAGTTACATTGTATATTGTATTCAAATGAACTTTAAAACTTAAAGAAGTTTAGTTTGACTCTAAAATCCATAAATATAAAAAGGTGGGAGAGGGCTTGGTGGCTGAGTTGTCTTAAGCCATTGCTTATGACTTCCAGTGCCTCTTATTGCCTAAATTTAAATCCTACTTGAGCAGGTCAAATTTTAGTGGGATAACAGTACCACCTTTTCCCCCTGTCCCAAAAATCACAGTACATTGGACCTTATGACCTTGACCTTTGTCCTTTTGGGAAAAATTTATTCATAAATAATTAATTTATTATTATTTTATAGTAATTATTACATACCTCCTCACAGCTCCACACATAGTAAGCTGTATCCACTATGTTACGATCAGGATCCACAGACAATGAAGCATCAAGTACAGTGGCCTTGCTCGCCAAAGTCTTGATCTTCTCACCCCCTCTGATCCTTACTACTAATGGATTACTTTTTGTATAAACTGTCACTTCTGAAGTACTGCTAACATCCATTTGATCTTTAAAATAAACTGGCAAAAAAATAAAAATGATTTTGAATAAGTTTTTTTTTCATATGATTTATTTTGGTTACTTTGTTAAATTACTTCCTTTTTGTTGAAGTACAATGTATAATTTTTTTAAGAGTACAAGAGAGAGATAGAGTTTACCATAACAGAAACATTCAGCAACATTAAAACATTCCCTCCCCCTTCTGTTATAAGACTATATGTCAGGTTTCAAAACCTTACCTTAAATACCTCGTTTTAAATATCTTGTTTTTCAATTTTTTAGCCAATCATAGTTCTTCATTTTGCCATGTTTCCAGTTACTATGGAAACAATTAAACTATAAGCACTTGAATATAAATGAAAGGAATCAAGATATGTGTATCTTTAATCTTTCATCCTCATACAAAAATATTTCCTTTTGCCCAGGTTGATTTTTCTTCTTAGTTTGAGACAAATGTAAATTTATTGGTATATGACTATAAATGTCATTGATCACATGACCATGATGCTACTGAGGTCACTTGTTCCAAATCAAACTAAGATATTTGCATTTATTTGACATCAAAAACAACCTGATTAGCATAAAAGTGGTAAAATGTATTTCAGTGCAAACAGAAAAAAAAAAAATGAAGTGAAATTTTTTTTTTTAATTTAGAAAAAAAACAACTTTGTTGTTAAGGGAAGGTATCTGAACAAAAGAAATATTTTTACGTATTTTTATCAAAAATACCTCAAACTGTTACAAAAAGGGGTTAATAGTTAACATAAATGCTAACATATATCAACCTGTTTTTCATGACAAAGGAGTGAGTGAGTGAGTACTGGTGTTTTATGCTCCAGTCAAGATTCTTTCACTTATTTCAACGCCGTCAGTTCTGGGATGGTGGAGGAAACTGGAGTGCCCTCAGAAAACCACCGACCTTTGGCAAGTGAACTGACAAACTTTCTCACACTAGAATCTGGCCTGAGTGGGATTCGAACCCGGGTGGTGAGACGCGCAGTGATCCATAGGTGCATTTGAGACCACTCAGCCACCGAGGCCCCTTGTCATGACAAAGGAATGGCATTTTTATTGGTTATATGGAAAATGTCCTTTAAAAAAAGTTCAGTTGTTAAATAGCACAATAATTGTATATATGTATATACCATTGACTGATATGGTATAGGATGTCCCTCCTCTCATAGCATTACTTTTTACTAGAGCATAGGGATTGTCTGCAAAGTCCGAGAATGAAAAGTCATTGGTCTGTGAAATCCATTCAAAACCAATCTCACCCTGAAACAAAAAAAATCTTTGCTTTTTACGAACCCATGTAACAATGGTTACAGTATACATGTAATCAAATTTTTATTTTCAATCAAGACATAATGTTTAGACAAAAATTAATTTTAATTGTATAGTTTACAAATGATATAAAATTCTACATAACCCTGAGAAACTTTCCCACAGTAGGATCTAACTGTCCTAAGATTTGAACCCAGACCATGTCAGGCAATCTATAAGTGTGTCCATTACTGAACCACTTGGCAACAAAGGTCACATAAATACAAGACATATATAACAATTATCCTTATAGATGACTAGGTTAATTATTAGGTACCAAAAATAGATATCAATTTTATTTTTGTTTTGTGACTTACCACTGGTTGCCAAGCAACCATGCCACATATGTCATCAGAAAAAAAAAATAATAAAAAAATTAATAAATAAATTTTAAAAAATTAAAAAATAATAAATTAAATAAATTAATAAAAATAAATAAATTCATAAATAAATAAATATATAAATAGGATGTTATAAGATCCTTACCCCAGTATTATTGGCACACTTTGATAAGGTAATCACCGCTCTCATTCGTAGAACATTACCAACATCAAACTGGGTAATGTCGTCTGCAACCTTCAATCTTACCCTGATCGGTTGCACATCTACAGAACGTTTGACAATCATGGATGTTTCATATGTAACATTTTCTCTGTTGTTGAATATTGTGACTGTGAAGTTATAGGATGATCCTGGTATTACCTTAAACAATATATAGGCAGAAAATTTAAATACAAAGTATTAAAACCAAAAAATTGTTTCATAAATTTTTAACCAAAAAATTGTTTAATTCATTTTTAAAGAAAAAACCAAATTGTCATTTAAGAACTGTAAAAGTTAAAAATAAAATAGCTCAGAATTCTTCAACTTAATACAGCATTATGAGTATATTATGCAAAACTGTGATTTCTAGTTGATACATAAATGCTGAATTTTTTGTAAAAAAATATTATTTGAGTAGTTTTTAGACATTAACATTTTCCATTTTGTTCTACACAAATTTTTGGGATGTTGATTACATAACATAAGTGTGTATATATTTATATGAAATATAAGAAAAAGAATTCTTCAATTAATGTATCCATTTCTTCTTTTGAGAGAGAGAGAGAGAGAGAGAGAGAGAGAGAGAGAGAGAGAGATATCAACTGCATGAAAACATTTAAGACTTGATACCTAGATTAACCCCAGATAACAATTGCAAGCTTCAACAATTGAAACTGTCTTGAATTTAAAAAATATTAAAACTTTTCAGGATTCAAATTTATTCACTTTTCAGAAAAGAAGAAAGAGATAAAAAAAAAATCAATGTAACCTGCATAAGAAATCTGAAGTGTAATAACGAATCTTCAAGATATTAATTTTTAAGTTTTAGTTAGGTCTGTCAGCATATCAAGTAATATCCCATAACTTTCATGCAGAGCTACATAGTGCCGTTCTGAACTAAACTGAATAAGATGTTATTTCAGGAATGTGAGCCAAAAAATTTTTTTTAAAATAATCATTATATGATAATAATTGAGTACGGGTGCTGATTGCAAAGTATGCTGGTCAGGCCTTCACAAACTCCAATTTTCGGCAAAAAATGCCGATTCAAACTTAAAAAAGCCGATTGAAAAATATCTGAATTGGCTTTTTTCCCCATAATAGTAAGACAAAATCTGATTAAAAATCTTTAATACCGGCTAGTTAACAATTAAAATTACTCAGGACAGTGTCACGATTCACTGAACTTCCCTATTCACAGGTAATTACCTAATACCTTACAAATTAATTGATTACTAGTGGCATCACCTGTTCACATCGTTTCTACTAGTTTATACAAACACATACATGTGCCTGATAGATCCAGTTTATAGATAGTTAATAATCTCCCCTAAATTCTACAACGACCCTGTTTCGGGTTACCAACAACATGATCACCGCATTACACGTGGTTTTTGTATTTGTTATATGTCAATCTATTTTAAGTTACCAGTGATGGGATTTTGCTTGATATTATTAAGCGGTATTTATGAACATTTATCTCTATATGTGACATTGTCACATATTGACTTATAATCTATAATTAAAATGAACCCAACAGAATTGATCTTACCGGCGTTTGTGGAGCCCTTAAGCTAGTTAACCCTTGATTAAAGTAGAATGAAGTCTATAACCAAGAAATACCATACAAACTGTAACGAGCACCAGTATTGATATCGATTGCACAGAATCCTGGTAAACCCTTGTTAAACATAGTCACAATATATGCTATAACCTTACCTCATCACCATCAATATAGATCCTTTTTGTTGATACAGACAGATCATTTAGTTTGGCTTGTAGACGTTCAATATCTGCAACCTCATCTGCACTAGGGTTGCCTACAGTAAAATTGTATGAAAAAAGTTAAATTTCAAACTTTTATATTTGTACAAGTCCACTTAGTCTTGTCAAGGGACCAACAGAAACTTGAAATTTTTCCAAGAAAAAGATTAGAAAATGTATCAAATGAAGTGGAATGGAGTAAAGGTTGAATGGAATGGAGTGGAGCATAGTGGAATGGAGTAACGTGGAATAGAGTGGAGTGGGAATAGGAGTGAGTGTAAGGGAATGGAATGGAATGGAATGGAAGTGGAATATTAATTATTACATAAAATGCTGCATCACTTTTTAGTTAAATAGAAATGAAAGAACAGAAAATAAAATCTATTGTTGTTAAGAAAAGGAAAGTATCAAACATACTGTCATTTGCTGTTACTGTCCAGTTATAGGTCAAGGTCACACATCCTACATCTTTTTGTATCAAGGTCATAGTAAATGGATCACAACTACCAACAACTTTTGGTCCAACAATTCTAAATATTGGATTCTGAAATGAGATAACAATAGATAAATTAAGATAATAATAGATTAACTAAGATTATAATAGATTAACTAAGATAATAATAGAATAACTAAGATAATAATAGATTAACTAAGATAATAATAGATTAACTAAGATAATAATAGATTAACTAAGATAATAATAGATTAACTATTGTTTAAGTTGTGACTGCAGTGGTTTTCAGTTTAAACAAGTAAGCAATGTAGACTTTAGTAATGGTTTTTTACTTTAAATCACAATTTTTTCAAATAAAGCTGCATTAAGTTTTTCAATTTAAAAAAAAATAGATAACTCCTAATCACAATCCGTGAGATTTATTTTCTAAAATTTCATTCCTATTAGCTGTATATAAACGGAATCCTCTGACGTGTTGCTCACCTCTTTAACAATGGCTTATTATTTAGCTTGGAGCATGCCCATTGATGTAGGGAGACTTGTATGAATCGAATGTTAAACCTGACAAATTGCATTAATTGTCCACCATTAAAATCCAAATGTATTAAAACTCAGTAGGCAGTACTTTGTGCTGTCAGAAAATGTACCATTTAGCAAAATTTTCAGTTGTCTAAAATTTGGAATTAATTTAAAACTAAGGTTTGTTCCCTCATGCACAGCATTCCTTGGCTGGATTTGGATTTATATAATTTTGAAACTTTAGATTCATTATTTTCAACTGTTTGGCTAATTTTTTTTATGTATAAAACTTTTCGGTCTTAGTGTCACTGATGAGGAATGAATTTCCGAAATGTGCACATCTGGCACATCAAAATTTAACTAGTATTTGTGTTATATATTTGCAATGTTGTAATTTATGGCTTACAAAGTCACAAATGACAACTTTAATGAAATTCTGTGTTTAATTTATCATATTTCACCATTTTATATGTTGTGTTTACATGAACTAGTTTTTTTTATGTAACCATGTTTTAGACTAAGATCCCACAGATCTACATCTCACTTGGAAATAACAACTATTTCTATATTTATTCAAGCTTTTATCATTAAACAAAATGTAACATTGTTCATTAGGAACATAATTAAGTAGCACTGTTTTAATTTTTTTTTTCCTAGGAAAACTTAATACAGCTTTAAATAAAGTAACTAACTCAATTACTCTTGGACAGGGGGGAATGGTATGTTTGTCTGTGGCATGCTAACTTGGTGAGCTAGCATCTGAACAAAAAGTTGCCCAGAGTGTATGCTAGTACAAGGCAGACCATAGTACACACTTATACATCTCACACATATAAAATCTTGCTTTTAGATTAATCCATAGAGATCAATAAACTTGCTCTTGTTGTAAATAGCTGAAAAATTGCTGATGTGATGTTAAACAACATTACAACAAGCCAATCAAAACTTACAACTTGGAACTGACACATACACCCTGGGTATGACAATTGCTTTTTTGTACTTCAGGTAGGCTAGCTAAATTGCTGGAATGACATCAAAGAGATAAGATTACTCACCGATACTCTGGCTTCTGAAACAACAAAGTCCCCTGATGCATACAAAGCATAACTTGATAATGATTTTGCTAGCTTAGTTACAGTTGGTTGCAAGGTCAAAGTTCGTCCAGGTTGTAAAGTAGAATCTCTGGACAATTTTATTAGAACTCTATCACCAATCAAATCACATCTTATATCTACAAGAACAAAACAACCAATCATTAAAGATGTTACTTTTTCTTAACAAAAATCTGTCTACAAAAGCTAAATGTGTATCTTGTAGAAAATAAAAATACTGTAACAGCAACTAATTCAATGAAAAGGCTACTTGTCTATATATAAAAACTATCTGTCTATGCTTGAAAACCTGGAATAGCAACCACCTCTATAAGTCCACCTGTCTATACAGTAAAACCTGATATATCAATAACCTCTATGTAAAGACCACCTGTGTAAACATGTTCTTTCATATATGAAATCCACTTTTTGTTACAGTTGAATTTTGCTACAGCAAATCACCTTTTTACAAAAAACCACCTGTCTATACAGTAAAATCTGTTTATAGCAACCACCTCTGTTCAGTTTTGAATTGAATACTGTGTATTGATACATATCACCACATGATAGCATGCATACATTTATATTGGATATGTCTGCAGTTATTTTTGCTTTATTTGCATTCCAGTGGTTTTCAACAAAAATTAAAAGAACCTAAAATTATAGTCTTAATAAGTGTTCAAGATTCTAGACGGTGAAAATAAAACTATGTCAAACAATGACCATTGTCAAACTACAAAAATTGCAAACTGCATTAACAAAGTATTATCCAGTTTTTGCCATTTTTTTTTTCAAAAAGTCTTGAAAATACAATACCTGATTGTCCAGCAATGTGTGTCCAGCTGTTGTTAGACAATATATCTTTACAGGAACTGACCTCTATGTATGTGTCAAACTGAATCGTTAATGTACAATATCGACTGTGTATATATGACTGCCGGACTTGTGGAGCAGGGGCAATAACTCTGTACATCACATAAGACAACCTTAAGTAAAAAATTGAAATATTTTATTTTTCCATTTTATATTGTATTTTTGTAAGCCATTTTATTCAGTTTGCATGCATTGTAATAAAAAAAAAGACCATTTTTACTTTAACAAAATCAACCAATTTTTGAAGATAAATTTGATGACTAACTTGATAACTTTGGATATGGGGTAGTGGTCTTGAATAACTTTGGTTTTTTTTTCAGTAAAGACTGTTTCACTTAAATCAAGGGGGAGAGTTTTTGAATGAAGGAAAAACACTGGAGTAACTGAGAAAACCAATAAAATTTCACTAAGTAACAAACTTTCTGACACAACAATCTGTCATGAGTGAAATTTCAATCTAGGAGGTATAAAGTAGAGAGAGGGAAAAGAAGGGAAAATGATTTTAAAGTACACTCTCTACATGCTGTCAGAAACAAAAGTGCCACAGGAAAACCACCATCATTTGCAAGCAAACAGGCAAACATCAGTGTGATATAAACTAAAACAGTGATAAGTATAGGAGTGGTAAATGAACAAAAACGGTTAAGAAAGAATGGAAAGAGCATGGAAAGAAGGAAAAATGATAAAACTAACATATTTTTGTTGTCATCATTAAACATTTCCAACATTACAGTAATGGAATAACCCATGGCCTTTCTGATAGCAGACATCCTTCTGAAATCACATTCTACAGCAGAGTCATTTAAACGTTTGCCAGGGAAGACAACAAATCCTGCCATTACAAGCTCTGTAGAGAAACAGCCAATGTTGGGATCTGTGTAAGGGCATCTTACGGCACACTGAATATATCCTGTATCGACAATACCAGATCCTCTCAATGTCACCTGAAAAAAAAATGAACTTGAGATTTTCTCGGAAAACAGCATGGCTTGTCTATACAATAACATATAGTTAAACTTCAATCACACAAAATGCATTGGACTATGCGTTATTAAGATGTTTCAGTTTTACAAGATAAAAGGTGATGTCGCTGTATAGATAAATATGATTTTTTACTCTTTAGATAAACGTTTATTGTGGTAAACTATTTCCTAGTAATTTATTAAAAATGACATTTTTATATTAAATCACAAAAAATATTCATCTGAGGATGACCATTGAAACAAATACAAAATGAGTTTTCCAGCAGATACTGCAACAGATATTACAATATATGGAAATGTAGAAAAAACATACATGTAGCTATGAAATACATATTAAAAAGTTCTATGGACATATATACAATCTTGAACTTTGGCCATCAGCATGACACCCTTATGAAGGAGGGGTTGTAATGGTTTTTCACTCCCCAGTCATGAGCATTTCACCTTCTTGAGGCAAACAGTTCAGGAATGGCAGAGGAAACGGGAGTGCCTTATGAAAACCAAAGACCTTTGGGAAGCAAAAATGACAGATTTTCTTACACTAAAATTTGCAGAAGTAGGATTCAAATCTAGGCGTGATAAGCCTTTCCTAAAGATCTTTCTTTTTAAAGTTTTTATTAAAAATAGAAAAATTATAACACAATACAAAGTGTTCTTTCAAATAGTACTTTCTTGCCAAAGATTGGATAGTTAAAAATAGTAAAATCTTGATTACTGAGATGAAAATACTTACTGTTTGTGCCTGTTTAAGTGTCATTTCAGGGGGTATTATCTCATCGACTAATGGGTAGTCGAAAATAGTAACATCCTGATTACCAATTGTAAGAGTAAGAATTTGGTCAAATGTACACCTCACGGAATACAACCCAACAACAATGGATGACAAAACCGGTGTAGTTATAAAGATCTGATTGTTCTGGCTGTTAAAATTTGTTGTTATAAGTTGAATCACCTGAAAAATAAACAAATAAAAGACAGTTAAAGAATTAATTAAATGGATAAAATAAACAAATAAATACATGAACAAATCCTGTTCCCTTCCTAAACAAATCCCTTTTCTACATCCATACCCCTTTCTCCTTCCTACTCACTTTATGACTTCTCTTTTTAACTCAAGGGGCCCCAGGGTTAAAATAAAAATATAGTTTGTTTCCCCTTGTGCGACCGACCATAAAAAATCCCGCCGACTGAAAAAATTTTATTGAAAAATGCGGTGTTTTTTTTTTGCGATTCACAGTTAAGTCAACAACATTCTTAGTTGTCAAGACGCTTATACAGTTATAATTCAATGTCATACAAACGCTGTAGTGATGAAGATGTACTAGTTAACACACAAGGTGACATGCGTAGAAAGTTTCCTAACCAGAAAAGAAAACTATGAGGAAAAAAAAAAGCCTACCTACCTACCCAATATCAGAAGTAATGGTAGGGCAAGGGGAAACAAAGATATTTTTAATTGTGGCCCAGTGGTCAAATTTTCTAAAGAATATGCTTACAGATCACAGTGTCTCTCATTGTGAAGGTTGGAATCTTGCTTGGAGCAAATATAAAAGGGTGCTCAGTTGATGAGAGGTCTAAAGCACATCTTACAGATTGCAGTGCCTCTCCCTTCCTAGGTTGGAATCTTGCTTGCAGCAATTCTTAGAGAAAGTTTGTCAGTTTGCTTGCTAAAGGTTGGTGGGGTTTTTTTATTTCAGGCACTCTGGTTTTCCTCCACCATCCCATAACCAAATGCCTAAAAATAAGCCAAAGATTCCTGATAAACTCTATTATTCCACTCCACTTAAATCCACTCTTCCACCTCAAAGACTTCCAATCCTACCCTCATCACTCCTTTTCCAGGCTTTGCCTGCTTATATACAAAAAATATATATGTACCTGATTGGTGACCAACTTTACAAACTGACAGCTGACACTTTCATAAGATGTTAGGTTAGCTCCCTTTATTTCAAATGTTCTACTTCCACTTGCTCCAATCACAGATGGCGTTATCGAAACAATTTTCACACATCCTGTTTAAAAATAAAACAAAATTTTTCTTTGAGAAAGAGTTTTTTATAGATAAAATAAGACCACCACATACATACAAACAAGAGGCCCATGGGCCTTAACGCTCACCTGAAGATATGTCCAATATTGTTTGCAAAGTGCAATAGACAATATATTAAGTACAGAAACTTTAAAAGTTTTCTCAAGTTAAGAACTCCCACAAAACTTAATCAGAAATATATCCACTCACTTTTCATTTATAAGTAGCTTATATAATACGCATGAAGTAACTGTAATGTAATGAATAATTTCAAAATCATTAATCAATTTCAATATACTTATGCAGCTATGTCCTTGACCTTTGAACATATATGAACTTGAACCATATATGATTGTCATGTCAATACCTACAATATTCTAATATACATGCCTATGCATGAAATTAATAGCTTTCAAGATAATGAATACTTTTAGTATTCCTATGTTGATATGACCTTGACCTTTCAATATATGACCTTGAACCATATACCAAAATGATCAATGTCGCAAAACCTACAATATTCTAATATACATGACTATACAAAAAGTTAACAGTTTTCAAGATAATTAGCAATTTAAGTCTTCTTTTGCAGCTGTGACCTTGACCTTTCAATATATGACCTTGAACCATATATCAAAATGATTGTTATGTCAATACCTACAATATTCTGATATACATGCCTATACAGAAAGTTAATAGTTTTCAAGATAATTAGCAGTTTAAGTCTTCTTCTGCATGTGACCTTGACCTTTCAACATATGACCTTGAACCATATATCAAAGTGATTGACATGTCAATACCTACAATATTCTAATATACATGCCTATACAAAAAGTTAAGAGTTTTCAAGATAATTAGCAATTTAAGTCTTCTTTTGCAGCTGTGACCTTGACCTTTCAATATATGACCTTGAACTATATATCAAAGTGATTGTCATGTCAATACCTACAATATTCTAATATACATGCCTAATCAAAAAGTTCATAGTTTTCAAGATAATTAGCAATTTAAGTCTTCTTCTGCAGCTGTGACCTTGACCTTTCAATATATGACCTTGAACCATATATCAAAATGATCGTTGTTGCAATACCTACAATATTCTAATATACATGACTATACAAAAAGTTAACAGTTTTTAAGATAATTAGCAATTTAAGTCTTCTTTTGCAGCTTTGACCTTGACCTTTCAATATATGACCTTGAACCATATATCAAAGTGATTGACATGTCAATACCTACAATATTCTAATATATATGCCTATACAAAAAGTTTATAGTTTTCAAGATAATTAGCAATTTAAGTCTTCTTCTGCAGCTGTGACCTTGACCTTTCAATATATGACCTTGAACCATATATCAAAATGATTGTCATGTCAATACCTACAATATTCTAATATATATGCCTATACAAAAAGTTAATAGTTTTCAAGATAATTAGCAATTTAAGTCTTCTTCTGCAGCTGTGACCTTGATCTTTCAATATATGACCTTGAACCATATATCAAAATGATCGTCATGTCAATACCTGCAATATTCTAATATACATGCCTATACAAAAAGTTAATAGTTTTCAAGATAATTAGCAATTTAAGTCTTCTTTTGCAGCTGTGACCTTGACCCACAACATTTGACCTTGAACCATATGTCAAAATGATTGTCATGTCAATACCTGCAATATTCAAATATATATGCCTATACAAAAAGTTGATAGTTTTCAAGATATAGTGATAAATATGTAGTTTTTAGCAATTTCCCCACTCAGTGCCTTATAATTTTCCCATTTTGAGCCCCATGGCTACCATTTGTGCAAATCTGAAAATAGATGACCTAAGGATGTTATAAATGAAATAACTAAGGTATATCTCTTGTAGATTCAGAGAAGAAGATTTTTAAAGTTTTTCACTATTTCCCCCCTTGTGGGGCCCCAAGGGGACATAACTCCTTCATTTGTGCAAATCTGAAAGGGCTTCACCCAGGCATGATGGTTACCAAGTTTCATTAAATTTGGCCCGGTGGTTTTGGAGGAGAAGATTAAAATGTAAAAAGTTTACGCACGACGCACGACGGACGACGCACGACGGACGGAGATGGATAGCAATAGCTCATCTGAGCTTTCAGCTCAGGTGAGCTAAAAATTCAGACGAATTTATTTATTTTACCATCTTAGAAAAAAACAACAACATCAAGTTCAGATAGCTTTTGAAATGGAAAATTTCTCATCTCAGACTGATACAATTAACCCTTTTGCATACTTTAAAAAGATTATCCAGTATTAAAGCCTTTGAGTATCAGAGAATATCAAGGTACCAACATGAGTGCCAGATGTAACAAAAAAAATTGTCCCCCCTGACATTTGGACCTCATACATTTTGTACAATGGCTCAGCAGTCTACAAAGAGACATCAACTAACATACCTCACATACAAGTAAAAAACAACTATCTTGCTCTCGAGCATGAGAGGGCCTCAGTGGCCGAATGATCTTAAGCATACAATTGAAGCTCAGTTGATGATTGGTCTAAGCATGTTTTAGGATCACAGTGGCTCTTACCGCCTAGGTTGGAATCTTGCTTGCAGCAGATCCTAGTGCGAGAAAGTTGTCAGTGTGCTTAACAGAGGTTGGTTGTTTTTTCTCAAGACACTTAGGTTTTCTCCACCATGCCAGAACTGACAGCTTTGATAGGATTGAAAGAATCTTGACTGGGGCAAAATTTCATAACTCCACACCAGTCTCTCTCCAGCATGAAGAAGTGATGTGACATATTTCCTACACAATATTTCTAAAGGTATACTAAATAGAGTATTTTCTTTTTATACCTATATTAAAAGTTGGATCTGTGAGTATGAGACAGGATCCACAATCATCAACAACATGGTTGCCATTAACAACACCATTACAATCTGTACAGGAAGTGTTATTTCCATTACAGATGCCACACTCATCAAGTCCGTGTGTCACTGTTTTATTTGTAGTTCCTAATACACAATGTCCACACCTACAAAAAGAAAAAAAAACTTATTTCTTAGAAACACATCATTTCTAATCTGAACATTTATCCGTTAAAATAATAAAATGTACATAGATGCTGTGTGACCTTGACAAATTTAACCTTTGACCCTTTTGTCTTTGCTACATCATCAGTTGCCATTTATATTAAACAAATGGAGAGCCATTAAAATATTTGCATACAGCTATAATTCAAACTAATAATCACTCAAAGATTCATGTTTTAACCAAAACGACCTTGACCTTTCATTAATTTTGACCTTAGCATATAAAAATAACCTTTTCAGCTTTGTTATTTATCAGTAATAGTTTATTCAACAATCTTGTACTTCTGTCAAAAAAATAGATAAATAGATAAATAAATAAATAAATAAATTCTAACAAATTAATTGATTAGATGTTCAAACATTTTTTAAATTTTTGATGTTGAATACAACAAGTCGAAATCTCACGGTCACTAATTACTCACTCATTAATTATAGCACCACTGTGTAGAACGTTGTCACATCCGGTCAACTCATCTAACAACTTCTTTACATCAGTATTGTTTCTAAAATATAAAAGTAAATAAATATACATGTAAAAGACACTTTAACAGTATGTTCTAGAGATGACAAATCGGCATGAAGTCTATCAACAACTTCATCACCTATACATTCAAACAATCAATGAGTTAAGTAATGGTATTTTACACCCCAGTCAAGATTCTTTCATTTACATCCAGGCGATCAGTTCTGGGATGGTGGAAGGAACTGGAGTGCTCAGAGAAAACCACCGACCTTCGGCAAGCGAACTGACAAACTTTCTCATACTAGGATCTGCAAAATTGTGATACAAACCTAGGCAGTGAGAGGAACTGTAATCTGTAAGCACACACTTTGAACACTTGACCACAGACGCCCTCAATCATTCAGTGGGTAGTCTGTCTAACGTCTTGACTATTTTCTTACATCAATAATGTTTTCCATAATCATGAAAGATTAATTTATTTAGTTTTAGAATAAATTCAAATCTATACGTCTGACAAGGGCATTAAGTGTTTATCTGTGTCGGCATGGTGACATGAAGAATGCAGTGGGTTTCTATTTAATAACAATATAATGTACATTTTGTAACACTTACGGTAGACACATTTGTAAATCTGGATGTATGTAATGTTCATCCTCACATGAGTCACCACAGTCTAAATTATGATTGAATGTTACCCCTGTTGTACCTCCTGTACACTCGTTACACTGGTCTCTTACGGCTCCTGGATAAAAGAAAATAAATTGGTAGTTTGTTCAATGTAAATATAAAAAACTTGCTCTCTCTCTCTCTCTCTCTCTCTGAGGGTCTAGATTGCCAAGTGCTTACAGATCACAGTGCCTCTCTCCACCTTAACTTAAATCTCACTTGAGCAGATCCTAGTGTGAAAAAGTTTTTCAGTTTGCAAGCCAAAGGTCAGGTGGATTTCTTTGCCTACTCATGTTTCCTCCACTCTACCCCAACAACTGTACATTGATATAGGTGAAAGAATCTTGACTAGGGTGTAAAACAAAATTACCCCAATCCCAATTCTCCTCCCCCCCATCCACACACTATACATTCAGAGAGAGAGAGAGAGAAAGAGAGAGAGAGAGAGACCTTGATTGTTTATCTTACCTCCATTGACAATCCCAGAGCAATCCACACATGTATCACTGCCCCCACATTCTCCACATCTGTCATTTTCAAGCTTGGATCCAGGTTTTCCATCACATCCAGATCGGCTCATGTATAATTTTACTACCTCTTTTGAAAAAGAGCTACTTTCACCCATTCCACATATCTAAATAAATCAGATAAAAAATAATAATAATAATAATAAACCAATCTGTTATGTAGAACCGAAATTTAAAAATACTATAATGATAATGGACCCCTTCTTGCCATCATGTTTTTTCACTTGATCACAAACTCAGAATGTTAAAGGAAATCTATTCTGATGCAAGAAACAATAGATAAAAGATAGTTCACTTCTAACAAGGTAGGAAATTCTGGGATGAATAAAAAACCCATGATGCTCGGGAAATCAACTTTAAGCAACCAAATTGACAAATTACATCACATTAAGATCTGCCAATGAGGGATTGGTTGGTTGCAATCTTGCTTGATGTTGCTTCAGCACATTACCTATGAGAGCAAGGTTATTTATCTCTTTGGATTTATCTTAGAATAAGTTCATGTATGTGTGAATTTTGCAAGTGTGTATTATGGCCTGCTGTGTACTAGCCCATACTCAGGGCCACTTTTTGTTAAGGTGATAGCTCACCAAGTCAATATGCCACAGATAAGCTTACTACTCCCCTAGTCCATTATCGTGGCAGTAGGTATTTTATTCTTCTAATTCCAAGCACCAGAGGAAGAAGCAGTCTCACAAATTGTAAAGTCTGTCATAAACTGGGTTAGTTGAACCCGCAAACTCTCATTCATGAGGAATTAGAATTTACAGGAAATGCAAAGCATACAATCTGTGGACTACATTGTCATATAAGGTAAAATGGACAAAATGGGATTTACTGAACAAATTGTCACTTGCTGGATTATTTTTCTCCAAAAATCTAAAATCTAAAAAAAAAAAAAAAAATTCAAAAATAGAGACCTAAATATACTCAGTAAAATAATGTTAATACTCATAATTTGAAACCGCTTACTCCAGTATCACATCTTTGAATATATATTTGGTATGATTTATCAGTGGGTATCGTGTCAATACCAGTGCCGTCAGAAGCTAAAGCAAGCAACTGTGTATATCTCTGAGCCTCCAACTGTGACCACAACACATTCCTAAAATATAAATAAAAATATCCTGAAGATCTCAATAGTGGGATTCAACAACATAGCAAGTGACCCCTTCTACCAATAGGGGGCCTCGGTGGCAGAATGGTCTAAAGCGTGCGCTTACAGATTACAGCACCTCACGCTGCCTGGGTTCGAATCCCACTCAGGACAGATCCTAGTGTGAGAAAGTTTGTCAGTTCGCTTGCCGAAGGTCGGTGGTTTTCTCCAGGCACTCTGGTTTCCTCCACCATCCCAGAACTAACCGCCTCGAAATAAGTGAAAGAATCTTGACTGGGACGTAAAACACAATTACTCTACTCTCTACTCTACTCCCTTCTACCAATATGCATTAAGTTGAGTTAAGTAATGCTGTTTTATGTCTCAGTCAAGAATCTTTCACTTATTAATGAGGCAGTCAGTTCTGGGATGGTGGAGGAAATCGGGGTACTCCCAAAAAACACAGATTTTCAGCAAGTAAACTGACAAACTTTTTCACATTATCTGCCGAAGCAGGATTCAAATCTAAGGGCTTAGAGGAATCATGATGCCCAAACACCGTTATAAAACACTTGACCATTGAGGTCACTTTCTACTAGTAGGGCTGATCAGTACACCATGTGACACCTCTTCAAGTTATCATCAACTTTGTCAAATAGATAGTTAAAATGTGGTCTATTAAAACTTTGGAGAGCCATTTTGGGCAAAAATAGGTGGCTTCTAGCTTGCTTAGACAATGTATATAACTCTTGAAAAAGGAGGTTCAATAAAGACTTAAATGGCTCAAGAGGAATTAAAAGTTGCTTTATATACAAGTGCCTCTTATAGAGAGATGGTCTTTACATTATGATCACTATCTCATTTGGTTTTCAGCCAATCACCTGTCATTTTAGAAGGAAGAAAAATTGATAACAATTCTAGTACCAATTATAATAGAACTCACTCACTCACTCATTTTTCTTACTCACTAACCCACCCAAACACTGACACACTTACACTCCCTCACTCAAACACCCATTCACTCACTCACCCAAACACTGACACACTAACATTCACTCACTGAAACACCCACTCACTCATGCATTCATTCATTCACTCACTCACTCACCCAATCACCCACCCACTCACTCACACACCCACCCAAACACTCACTTACTTATTTATGATGGAATCTCATTGTGTCTTCCACAGAAAACAAAATTACAGTCCCATTTTTGTGTAGGGTTTCTCCCAAAACTCTTATGATGATCACTAGCCAATTAGAAATCATTTCAGCAAGATAAAATGATTATTTTAAATTCTAGTACTAATATCCATTAGTATATGTAGTACATGTACTATACAGGTACTGATCTACTTACACATTATTAGGCTGGAATCTGATTTTGTCAGTAGCAGATAACAGAGTAACCGTCACATTTTGTGTAGGTTGTACATTACTACCAAGATTGGTAAAAGTTTCCCAGTTACTGTTTAATAAATACTGCCAAGTACCTGCAAAACAGTTAAAATAGATGTTTCATAAATGAAAGAATTTCTCATTTCAGAGAGGCTCAGTGGATGTTTCATGTAAAGTGCACACTTACAGATGGATCACAATGCCTTTCAATGCCTAGGTTTGAATCCCACTCTGGCAGATCTTAATTAGAGAAAGTTTGTCAATTCACTTGTCAAAGGTTGGTGGTTTTCTATGGGTACTCTGGTTTCCCCTTCCATCACAGCTCGCTTCCTCAATATAAGTGAAACAATCTTGAAACCAGTAAAACAACAGAAATCCACTTTTACTAAGATAAGTCTTGTGAAGGAAAAAAATGCAGTGGGTAGAACAGGAATGAATCCTGGACCATACCAATATTGGTGAGATTCTCTGTTGACTAAGCTATCTGGCCACATATCAATCACAGTCTGCAAAATACATACCTCCCTTTTTTGTATAAATGTTTAAACTACTAACAAGTTCCAATTTTTAACAAACTTGTTGGTCAGAAATGGTAAGACCAAGATGCTGGTCGACACTAAAAAACTAAACCCAAAATTTCGCAAAGAACAACAAGAGGCCCATGGTCCTTAATGCTTGTTCGAGGCCAGGTGAGCTAAAAACCATCTAAACAAGCTTAACTACTTTGTTATCTCACAGCCAAGGATGAAATCCAAAACCTCAAAACTGCCACTTTAACCAGTCAAAGTGAAAAGTGATTGAGATTTGATCCTAAATGTTTTTAATGAGCTTTGATTCACAATCCAGTGCTTTAGACCAACTCATCCACAGAGGGCCACACTAGTAAAAAAAATCATAACAATTTATAATAGAAATTCAATAAATATCTGCCAGAAATAGATTTTGTCGGACTTGAGATAAAAGTTTTAGACTAAAAACAATGTACCATTCTTGTAGGTAAGAAATCTTTTAATTATTTTTTTTAAATTCAAATTTAAATTAGATTTTTTATAACAAAATGTCAAATTGCAATCAATCTTTAGGGGCCAAATAAGTCATTTATGATATAAACTATTGTAATATAATTTATTAATCAGTGCTAACCGTCACAAAAATAAAATGACAGGAAAATTTCTTGTTTTTTTTCACCATTACTTACCTATATGTGTGGATGTAAATCCAATAAAAGCTAACCCTAGAGTATCTCCTTCTTCATCAGTGTAGATGGCGCTGGCAAGATCACCGACATTCACCGGGGTAAAAGAACCCGAATAGGGGTATAGTAGAAGAGATTCTATTGGCTCACTAACACCTCTTCGACCAAAACTCTTAAATGTTGGGGCATCATTCACTGCAACAACCTAGTACAAAAATAAAAAAGATACAGTTATAAAGATTTTGTTTATTTAAGGTCGAATGTTTTATTACCTTTATCAAAGGTCAAGGTCATTCATCCTCCATTTTCTGAATCAATACATGTATGTTGTTTATTCTTTCATAAATGTATATTTCAAGTTTCATTTTTCATATTATTTATAATTTTGAAAAAAATAAAAAATTTTAAAAACCTAACCTTACTGTTTAAATAGAATGACAGCCATTCAAATCACAAATGACAACAAAATGGCTGCTAAATCTCAGTTTTCAGGTTTAAATAAAACCAAGAAAAAATTTATAGTTTATTGATATATATCAGTCAGAAAGGGACCAGCTAGCAGTTTTAGTCTGCTGTATTATACTGTGAAGGGTCCACTATCTGGTGAAGTTGGGAAAAATTCAACAATAAGTTCAAAAAGTCATATGCATGTCTTCAATGTGTATACTACAAATGTTCCAAGTTTCAGAAAGATTAATGGAAAGCTGTAGGAGCTGTTGAGGCCACAACAACTGCTGACAGACAGACAGACAGACACATAATGTGATTACCATAGGGCCGGGCATCGACTGATGTAGGATTCAAGACAACTGCTGACATAAAGAAATACACACAAAGTAATTACCATAGGGCTCCTGCATCAGTCGATGAGGGCCCTAATAAAGAAATTCACATAGAGGAAAAGAAAGAAATTCATAAAAGAGAAGTGAGTGTGAAGTCTGTGGTTTATTTGGTTATTGAAACAAGTGAAGAATTAAGTCATATTACTAACTCAACTTTAACAGGTATCACAAACCACAAACGTGTCACCCCAGAAAATAGTTTTTTGTTTCTTAGAATCCACAAAAATGGACACCACAAAAACAAATGAGTCTAGTTAAGTATAGTAATGGTGTTTTAATGCCCCAGTTAAGATTCTTTCACTTATATCAAAGCAGTCAGTTCTGGGTTGGTGGAGGAAATCAGAGTGCCCCAAGAAAAAGCAATTACTTTCAGCAAGCGAATTAAAAACCTTTCTTATTTTAGGATCCGTCTAAGTGTGATTTGAACCTAGGTAGTGGTAAGCACTGTGATCTGTGAACCATTAGCACACACTTTAGACCACTCTGCAACAGACCCTCCCCCCCCCCCAAAAAAAAAAACAAAAAACAAAAAAAAAAAGTAAAAAAAAATATGATATCATAGGGTGAGTACTTACTTCAATTATCAAACTATGGACCTGATTATCTTGCATGGTAAATATAATTCTGAATTCTCCATTGTAGGATGTGGACAGACGTAGCCGATAGTGATATTCTGCTCTGATATTAGTGGATAAACCAGGAGCAGTATACATGGAATTCTGGGTAATCCACGACCCTGATGTTGGTGACCAGATTTGTAAAGCAGCAGCTACATTCTGATTTACATCTCGAGGTACTGGATCAAACTGAATCTGAGCCATGAAAACTCCGCTGTATGCCTGAATCATCTGTCTATAAGTGTTCAAAATGGTTGTGTCCGATGATATAAGCTCCATGCTGGAATCTATCGGATTTTCATCTATAATAAAACAAAAGGGATTTAATCAATCAATAGCACGAGTTAAAGTATCGAGATCTCGAATTTCTTCTTTATTTTTCCAGTATTCAGTTTAAGGATTTCAGAAAATAACAATATAAAGTGGAACTTGTAAAAACTGAACCCTAAGTAAACTAAATACCTGTCGAAGATGAATAATTAATATTCTTTTACCTGTAAATTGAGAATTTTTTTGGGTTTGTTTTATTAAGTATACAGTTTGAACCCTGTGTTAACTGATTACCTGTCTAAATTTAACTAACTGTTACATAAACAATAAGCAATCAATATTCTTTGTTATCTGTAAATCAAGAAATTTTTGGTGTTTCTTTTGTTTGCTTCTTGTTTTGTTTTGTTTTTTTTTCAATAATTCATCAGAGTAACAAAAAATGAGAAATAAAGTAAAAATAAATATATTATTTTGACAAATTTTCCTTGTATTTACAATCACCATTATTTGACACTGCCAAATTAAAGTATAAAAATATCTTGAACCAAACTGAATATATACTTATAAATTGACTGAATGACGAAAATCAACTGAATTGTAACTTTCCTGATGTAAGTAATTGAAAGAACTCATTGGAGTGGAGTAATGGATGTATTTTTTTTTTGTTTTTTTTACCAATTTACTATTATCACTATCATAGAGGAGGTATGGTCTGGGATGACAGAGTAACCCAGAGTGCCTGGAGAAAACCAAAGATCTTTGGCATGTAAGAAAGATACAATTTTTTTCAGTTGGATGTAACACAAGTGGGATTTGAACACCGAGAGGTGTTGCATTGTAAACAAGAGATGTTTGTGGAACACTTATGTCCCCCCCCCCCTTCTTGGACAGACATTATAGGGTGCAAAAGTTTTTATCATGGGCAGTATACATTATGGGCAGTGTACATGGAAATGAAATTGACCTTTTGAACTTAAAATCAATAGGGGTCATCTACCAGTACTATCTGATATGCATAAATTTATCAAATATGATGTGTCTAAGCTAAAAAAAATTTTGAATTATAGGTTGCACAAACATATAAGACCTTCAGACAGGTTTGACAGTACTTCTAAATTATAAATTATTATCAATATAACCATATTCAACCAACCTGATTATATATGTTATATCAGTAATTAATTTGATCAACCTTTGTAGAGATAATGAACGTAAAGCAAATAATTGGAATTTTTCCAGGGGGATAACTGTGTCAAAAATCGACAAAGAAAGTAAGCATAAAATACCGTTCGACACACACAAACATCATTTTTTACTTCAAAGGCCTTATTTTTTCCATAAAATCTTATATAACCATTAAATAGTTCAACGTCTGGTACATATGTTTACATTTTGAACACTTTCTTAACAAGAAAAAAAATTAGAAAAAAAATCAGAAACAATTTAGTAATTATGATATGTTATTATAGTCCATTTCTAAAATTTACTTCTACCAACCGTGAGTGCGCTAATTTATGATCGCGCGAATTAGTGCCAACATGTCGTTTGCCCTAAAATTTGATTGCGCGAAAATAAGAACATTTACAGTAAATGGAAACTGTTGGTGGACTGTCAGACTGACCGACAGATCTACAGACCGACCGACAGACAGCAGCAAGGCAAAATACCCTCCCTTCTTTGAAGGGGGCATAAAAAGGGAAAGAGTAAGTAAAAAATGACAGAATGAGTCAACAGTGAGAAAAAATAGGACAAGTCAACTGAGTAAGACAAAATAAAGACAAAAGGAGTCAGCAGAATGAGTTAAAATAAGAACAGAAGTTAGCAGAGTGAGTCAAAATAAGGACAGAAGTTAGCAGAGCGAGTCAAAATAAAGACAGAAGTTAGCAGAGCGAGTCAAAATAAAGACAGAAGTTAGCAGAGCGAGTCAAAATAAGGACAGAAGTTAGCAGAGTGAGTCAAAATAAGGACAGAAGTTAGCAGAGCGAGTCAAAATAAAGACAGAATGAGTCAGCAGAGTGAGTTAAAATAAGGACAGAAGTTAGCAGAGTGAGTCAGAATAAGGACAGAATGAGTCAGCAGAGTGAGTTAAAATAAGAACAGAAGTTAGCAGAGCGAGTCAAAATAAAGACAGAAGTTAGCAGATTGAGTCAAAATAAGGACAGAAGTTAGCAGAGCGAGTCAAAATAAAGACAGAAGTTAGCAGAGTGAGTCAAAATAAAGACAGAATGAGTCAGCAGAGTGAGTTAAAATAAGGACAGAAGTTAGCAGAGTGAGTTAAAATAAGGACAGAAGTTAGCAGAGCGAGTCAAAATAAAGACAGAAGTTAGCAGAGTGAGTCAAAATAAGGACAGAATGAGTCAGCAGAGTGAGTCAAAATAAGAACAGAAGTTAGCAGAGTGAGTCAAAATAAGGACAGAATGAGTCAGCAGAGTGAGTTAAAATAAGAACAGAAGTTAGCAGAGTGAGTTAAAATAAGGACAGAAGTTAGCAGAGCGAGTCAAAATAAAGACAGAAGTTAGCAGAGTGAGTCAAAATAAGGACAGAATGAGTCAGCAGAGTGAGTCAAAATAAGAACAGAAGTTAGCAGAGTGAGTCAAAATAAGGACAGAATGAGTCAGCAGAGTGAGTTAAAATAAGAACAGAAGTTAGCAGAGTGAGTTAAAATAAGGACAGAAGTTAGCAGAGCGAGTCAAAATAAAGACAGAAGTTAGCAGAGTGAGTCAAAATAAGGACAGAATGAGTCAGCAGAGTGAGTTAAAATAAGAACAGAAGTTAGCAGAATGAGTCAAAATAAGGACAGAAGTTAGCAGAGCGAGTCAAAATAAAGACAGAAGTTAGCAGAGTGAGTCAAAATAAGGACAGAATGAGTCAGCAGAGTGAGTTAAAATAAGAACAGAAGTTAGCAGAGTGAGTTAAAATAAGGACAGAAGTTAGCAGAGCGAGTCAAAATAAAGACAGAAGTTAGCAGAGTGAGTCAAAATAAGGACAGAATGAGTCAGCAGAGTGAGTTAAAATAAGGACAGAATGAGTCAGCAGAGTGAGTCAAAATAAGGACAGAAGTTAGCAGATTGAGTCAAAATAAGGACAGAATGAGTCAGCAGTGAGTAAAAATAGGACAAGTCAACTGAGTAAGACAAAATAAAGACAGAAGGAGTCAGCAGAATGAGTTAAAATAAGAACAGAAGTTAGCAGAGTGAGTCAAAATAAGGACAGAATGAGTCAGCAGTGAGTCAAAATACAGACAGAAAGAGTTAGCAGAGCGAGTCAAAATAAGGTAGATGGATGGAAAGATGAGTGGGTGAATAAATTCACAAATGTATGACTGACTGAATGAATGAATGAATAAATGATTGTGAACAAATAAATTAATGGATGATGAATGAATGAATGAATGAATGAATGAATGAAACATAACAAACAAATGAGTTTATAAATAAATTAAAAAGTGTTTAAACTTTGAAATACCTGGTAAATTAATCATAAATATTTCTGTCCAATTCGGCATTGATATATATACTGTCCCTTCATTAACTGTTAAATTTTGAACAGTCATAGTGATGTCTGCTATCGGTGAAGCAATCACTAATATACCAACTGAATATGTATCTCTGGATGTTCCTGAAAAAGTTTAACAAATGTTATTCATAACTTTACAGGTGTTAAGAGTAGGTGATGACCTCTCTCGACTCTCTGCAGATTTATCATGAGATAGATGTACTAACTAGTTTTGGATCTTGTTAAGGGTAAGGGTATCCCGAAGGCTACTTGCAAGTGGGTTCAACTGTACATGTTTGAAAATTTTTTTGTCTGTTCAAATTTTCACAAAAAGACAAAAACGGGTTCCATTTAATATCAATTTAATCTTTCAAAAATAAGTACATGTATTATACATAATAAGATGTCCCAATTAGCTACTGTGGGCAGCAAAAGGCTAAAGGTTAGTGTTTTTAAATAAAATAAGCTTACAACTGCCACAATGGCAGAGTGGCTCTGTGATCCATTAGTGCTCTCTCAAGACCATTCTCCAAAGTTTCCTTTATAGGAAGAAGTCAAATATATTTATGGGGAAGAAACACAGCCTGTAACAATTTATAAATAAAATGTAAAAATAAGATTTACTTGATCCAGAATCCACAATCAAACATTTAAGTAACCCTGATGTAGATCCATTGGTTGTAACCATGACAACATCATTCTGTGTTAATGTTGATGAATCTGTCAATTCAACTGGCGAACCTGAGCCTAAAACAGTACAGAAGAATTTTTTTTCTGAAAAACTTATAATCAGTACAACAAGGTATCATCAAACTTTTTTTTTTTTTTTTTTTTTTTTTTTTTGATGCGATTTTTTGTTTTTTTTTACTGGTTTTATTGTGCTCTTGTAAACCTGGATGATTTCATTTTAGTTAATTTTCACAAAAGTTTCAATATGTTTACTGTATTTTTTAAATTTTAATTTTCACATTGTAAGATGAAAGTCAAATACAAATTTCTAATTTTTTAGCTTTGGTGTTCTCACTTTTTAGGAAATTAAAAAAAAAAAAATTTCAAATTTATAATAAAACTTTTAAAATTGGACAAAATACTATATTTAAAGTGGGTCATGACTAGAAAAATTTCACTGTATTCAAAATCAAGGTCTGAATTTTTAAGATTTTAAATTTACCTGTGCTTATTTTCCATGAGATTCCAGAATTATTGGAGCACCTCAAATGTATAGGATAGTTTATACTGACAGAAGCCCCTGGGTTGATATTCTGAGACAAAGACTGTATATTGATGTCCTTAGCTGAATCTGTTGTCAATATCTCATTGGACAACATCAGGAAATTCCGTGGAGTACCTTCTGTTGTTGTTTCCATGGTTACCTCAGGTGTTGTTCTAGTGTCAACAAATGGTATAGTTGAATCACTTAAACTGGTTGTTGTCATGGTAACTGTACTAGATATACTATCAGAATCTGTACCAGAAGAAGTTGCTTCTGTGGTCACTTCCTCTGCTGGGTCAGTACTGGTCACTGTCATTGTATAGCCATTTGAAGATGTTGTGTTGTCCGACAAATCAGTATAGTTGGCCACAACTGAATCGTTAGCTGTGACATTCACTGTATCAACAGATGTTCTTGTAACTGTAGTGTCATTGAGTGTAAAAGTGTCATTTAAGAACCCGGGTGTTGTAACACTGGAACTGTCAACAGTTGTAAGAGTTCTATTGCCATACTCTACAGCACTAGTATCATTATAGTATCCCAAAGTACTTGTATCATTATAGTATCCCAAAGTACTTGTATCATTATGGTATCCCAAAGTACTTGTTTCATTATAGTATCCCAAAGTACTTGTATCATTATGGTATCCCAAAGTACTTGTATCATTATAGTATCCCAAAGTACTTGTATCATTAGGATTATTATTAAACATTTCGGTTACTAAGTCACCTGTCACATTATCAGTCGCATTACAGATATCCATAATAGACATACATCTAGCTGATTGTAAGCAGAAAACCTGAGTGCTTGAACAGGTAATGCTATCATTTGATGAAGAGAAAACTGGAGGAGTTGTGACATCATATATCACAGTTGTACTTTCATTTCTTATTTGTTTTTCACATGTATTTAATGATATACAAGTGCCCAACTGAAGACAAAATATCTGGTTATCTGAACACTTCTGTGTATGTGAAGTTGGAACAGTTGGCAAAGGTTTTTCACAAGATGATTTGGGAATACATCTCCCAGTCTGTAGACAGAACATGTAGCCATCTTTACACAGCTGTGTATGTGATGTTGGAGGACT
This sequence comes from Tegillarca granosa, assembly GCA_029721355.1. Classification (NCBI taxonomy): domain Eukaryota; kingdom Metazoa; phylum Mollusca; class Bivalvia; order Arcoida; family Arcidae; genus Tegillarca; species Tegillarca granosa. Next base: position 36,872,433 of record CM056603.1, read on the forward strand.
TGGTGATGGCCTATCACAGGTGGTCTTGGGAATACACATTCCTCTTTGCAAGCAAAAGATATACCCATCTTTACACTGCTGTGTATGTGATGTTGGAGGACTTGGTGATGGCTTGTCACAAGAGCTTTTAGGAATACACATTCCTCTCTGCAAGCAGAAGATATAGCCATCTTTACACTGCTGTGTATGTGATGTTGGAGGACTTGGTGATGGCTTGTCACAAGAGCTTTTGGGAATACACATTCCTCTCTGCAAGCAGAAGATATATCCATCTTGACATTGCTGTGTATGTGATGTTGGAGGACTTGGTGATGGCTTGTCACAGAAGTTCTTGGGAATACACATTCCTCTCTGCAAGCAGAAGATATATCCATCTTGACATTGCTGTGTATGTGATGTTGGAGGACTTGGTGATGGCTTGTCACAAGAGCTTTTAGGAATACACATTCCTCTCTGCAAGCAGAAGATATATCCATCTTGACATTGCTGTGAATGTGATGTTGGAGGACTTGGTAATGGCCTATCACAGGTGTTCTTGGGAATACACATTCCTCTCTGCAAGCAGAAGATGTAGCCATCTTTACATTGCTGTGTATGTGATGTTGGAGGACTTGGTGATGGCTTGTCACAAGAGCTCTTGGGAATACACATTCCTCTCTGCAAGCAAAAGATATACCCATCTTGACACTGCTGTGTATGTGATGTTGGAGGACTTGGTGATGGCTTGTCACACGAGTTCTGTGGAATACACATTCCACTCTGCAGGCAAAAGGTGTAGCCATCTTTACACTGCTGTGTATGTGATGTTGGAGGACTTGGTAATGGCTTGTCACACAAGTTCTGTGGAATACACATTCCACTCTGCAGGCAAAAGGTGTAGCCATCTTTACATTGCTGTGTATGTGATATTGGAGGACTTGGTGATGGCCTGTAGCAGGTGTTCTTGGGAATACACATTCCTCTCTGCAAGCAGAAGATAAATCCATCTTGACACTGCTGTGTATGTAATGTTGGAGGACTTAGTGATGGCTTGTCACAAGAGTTCTTGGGAATACACATTCCTCTCTGCAAGCAAAAGATATATCCATCTTGACACTGCTGTGAATGTGATGTTGAAGGACTTGGTGATGGCCTATCACAGGTGTTCTTGGGAATACACATTCCTCTCTGCAAGCAGAAGATAAATCCATCTTTACACTGCTGTGTATGTGATGTTGGAGGACTTGGTGATGGCTTGTCACAAGAGCTTTTGGGAATACACATTCCTCTCTGCAAGCAGAAGATATATCCATCTTGACATTGCTGTGTATGTGATGTTGGAAGACTTGGTAATGGCTTGTCACACGAGTTCTGTGGAATACAAATTCCCCTTTGCAAGCAGAAGACATATCCATCTTGGCAGTGTTGTGTATGTGATGTTGGGGGACTTGGTGATGGCTTGTCACAGAAGTTCTTGGGAATACACATTTCTCTCTGCATGCAGAAGATGTAGCCATCTTTACATTGCTGTGTATGTGATGTTGGAGGACTTGGTGATGGCTTGTCACAAGAGCTCTTGGGAATACACATTCCTCTCTGCAAGCAAAAGATATACCCATCTTGGCAGTGCTGTGTATGTGATGTTTGGGGACTTGGTGATGGCTTGTCACAAGAGTTCTTGGGAATACATATTCCTCTTTGCAGACAAAAGATGTAGCCATCTTTACACTGCTGTGTATGTGATGTTGGAGGACTTGGTGATGGCTTGTCACAGAAGTTCTTGGGAATACACATTCCTCTCTGTAAGCAGAAGATGTAGCCATCTTTACACTGCTGTGTATGTGATGTTGGAGGACTTGGTGATGGCTTGTCACAAGAGCTCTTGAGAATACACATTCCTCTCTGCAAGCAGAAGATATAACCATCTTGACATTGCTGTGTATGTGATGTTGGAGGACTTGGTGATGGCTTGTCACAGGAGTTCTGTGGAATACACATTCCTCTTTGCAGACAAAAGATGTAGCCATCTTTACACTGCTGTGTATGTGATGTTGGAGGACTTGGTGATGGCTTGTCACAGAAGTTCTTGGGAGTACACATTCCTCTCTGCAAGCAGAAGATATACCCATCTTGACATTGCTGTTCCTGGGATGTTGGTTGTTCACTTTTACATGGCTCCTTTTCTACACACTGACCTGTCTGTAAACAGAATACCTGGTCATCTCTACATTTGGCCATTTTTGGACATTGTTCCCATGTTGGAATACAGCTTTTAGTCTCTTTACAATAATACTGAAAGAAAAATTAAAAACCTGTTACAAATGGAGAATCAAATTTTTCAGTTACAAGAACATTTTGATTTATTCATCATTTAATCCCTTAGTAATGAGGGGGACCTTGGTGGCCGAGTGGTCTAAAGCACACGCTTATGGATCACAGCGCCTCTCACCGTCTGGGTTTGAATTTCACTCTGGTTTCCTCCACCATCCCAAAACTGTCAGCCTCGAAATAAGTGAAAGAATCTTGACTGGGGCGTAAAACACCATTACTCCACTCCACTCCTTAGTAATGACTATTTATGTATATTACAGCAAGGTAGTCATTTTTCAAATGAAGGGAGAACATGTGTTCCAAAGCTGACAGTTTAGGCTGGTGCCATCAGATGAATCAGGGTAGCCAAGGGTAACTATGCTATAATGGTCAAAAATTGATTGCTGTAATGAACTAGAAAATTGCTACAAACTAAAATTCAGAAAAAAAGTAAAAAAATAGATAATAATATTAATAAAATTGAATTTTTAAATATATATACATGCAGATATATATATATATATATATATATATATATTTATATATATATATATATATGGTAAAACATTGTTTTCGCATATACTTATGAATAACTCAAAGTTAATATTTTGTTTAAATGTTTTTTTTTTATTTGTATTTGTTTTATCTTCTAATATTAAACCCAGGATGACTGAAAGTGAAAATCTTGGACCCAGTAACCTAAATTTATCAAGTATCATAAGTCGTTTTCGAGTTGTTGTTTTCTATCAAGCAAGAGTGGAGTGAAGTAATGGAGTTTTACGCCCCAGTCAAGATTCTTTCATTTATTTCGAGGCAGTCAATTCTGGGATGGTGGTGGAAACCGGAGTGCCTGGAGAAAACCACCGACCTTTCGGCAAGCGAACTGACAAACTTTCTCACACTAGGATCTGTCCCAAGTGGGATTCGAACCAAGGTGGTAAGAGGCACTGTGATCTGTAAGTGTGCCCTTTTGACCAATCGGCCAACTACCAAGCAATAGGCTCTTCCATTAACTGAAATTTTCCAACCTTAATTTGTGACCAATCAGACCATAGAATATAGTTTTGTATTTGTCATCTAACTGATAAAGTGCTCAACAGACTTGTCACTTCTAAAAAGACTGTTGTTTAGGAAGGTCGTGTTGAGAACAATTTACCAGTCGAATAACAAACATAAAGTTGTTGTCTGTAGTCTGATTGGTCAAAAATAAAGGTGGGAAAATATCATTTAAATGGAAGAGCCTCTTGCTAAATGGAAAACGGCAAGTTGAATATGACTACTGAATCATTAGTAATAATAAGAAAATTAATATCAATTCCTTTTTGTATAGACAAATTAGCATGCATACCTTCCCATAGTCACATGATGGCTCCAAACACTGATCATTCTTGGGAACACATCTTTCAGTCTGCAGACAAAATATCTGTAATAGAAAAAATGCAACTGAAAACATGCACTTAGCAACAGCCAATGCGATTAAGAACACAAATCAAGACAAACCAATGAAAAAAAACACTAAGGTAACAAAGACAATGAATTAAACACCAAATTATACCTGTAATAAAACCCCACAACAGTCCAACCGACATGGATGTGTCATCAGTCTCCATAGCGACTAATAGTACAGCAATTAATACAGCATGATGAATATTCCAACAAGTCTGTCTAATGGTCATTAATACAGGACTGATGCATCACCGGACCTTGTAGTGACCAATATTAAAGGATTTACCAGTATTGGCATAGCTGAGTTGTCACCAGTTCCCACAGAAACAAATACATGTTATATGATTTATCATACTGGTAAGATTAATGTTCATATCACCAGTTGCTATAGCGACCAATATTTGAGAATTTATCAAATTTGCTTGTTTGATGTGTCACCAGTTTCTGTGCACCAGGCAAGAAAGCAGTATTTTAGTTTTGAAAATCTAAGTCTTCTGTATGACCTAGCTGAGGTTTAAACCCCTGACCTATGACTTTCAATACTGAGCACCAGGCAAGGAAGCAGAATTTCAATTTTGAAAGTCTATGTCTTCTGTATGACCCAGTCGAGGTTTAAACCCCTGACCTACCACTCTCAAGACTGAGCAACAGGCAAGGAAGCAGTATTTTAATTTTGAAAATCAAAGTCTTCTGTGTGACCCAGCCAAGGTTTAAACCCCTGACCTACCACTCTCGAGACTGAGCAACAGGCAAGGAAGCAGAATTTCAATTTCTAAGTCTACTGTATGACCCAGCTGAGGTTTTAACCCCTGACCTACCACTCTCGAGACTGAGCAACAGGCAAGGATAGAGTATTTCAATTTTAAAGTCTACTATATGGCCAAGCTGAGGTTTAAACCCCTGACCTACCACTCTCAAGACTGATGCTCTAACACTGAGTCACCTGGTTGCATTCAATGAAATAGATTTCAAAATTAGGCAGTAAGAGAGGTGCTATGTGTGTGATTAAGACTTTTCAACCACCGAGGCCCCACATCTACAGCAGTGGTCATAAAACAATATACACTCACATGATCTGATGGGCATTTAGTAATGTCCTTATTTCCACATGGTTCTGGTGTTATACATCTGCCAGTTTGTAAACAAAATATCTGAAAAATAATCAAAAAGATTTCATAATGATTATAACCCTTGACCTCTGATGCAGAAAAACAACAGTTAAAATTAAAATCTGCATTTAAATAATATTTATAAATATTAACTTATTAACATATATATATTTAAAACAAGCTTTTAAGTATCAATATTACACTGGAAGGGGTCTTGATACCTATGTTCAATGAAGAATATTTGAAATTCTGGTAATCTTTTATATTTATATTAAAACCACATTCTTATAGCAGAGGGCCTCAATGGCTTTGTTGTCTAAAGTGTCTGCTGACAGATAACAGTGCCTTTTAGAACCTAGGTTCAAATTTCACGCAAGCAGATCCTTGTGTGTAAATGTTGTCTTTTTCTTACCGTAAAAACCCAATGTAATTTACCCACTTTTTTGTGAAATGAAATAAAAGTTTAGGGGGTGTGTAAATTACACGAGTAGATTGTTTTCGTGATTTTTGTCAAAGGTCAGTGGTTTTTTCTGGGTACTCCAGTTTCCCCCAACAAATTTATAATTTATTGACTTGATATAAGTGAAAGAATCATGACGAGGCATAAAACTACATCACTTCAATCGACTCTTTCCTCCAGTAACAAGAAATTCTGATGTTCTGTAACAGGTTTTTATTTGAGCTGTGTACAACATATCAAGATCATCAAAATGAGGCAGAAATTGGTACCATGGCTCTCAAAAAGATATTAATGAAGGCACTTAAAGATTTGATATTCAAAGAGTTTGGTTCTCACCTTTCCTTGTGGACATGTGATTGGTTGTACGGAATCTGCACTTTCTTGAATTGTCGTCACATCGATGGTGTACCCTGTCGTTAAATCTGGAGTAAAGGACCATGATTCTGGGCTCTGCGTTGTTAAGGACCAAACACCAACATTCCAGAATAAATACAGTTCTACAAGAAACAAGAAAAATTAACGATTAAAATCAAGATATAAAAAAGGGAGAATGTTTAAATCTTGTAAATTGGGAAATTTTAAAAACTACCAGACTTAAAGAAGTAAACAAACACCAGTGTGAACCTTTATATCCAGTGCTCCGAGATGGTGGAGAAAACAGGAGTGTCTAGAGAAAACTGTTCACCTTAAGTAATAACTATGCTAATTAACTTACCTTCTCACAAAAATACCTGCCTGGGTGTTTTTCAATCTAGGTGATGCAGTGGTTTTGTTTGCCTAAAATTACTACAGAATAAAGGTAGTTTCCCCTTGAGAAATAATTTCCTAATTTGACAACTAAAATTCCCTAAAAGGCAACAGTGACACACAATCAAGTAGTTTAAGTTAAATCCAGTTGTCCAAAACTGTTCTGACAGACAAAAAATGTTAGATATAGTAACAATATAAGATCTTTGCAATGAATTTCAAAATTCTGAGCGTAATATGTGACATAAAAATGGTCCAAATTTTCCCCAATCTGAAAGGTAGAAGGTAGCTTTTAAAAACCATAGAAAAATCACTGTGATTGGAAATGCTGTGATATGCAAGTCAGGTCTTTAGACTACTTGCCTAATGAGACCCCGGCCGCTAAAAAAACAGATAAAAAATATCATTAACTCACCAACTATATAAAATATATAGTAACTCATTTTCAGCTTAATCTATCCTGTAATATGACATAATTCCTAAACTGCGGAATTCGTTTTTCACCTGTTTTATCAGTTATTTAAGTCTCGACTATCTAGGCTAGTCCATTTATTGATTACTGATATACTAGTACATCTAATGGAAGCTACAATCAGCATCATATTCACCATGACGACCAGGTGTGCTTTAGCTCTTTTAGTATTGATTTTATCTGTCATACACCTGTACCAATTAATCAATAATTAAAGGTGAATAATTGTTTAGTTTGATCTCTGATGCTAAGTAATACTAATTAATGCAGTACAGTAGATTAGTTTTTACATATTGGTTTATTGCATTTTTTTTAGGTTAATTGCAAATTTATTGACAGCATACACATTACTTCAGCTATGTGACTAAATTGCATATGCATTACAATATATATGAGTTTTAAATTTTGTTAATTGCAGTGATGGCATTTTGCTTTATTTTCTTGTTTTCCCTCAGAATTTTTTGTAGCAGTCTGGGTAGCTCAGTTGGTAGAGCACTTGTCTATAGTGTGGGAAGTCCTGGGTTTGATCCCCGGTCCGACCCTGCCTTTTTCCTTCTTCCTGTTACAGTTTGGTGGCCAGTGTGGTCCTCAGAAGTGGTGGACTGGCAACTGCGACCAAATAAAGTCCATCCGAGGGAATTTAGGGTGAGATTCCTGATGGAACCATGGGGAAACTCCAAAAAAAACGGGAGGAATGAAGTGGTCTGGATAGCTCATTTGGTAGAGCACTCGCCTTATAATGTATAATGTGGGAGGTCCAGGGTTTGATCCCCGGTCCGACCCTGAATTTTTTCTCCTCCCTGTTACAATATCATTGGTTGGATTTTTCCATGAGTAAATGCGTGTGAACGAGTTCATAAAACATATCCGGAGCACTTGGACTCGACTTCTTCCTCTTTTTTTTTTTTTTTTTTTTTTTTTCCCTATGTAAGGTTTGAACTGTTTTATACATATATCCAAAGTGTATACATTCCATCCAAAATACTTTATTTATACCTGCACTGACTGCGCAACTTGTCTTAAACCCATCTTTTTGTATTTCGCGGTTCCATCTGAAAATCGAAATTCTCGGAAAGGCGGAAGTTAAATTTTACTAAACGATTGTCTCCCTTGGAAAAATATTCACCACGTTAATGTCATTCGTTGGCTAGGAGCTCATGCTGTGTGAATATGCCGCCGGTTAAAATAATGATCCGATAGTAATGCTATTTACTGTAAGTTGAATATATCATAATTATTAGTAGGTTAGTATTTATCAATAAATAAATCATTCCGATCAATAACATGCATAAGCAGCACAACAGGTAGAATTTCTGAGATAATTTCTAGCACGTTGAAAAACCAGGAACATTTTTATGTCAGCGTGGGGTAATTCTCTCTCTCTCTCTCTCTCTCTCTCTCTCTCTCTCTCTCTCTCTCAATGTAAATGTATCTATTCAGGTGAATACAACAGAATAGAAGATATTTATCTCTAAGTTTAAAGTGCATGAATTTGATTTGGTTTAGTTTTTGTCATTAACTATTTCTTTCTATATAATGCAGAAGAAATTGCAGATATGAATCTCTGGCTAATCCTGCTTTAAGGTAACTTTACCTTTCAGTATTGGATGCAACCTGTTGCATGACAGAAAGACCCGAAAGGCAATACTTTTGTAATGGCATTTATATTTAGACAGTGTGCCTTTACAGTTTTGTAATGGAACACTGTATGGATATAAATGCCATTACAAGAGTCTTGAATTTCAGGTCTACATCACAGGTACATGTGTCTGACACTTTCTATGTAGCTGGATAGAGTTATATATATTGGCCGACATTATTCACACGTACGGTAGAATAACGCATGTTGTTGGCTGGCATTATTCACACGTACGCATGCGCAGTACGATAACTTATATCAGCCGTATACGGACAAGGTGTATGTTCAATGAAGTATATCGGACTATTTAATACGCTTATTATTATAGAGAACACTTAGCCATGAAGTGTTATTATATGCAATATTATATAAATTATATAATAATTATTGATATATTTATTTATTTAAATATTTATCATATTGCTAATGAATATTTTTGTAATATTTGTATAATATTGCGTTTAATAACTTGTTTAATATTATAGAGAACACTTAGCCATGAAGAGTTATTATATGCAATATTATATAAATATTTATAAATTATATAATAATTACAGATATATTTATTTATTTAAAACATCATATTGCTAATGAATATTTTTGTTATATTTGTATAATATTTCATATAATAACTTGTCATGTTTCCAGATCCCACGACGAGGACGTGGTTCTCATGGGATCCATTTATTTGATTAGTTATCCATCCCAATGATTTTGATTTAATAAAAAATTTACTGTTTATTTTGAATTTTTTTTATTGTGTTTTGTTTAAAATGTATAACCAATATATGAAAAAAAATTATGGACAATAAATATATCTGAAGTTGCACATAGAATGTGGATCTCACGAATAAAGCCGCAACTGATCACCTCAGATAATTAATTGTGCCGGCCTTACAAATTTATTTATAAAATAATTATTTCAAAAATCACTTAACTACTATTTACATATTTACAAGGAATTATGATGGTCAATTAATTTATCTGAAGTTACACATAGAATGTGGATCTCACGAACAAAGCCGCAACTGATCACCTCAGATAATTAATTGTGCCGGCCTTACAAATTTATTTATGAAATAATTATTTCAAAAATCACTTAACTACTATTTACAGAGTACTTTTAATAACTAATTCAATTGTTTTTCCATATTACAAAAAAATCGCTGCAAAAATAAGTTGAATCAGACTTTGCCAAAGAGTCAATTGGTCCAGAGTCTACGCAAGATACATGAAACCATTCACCGCAATTAGTACATTCAACCATCTCGTCAGTTTTCTGCTCATACATATTCCTGCAACGGCAATATATTTCTATCTTTTGCCAACCATGTTTTGTTATGTTACGTCTATTTGGCTTTATGAAATGTGGAAATGGGTAATTTCAGATTGTTCTAAGCATTTTACCAAATGTGCTCTCATTTCTTGTTGATAAAAGAAGAAAGTTGCCGGATCTTTTCCTAAACAGATAACAAGACTTATTGCAATTGCAAATACACCGCAATCTAAACCACCAGATTGTTGTTGTACTAGTTTATGGTTTATTTCGATATGTTTGTTTTCACTTTTCAAAATTGCACAGATTTGTTTTATCGTTTCAATAGAAGCTGGTTTGTTGAGACTGTCATATAGATTTATATGACCGTCTTCACAATCGATCGTTGAAACTTCAATCCAATGTCCTAAACTATTGGGACCTTCAAAATAAAATTTGAACCATAGGACCAGAAACGGGTGTGAATAAGTTTATATTTTGCGAATGCAAAGTTGTCTTTAAAACCCTGAATTTTGAATTGAGATTTTAGCAGAGATTGTGTCGCCGTCAAAACCTCGTCTGTTAGCATTCTGCGTCAATTTCATTTTTGTGTTCATTTTCATGTTCAAAGGTAATTAATTACGTTGACACGAACGCTCAATTAATTACTCAGCATCCTGTGTTCAAGGCGTTAATTACATTATTTCATTAGCGGACTCCTGTGATCACGTCCTTATCACAATAGTAATCAAAGCGAACGATTGCGTTTATTAGTTGAATACGATTCATGAACACTATTCATAAATTAATAACTTAATTTTTTATCCGTACACACGTCTTGATTTGATTATGTCTTTAAATTTTAATTTTACTTAATAAGAAATTATTTTTCTTAATTAATAATTTGTAATAATTTATTTTTAATTTTAACTAGTGTATTTCAATTATTTTTTTTAATCTATATATATAATATTTTTAATATAATTAGTATTGTCGTTATCAAATTTTTCACATTTAATAATCAATTTATTTGTTTTTATTATATTTTAATGATATATTTTTAATCTTACCTAGTATATTACACATAATTATTTTATTATCATTCATGATTATTTTATTCTTATGCATGATTTTTTTTTATTATACATGATTATTTTATTATTATACATAATAATTTTCAAATTCTATACATATTGTCGTTATCAAACTTTTTATTTAATAATAGCTTTTTATTTAATAATTATTTTATCTTAGTATATTAGACATTATTATATTATTATTATACATGATTTTTTTATTATACATGACTATTTTATTATTATAAATAATAATTTTTTAATTCTATACATATTGTCGTTATCAAACTTTTTATTTAATAATAATTTTATCTTAAACGGTTTTATTAGTTAGATAATTTATTTCATGTATTATTATATTACTCATCGTATCGTATTAAATCATTGGACCATAGGTCCGATATACTTCATTGAACATACACCTTGTCCGTATACGGCTGATATAAGTTATCGTACTGCGCATGCGTACGTTTAAATAATGCCAGCCAACAACATGCGTTATTCTACCGTACGTGTGAATAATCACTCCGATATATATTTGTGTTAGATGCCAGTGCCATTGTGTTGTATGTGTAACAGTTATGGTCAGAACTTGGTAAGACTTCCTTTTGTACCCCCCACCCATTAAATTCAATGTAAAATTTTTGAAAAATTATTTTTTACAGAAATGTTCAAAATGGCATAAATTTATTATTTTTATATCATTTTAGTTGAAACTAATACTTTAGTGGAGGGTACAAGAGGAAGTCTTTCCCAGAACTTTACACTATAGTAGAGATCTAGGCAAGTGCCCTATCAGTTGAGTTAGCCGACAGTTACATACTATAGCCCTGTTGTTATATAATAGAGTTCTCAAGGTCAATATTTTTATGACTGTAAATTCAGCTTTATTTATATAGAGTTGAGTAATGAAGTTTAACGTCCCAGTCAAGAATATTTCACTTGTATCTAGATGTCACCAGCTATAGACGAAAATGCAGAAATTTTGCCTGTGCGTTGCGCTGATGGCATTATACAGCAGGGTTCTTTATCGTGCCACGCCATGACACGGGACCTCGTTTATTTTAAGTTCCCATCCGAAAGAACCGTGACTTTCATTTTGTAATGCCGAGTGCTTGGTGAAAGAACAGCCACTACCTACTTTCAAGTCTTGGGTCAGACCCGGCCGGGGTTCGAACCCACGACCTTCCACTTACGGAGCGAGCACTCTACCAACTGAGCTACCGCAGTGGCATTATTTATATAGAAAATCCAGTATACTTGACACACAGTTTAGTATGATCCTCTTATTAAAGTCAGTCCTATCCAGAAATTGCAGTGACTTCTTTAGTAAATTATTTGTCAATTATTTAATTGTAACAATTAAGTGCCGAAGAATGGGTAATACTAACCCTCTGGATCACCGGGCATAGAGGGGGAGACTTCATTCTTGACTGGACAGCCAGGCCTCACCCTTGGCCTTGTAAAAGAAATAATCAAAGGCCTGGATAATCTGAATGGGATGATGATGATTATGAAGAACTGATTTCCAACCGTAGATTATCATATTTTATTATTTCTATTATTTCAGCTACAGACTCTGTTTTGTGGATAACCGAAGGAAATGCCTTCCTTCACTTTAATTATAACCCTGATATTTTTGGCGTACATTGGTCATTCTGTTTGGGTTATATATGGGATATTTTTCCCAACTCCTTGCCAAAGTAAAGAGAAAGGAAGATGCATTTATCCATACATCGCCAAAAAGCCGAATCTAGAGGTTTGTATATATATAGAATAATTTTTATCTAGATTAAGAAAATATCAAAAAGTAACAAATATATATACACTGCCATCCTCTAATTATTGTACATGTTCAAAACTGATTGTCTTGTTTTCTTAAGAACTGAAAATCTTTACAAAATTTAATTGTTCAGTTTTTTCCATTCAGTTTTTGAAACTTGGGGACACATGTTTCCTTACCATAAAATTTTGAGAGACAAATAAATTTTTTCAGTGACATAACCACAAAAGGTAATTTATGTGTAATTTTAATAGCAGTTGTGAATTACAGTTTTTGGTTTGGGTCAGAGACTTGCAGCAGTTTCAGAATCTGGTTTTTCACTGTCAGAGTTGACACTAACATTAGGTTTGTGCAATGTTTTGGAATTCTGATTAATTTTTTTCATAGACATGACAGTAATTTGCATAGACAATTCCTTGCTTAGAGCATTTATGCAACACTTTCCTTTGGTAAAAACAAAATGGACTGGAGCGGAATATATTCAGATCTCAAGTTTGATCATGATTGCGGCATCATTGGTGTGTTTGATGGTTTTTTTACGGGACATTTATGACAAAAATGTGTCAAAATGCAACATTTTGTGCACCAGGGAAAACCCTGATTGTTGAAAACACCATTTTGCTAAAGCTGAGCATTTATCTGCTAAAATGGCCTTTTTTTCTTAAAAAATTTCCAACATTACTACATCAGTTCTCTGACACATTATTGCTGTAAGATCTTTTTATGAATGGCAGAAGACATCAAATTTTAAACTTCCTATGGGAAATAAACTTGTTCAATAAAATATGAATTTTATCATGTATTATTCAGTAGTTTATCTACCAATTATCAGTGATATTACTGGTTCCTTTCAATTTGAAATTTGTTTTAAAATCTATTGTATTTAGTTTTACTTAAATTTAATGTTTAGGCCATAATAAATTAATACCTAGATTTTCATCCAATTTTTTTTCAAAACGGGGGGGGGGCTGCTTTTATTTTTTTTTTATTTATTTTTTTTTGGATTACGCTCTGTCAACTCATGTTTTGTGCGACAAACAAGAACCATGATTCTTGAATTCAATTCGTTAGCAACAGACATCTGATGATCGGGTTTACCACCTACAAAGTCCTTATATAATTCCATTAATGTCATGGTGTCTGGAACTTGGCAGCCATACCAGTTTTTGATTGTTTTAAGCCCGGTTTTACAGTGGCAATAATAAATACCATGCTACCACCAATATGCAAAACGCGCTGCTTTCGTTTTTGAAAATCCGTCTGCAACTTGATCGGATACCAGTAAACTTCTACGTATAATCCTATGGCTCACGGAGCACAAAACACTCTGCTTTCGTTGTTATAACGCACAACTCGATTGGAAATCAGTCAGCTTTTATATATTACCTTATGGCTCATGGAGCGAGCAGATTTGTTATAAAAGCCGGAATCGAAACCGGACACAAGTTCAAAATCCGAAAATAAAATAAATCGGGGCGGGTGTTAAAAAAGGGGGCGGGCGGGGATGAAAATCTAGGTATTAATTTTTATGGCCTTATATAAATATTGTTATTTATGTATTTCTAGCTACAAATAGCTGCAATAATTCTAATGTGGCTATAAACAATAACTCACTCACTCACTCACTCACTCACTCGCTCGCTCAACTCACTCACTCACTCAACTCACTCACTCACTCACTCATTCATTCATTCACTCACAGAAAAAAAATCAAAGATTTTAAACATAACTCGAGAGACCCTACTAAGGTAACATTTTTTGTATTTATTGACAGATTCAAGTTTATACATCTACAAAAGCTACTAGAGTTAGCGAAAGTGATCTTAATTATGTGTGGAAAAACGACAGTCTAAATATTGATGACCTGATTGTCAAGTAAGTACTGCCTCCATAAGGTTTACTTGTCTATCAAAATTTGGAAAAATGATATTTTAAATATTGGTCATTTGATTGTCAAGTAAGTACTGCCTCCATAAGGTTTATCTGTCAATCAAAACATCTGGAAAAGAGAAAGTCTAAATATTAATGAACTGATTGTCAAGTAAGTAACGCCTTCATAAGGTTCACCTATCTCTTGAAACTTGAAAAAATGACAGTCTAAACATATGTGACCTGATTTTCAAGTAGGTGTTTCCCATAAAAATACCTGTCTTTAAAAACATATTACTTGTATTTGGAAAAATATTAGTAATAAGTACTGAATAACTCATTGTGAAGTAAATATAAAACAAATCTTGACTAGGGTGTAAAACTCTAGCTGTAGCAACCCCCTCAATACAAAGATCACCTGTCTATTAAGACCACTGTTTTATGGCCTTTCTACTTCATATTTCAACCAAACAAAACATCTGTTTGAAGACCATTTATTTGTGAAGTACATATTTCTAAGGTCCAGGGGTGACTTTATATACAGGTTTTACTGTGGACCCCATCACTGGTCTTAATACTTATATATGAGTTAAACGGTATTTTCATACATATATTTTAGTGTACACAATATTAGTATTCCTTTGAAGACCAGAAGAAATGGTACGTTATTTCTACATGTTTTCGTGCTTCCTCGAGGACATGACCCCTTCTCCAGCAGGTATTCCTACCACATGTTCACAGAGATAACAGCATATTCATTGCCAAAATCAGAGTACATCAGTCTTATAGGAGAGACAAAGAAAAATGTAAGTTGAAAAAGTACAGAAAAACATTCTGGAACTGAGAGAGATTATGTATGCTGGTAGTGTATTGAGGATTTGATTGATTGATTTAATGGAGTTTTACATCCAAGTCAAGAATATTTCACTTATATTGAGACGTCACCAGCTATAGGTGAAGTGGCAGATATTTTGACCTTTGCAGTGTGCTAAGGGCAATGTGCAGGAAGGGTTCTTTAACATGCCATACCATGCCATGAGGCACCAGTTTTTAAGATCTCATCCGAATGACCCTTGACTTTCATTTCTAAATGCAGAGTGCTTGGGGAAATAACAGTCACTTTCAATTTTTAATTCTTGGTCAGACTTGGCCGGTGGTCGAACCCTCCATCCCCCACATACAGAGTGAGCACTCTACCAACTGAGCAACCATAATGGTCAGTGGATCAAAAATTAGGCTGTGAGTTGAGTAGAATGGAGTCATGGTGTTTAACACCTTAGTTGGTATTCTTTCACTTATATTGATGTGGTTGGTTCTGGGATATTAGAAGAAACCAGAGTGCCTTGAGAAAACTGCAAACCTTTGGAAAGCAAACTGACAAACTTTCTCACACTAGGATCTGACTGAGCAAGATTTGAACCTAGTCAGTGAGGGATACTGTTATTTGTAAGCAAGCATGTTAGACCACTCTACTACGGAGGCCCTGGTAGTATTTGTGTTGCATACAAGAACTGAGAGGGATAATGGTTAAACATGCTTGAACATGTATGAAAGTTGTGTAATTACAATAAGGTCAAAACTGTAATTGAATTTTAATGGTCCCTGTAATTGATGTGCATGTACTTCCAATGTAATTCAAATTTTTGTGGTATATTTTTTTTTACGGAAAATTATAACTCGGAACTGGAATTAGGTTCAAATAATTACCAGTTTTTAAATTAAAAAGTTTGAAGACTTTTTTTGATAAAAAATTATAGTTCAGGGCAGTTGGGATCTAATGTGAACTTTTAATAACCTAAAGTGTTAGAAAAATTGAAGTGTGAATAACCAAAGCATGATTGTAATTGTCTTCAAGTAATCATTTAGGCTTTTTGGCCTCTGGTTCACAATAGGATTGCAATTTTCAGTGGTTTACTGTGAAATCATCAATTCTCGTGATGGCCCAATTTTTCATTATTTCCGTAGACACTTTGACCCACAAATTTACATGTCAAGGAAATAGTTTAATACATGTTTATAACAACTTCCTTTTTGATGACATGAGTTAAATAATTAGAGTAATCCAGTAACACTGAACACATAACATGGTTCACTTTATTAACTACAGTTTTAACCACGAATTCATCCTCCCCACAAAATGATATTTTTTCTTAGAACCATGAAAATTGATGACTTTACACTGAACCATTATTTTTTATTAATCTAGTCATTCATCAATGGACCATCGTTTGTTTCAGAATGAAAGCCATCCTCCGGGTAAAACTTTTACCCACCTGAGGTCAAAGGTTACCATCAGTGTATTGGGAGATAATATATCATTTGATAGAGGAGCAATACCACCAGATGTGTTTAAATATATAAGGTATGGTACATGTATATTAAAATTGGGTTACTATACATCATGATCTTAACATTTACATTTAATATATATATATATTTATATATATATATATATATATATATATATATATATATATATATATATATATATATATATATATATATATATATAGCATTTGATGGCCTTAGTGGCATGGTGGTAAGGCATCTGTGTCAAAAGCAAGCTGGTTCCAACCCTGGTCAGATTATACTTTGGACTTTCAAACTTCCTCGCCAGTCACTCTGTATTAAAAAGACAGAGTATTGACTAGTTAACATGGGGTCAGGATAATGGACTGGGGGAGTGGCATGCTTTTCTGCAGCATACTAACTCATTGAGTTAGCACCTTGCCAAAAAGTTGTACTAAGTGCACACTAGTACACAGTAGTCCATAATGCACACTCTACTATTTAAGGCGTATGTGAACTTGGTCTTAGATTAATTCATAGAGATTATTAACCTTACACTTGTTGCACATAGCTGAAAATTGCTGATGTTATGTTAAACAACATTAAAACCAACCAATATAGTGTTTGAAATAAGGCATCACATGCTGGATTTTGAAATGTAAAAATTAAGTTAGGCAAGTTGGAAAATCAACCAAAAATTTCTGTGTTAATCAATGGCATGTCAGATGGTTGCAGATGTCCAATAAAAACCAAGTAATTTAGACACTTGTCAAGGTTTGCTATGCTTTCCTATCTATAGGATGATAATTTATGAGATAAAACCATGTCACTGTCCAATCAAATGCATCAAATCATTTAACTTTGGCAGTACATATGTGTCACTGTCCAATCAAATGCATCAAATTGTTTAACTTTGGCAATACAAACTTGGTCAGTTAATTGGTTATTCTGGTGATTGGTATGGGATTGCTTGACAGCCTAATTGTGCATCTAAGATGGCGGATGTTACTAAAAATAGATTTTTCACCTTATTATTGGTTTCTATGCATTTAAAAGAAAACCATACATCAGATTGAGCTGTTTCTTATTTCACTCTGTATGTAACTCGCCGATGTTCACCATTGCTAGGGGATAGTGTTCAGTGAACACCTTGTTTTTATTTATCGTTTAGCTTCATTCAAGATCATGCTATTTGAATTAGTGCATATTACCAAGATAATTGTGTTTGTTCAGTTGCTCAATTTTTGTTGTACAAGAACTCGAATTAACAGTAAATTGAATTTTTTCCTATTTAGGATGTCACCTGAGGGGGACTATCTACCTATTGTGTTTATAGATGAACTAAACTTTAGAGTAAGAGACTTAGAGGTAAGGTATAATAACACAGTAGGAACTGTATATTTATACTGCCATGTGGAATGGAATGGCAAGGTCAAGTGTTTTGTAGAGACCACATTCTCACAATTCAAAAGTCATGGGTTTAAACCCAAGTCAGGCTCTGTGATTTGTCTGTGAGTAAAACTGTTTTCACATTGCTTCAGTCAATCAATCTGACAAAGAATTTGCAACAGGAGAAATTTAGAGAGTCTTAGACATGTAACTTTTCAGTACAACATGTAACTTCTTGGGCAGACATTAAGCTTTTGAATCAGATCTGTAACTTTTTCAGTTTAATATTTAATTTTTCAGTCAGGCCTGTTACTTTTCAGTGTGACTAGTAACTTTTCAGTGTGACCAATAACTTTTCAGTCTGGGCTGTAAATTTTCAGTACAACATAGTTTTTCTTTCAGGCCTGTAATTTTTCAGTCGACATGTAGTTTTTCTTTCAGGCCTGTAAATTTTCAGTACAACATGTAGTTTTTCATTCAGGCCTGTAAATTTTCAGTACAACATGTAGTTTTTCATTCAGACCTGTAACTTTTCAGTACAACATGTAGTTTTTCATTCAGACCTGTAACTTTTCAGTACAACATGTAGTTTTTGATTCGGACCTGTAACTTTTCAGTACAACATGTAGTTTTTCATTCAGACCTGTAACTTTTCAGTACAACATGTAGTTTTTCATTCAGACCTGTTACTTTTCAGTACAACATGTAGTTTTTTATTCGGACCTGTAACTTTTCAGTACAACATGTAGTTTTTCAATCTGTTACTAATCAGCACAACGGTTGTCAACCTGTAACTTTTCAATCTGTAACTTATCAGTACAACATGTAACTTTTCATTCAGACCTGTAATTTTTCAGTACAACATGTAACTTTTCATTTGGACCTGTAACTTTCAGTGCAACATGTAGTTTTTCATTTGGACCTGTAACTTTTCAGTACAACATGTAGTTTTTCATTTGGACCTGTAACTTTTCAGACACACCAGTAACTTTTTAGTCTGGTCTGTAACTTCTCAGTCAAACATTTAACTTATAGAAATCATTTAAATTTTGAGTTTAAGTCTGTTATAAATTCACGCCTGTAACACCTTTAAATTCTAGATCAGGGTCCACTTGGAAAAATTAGCAGTGGTTTTTTCTTGAGAAAAAAAATCCAACATGAACATAAAGGAAATAACCATAATACATGTTTTTGGCATTGAGAATGGCCCTCAGTTTCAGCCATTAAGTTGGAAAGAATATCTTGTATTATATAATACAGTAGAACCTCTGAAAACCGATGGTCCTGCGGACCGAGAAAAAAATTCGGTTTTGACAGGTTTCGGTTTATGGAGGTTTTCGGCAAGAGTTACTTGCCCCTGATAAACATTGGAAATTTGTCACATAGGGCAAGAAACAACAAGGACATTGAATTTAGAAGTAGATGAACACATTAGGGTTGTTATTTTATGTACTTGAACATATATTGAATAAAAGGAATTTTTTGGAAAAAATAAAAAAGTCTTTGTTATTTTTTACGTTACGAAACGGTCCACATGTATCACTTGTCATATATAAATGAACATGATTTTTTTCTCCGCTACATGCATCAGTTATCGGGAAGAAATCATTGATCATTATGGTGATGTTTTGTAGTGCTATGTAAAGCTAATAAAGATAAAATCTACAAAAGTTAGGAAGCACCATTTTTTTCTGGGTTGCTTCCAACATTCTGTCCTATATATTGAACTCGGAAATTGTTCGTGGGACAAATTAATTTATTAAGGATTTGTGATTGTTTATGGGTTATGTTGCACATTTTCTACTGTACTTTTGGGTTTTCCATCAACAAATTTTCGCACAACTGGATGGATAATAAGTAAATTAAAAAAATATAAAACTGGTTGGAGTGAAGTGGCATTTACCGGTATCTTGACCGGGGCCCAGTAAAAATAATTTTAAAGGGTCATAAGTAAAATCAATTCTCTTTGATTAATTTTTAGTGTTTTTGGTTTTTAACATGAATATAAAGCCATAAAAGGTAAAAAAAATTTAAAAAAAAACACCATGTTCATGAAATACCCTTTGTTTTCACAATCATATTTTTACTTACAATCATATTGTTTAAGTGTAATAAGGCATAAGAGGCACCTTTGATCATGACACGCGTAGATATGCAACCGAATATGCAACCAAACACATAATGGCTTACAAACAAACACCTGTCCGACCAAGCTATTGGATTAAATGTTAGTTGATTATTAATTATCATTTCCTATTGTTTACGTGGATAGGATGTGATGTAAGTAATTATGATCTCCATTGTTTCAATGTTTGTCTTGATTAGACATTAACTGAGATGAATGAATAGAAAGAAAACATCATTGTTTAACATTAAAAAGTGTGGTATTCAGTAGATGAAAATGACGGTTTTCTGAGTGAAATTATTTAAATGATTAGAAAAATAAATGACAGATTTTGCATTAAAATCAAAGCAAAATCGGCCTATTTCCGAGATCGTTTTTCACAGGTGAAATTGATAGTCAGAGGACGGATTTTTCATAAAAAATCGGCCGGTATTCAGAATTCACAGGGTTCGGTTTATCAAAGTTTGTAACATTAGGAATATAGAGGGAAAAAATCGGGACCATCGGACCTGGCCGGTTTAGACAGGATTTCGGTTTTCTCAGGGTTCAGTTTCCGGAGGTTATACTGTATTGTCATCAGAAACATGTTCAATTTAGAGAAAAAAAAATTATATGTGCCTTTGAATAAAACAGAATGGATTATGGAACAAATTATAGTCTAGAAAAGTCTGTCAGTTTTCTAAGCAGGCCTGTTTCACAATAATTTCACAATTCATTTACTAAGATTTTCCTTAACTTACATTTGTCAAATTTTGGCAATTTTGTAAAGCACTAGAGATAAAAAATTTAGAGCAGTTTGAATTCAGATAGAATAAGCTTGAAGTGATCTTTAAAATGACAAACTGAATTTCTAAATATTATGACAATTAACAAAATTATTTGGAATTTAAATTTTCCAGATTTAAGTTAAAGAAATTTTTAGTTACAGATGGGTTGTGAAACTGGGATCAGAGGTTATTTGGTGAAAACTAAGGCCAGAGGTCATTTTAGTTGAAACTGGGGTCAGAGGTCATTTTGTTGAAACTGGGGTCAGAGGTCATTTTGTTGAAACTGGGGTCAGAGATCATTTGGTTTTCTCCCCAGTTTCCTCCACCCTCCAAAAACTGACTTCCTATATAAAAAAATTTTGATTTTTCTCTTTCAGCCAATCAACAAGAGTTCCAGTATTATGCCATTAACAATCACATACCGTCCCATATCTGTTGGAAAACTTCGATTTTGGACCAATATGTTAGAATCTATAAAAGTTTTACATAAATTTGGTAAGAAAAATTATATTCTATGTGATAATTGATCATTAAGTGTGGATTTTACAAAAAATGACAAGAACTGGCACGAATTATATCTTTTTTTTTCAAATTTATGCACACACAAGTTATTGTGCCATAAAAATTTTTGCTGGTCTTGACTTTTCCCTTTACAAACTAAGAAAAATAAACAAAAGATCTCCTGGGTTGGTCCAAGCATATGTCATGACCTTGAACCAAGGTCATATTCTAATGGACAAGGTCACAGTTTTTTTATGCTGGAAAGTTGTGTCTAGTCTATAAATTCTTGCCAAATTTTCTAAAGCTTGCACTAACAAATCACAGTGCCTCTCACTGCTTAGGTTGGAATCCTACTCAGGACAGTTCTTCATGTGAGAAAGTTTGTCAATTTATTAGCTGAAGGTTGGTGTTTTCTCCAGGCACTCTGGTTTCCTCCCTAGGACAGTTCTGCGTGTGAGAAAGTTTGTCAGCTCATTTGCTAAATGTTGGTGGTTTTCTCTAGGCACTCTGGTTTCCTCCCAAAGAACTGTTTGCCTAATATTAGTGAAAGAATCTTGACTGGGGTGTTAAACGCCATTACTCCACTCTGCTTATAGTAGACCAAGCTGTAAATGGTTTAGACCATTTCTTGTTTTCATCTTCTTTTGAGACTTCTGTATTAAATATGCATTCTAGAATTCAGTCAGTCCAGCTTAAAAGCTATAAAGATCACAATGCCTCTCAATGCCTTGGTTTAAATCCTAGTGCGGGGAAAGTTTGTCAGTTCACTTGCCAAAGGTCGGTGCTTTTCTATGGGTACTTCTGTCTCCTCCACCTTCCCAGAACTGACCTCCACTATATAAGTATAAGCATCTTGACTTCAGTACTCAACTCATCTTATTTTTGGAATGGTGGAGAAAACCAGAGTGGTAAGAGAAAACCACCAGCCATTGACAAGCAAACTGAAAGACTTCTTCACATTAGCATTTACCCAAGTGGGATTTCAACCTAGACAGTGAGAGTTGCTATCAAAAAAAAAAAAAAGAAAGAAAGAAGAAAAGAAAAAGAAGAAAAAAAATGATTAAGACTTCTCAGCCATTGATCTTTATACAACTTATTTGTTTTGTCTTGTTTTGTAGGTTTTACAGATAAAGACACAGATGAAGTTAAAGGAATATTTACAGACACAAATTTTTATTTTCTTATATTAACTTTTGCAGTAGCAGCTTTACATGTGAGTAATTTGATTGGTCAGTCTGATAGATGGAAAAAAGTATTTAAAAACTAAAAATTTAATCTTCTCCCTGAAACTACTGGCAAAAAAAGAACCATATTTAGTGAGGAAAATCCTTGATTGATGCAGATTGAAAATTGTGTCAATCATGGCTGACAAAATCCAAGATGGCTACTGTAACTATAATGAAACAGAAGACACTAGTCTACATTCAAATCGTAATCTCAAACTATGAAAACTGGCAAATTAAGTTAAACATGAAATTCCATTTCCTAAGTGAGGCGAGGTGCTCCAGAAGGGTTAGTACTTCCTGTCAAGCTAGCTATGTCTGCCATGTGTGAAATATTCATTGAGAATGAATAGAAGATGGAACTATGGGATGTCAAATATATCCAGTATATTTTTTAACACAGTGACATCATACTTATCAACAATATTGTTGTGTCATTCATAAAAATTTTTAAGGGCCCTAAAAAGCCTAGGCTTGAACAAACAAAATATTTAGCCATTACAGTTTTATTAAGTTCGAATTTGTTAAATAGAAAGACAATATAAAGCTTTCTGTCTTATGCATCAGTGATCTTTCCAAAAACGTTTTGTTGATAGAAGCGTAATATGTAGATTTACTGGTACCTAGTTGTTTGTGGATACAAAGTTACATATAATAGAATTTATTAATAATTTTATATGTATATTAAAATATTTTTTATTTCTATTTTCAGTTGTTGTTCGATTTCTTAGCATTTAAAAATGATATCAGTTATTGGAAAAAAAGAAAAACTATGGTGGGACTTTCCACAAGAGCAGGTAATCTTTCAACATTGACATTAAAGAAACAATTATTCCCGATTTGGGATCTCACTCTCTCTCTCTCTTTCTCTCTCTCTCTCTCTATCGATGTACATCTATGAACTATATGTCGGTTGAATTTTTTTTTTTGGGGGGGGGGGGGGGGGTTGTTATAAAGTCTTGAAATATAGGTCTAAGACTGATTAATTTATTGGATGGGATTTTACATCCTGCTCTAGAATATTTCTTTTATCTTGGGGGAAATTAACAACTATAAATGAAGTGCCAGATAATTTGACCTTTGTTGTGCAATTTGGAGTGAGGATATTTATGGTACTATTTGGTCAATTTAGACCCAATTAGGACCTAACTTTCTTTTTTAGCTCACCTGGCTTTAGCCAGCATGAGCTTATGGTATGATGTGGCGTGTGTACATGCATGTGTGTGCATGCGTGCATCTGTAAACATTACATTTTAATCTTCTTCTCCAAAACCACTGGGCCAGATTTAATGAAACTTGGTAACCATTATGCCTGGGTGAAGCCCTTTCAGATTTGCACAAATGAAAGAGTTATGTCCCCTTGGGGCCCCATAAGGGGGGAAATAGTGAAAAACTTTAAAAATCTTCTCCTCTGAATGTACAAGAGATATACCTTAGTTATTTCATTTATAACATCCTTAGGTCATGTAGGTTTGATTTGCACAAATGATAGCCATGGGGCTCAAAATGGGGAAATGGTTAGGTACTGAGTGGGGAAATTGTTTAAAATTATGTATTGGTCAGTATATCTTGAAAACTATTACTTTTTGAATAGACTTGTATATTAGAATATTGCAGGTATTGCAACAAGGATCATTTTGATATATGGTTCAAGGTCATATGTTCTTAGGCCAAGGTCACGGCTGCAAAAGAAGACTCAAATTGCTAATTATCTTGAAAACTTTTAACTTTTTTATAGGCAAGTATGTAAGAATATTGTAGGTATTTACATGACAATCATTTTGATATATGGTTCAAGGTCATATGTTGAAAGGTCAAGGTCACAGCTGCAAAACAAGACTTAAATTGCTAATTATCTTTGAAAACTATTTACTTTTTGTATAGGCATGTATGTTGGAATATTGTAGGTATTGACATGATGATCATTTTGATATATGGTTCAAGGTCATATGTTGAAAGGTCAAGGTCACAGCTGCAAAACAAGACTTAAATTGCTAATTATCTTTGAAAACTATTAACTGTTTTTATAAGCATGTATATTAGAGTATTGTAGGTATTGGGACAATGATTATTTTGACATATGATATAAGGTCATATGTTAAAAGATCAAGGTCACAGCTGCAAAAGAAGACTTAAATTGCTAATCATCTTTGAAAACTACTTACTTTTTGTAAAGGCATGTATATTAGAATATGGTAGGTATTGACATGACGATCATATATGTTCAAAGGTCAAGGACATAGTTGCATAAGTATACTGAAATTGGTTAATGATTTGGAAATTATTCATTGCACTACAGTTACTTCATGCATATTATATAAGCTACCTATAAATGAAATGTTACTGGATATATTTCTGATTAAGTTTTGTGGCAGTTCTTAACTTGAGAAAACTTGTAAAGTTTCTGTACTGAATTTATTGTCTATTGCACTTTGCAAACAATTTTGGACATATCCTCAGGTGAGAGTTAAGGCCCATGGGCCTCTTGTTTTTTTGTTTGTTTTTTTTTTTTTCATTTGGAATGCATAGCATTGACTTATAAAATTGAGACCTGTTTTCTGTGATTTTCATCTGGCATTGCTTCAGAATACGTTTTAATTTTACAGTGTGAAAATTTGGTTTTATTGAAGTAATCAAGATAGCAAAACATGTACATACACAATTCCAGAATATGGTCTTTAGTAAAATTGGGTAACCATTTATCAAAACAATGAAGAGGGCAAAATAAGTACTTACACAATTTCACAGTAAAGCCTTTAGTGAAATTGGCTAACCAACATCACACAATCTGATATGCCTCAGTTTTAGAATATGCAATTTTCTTTTAAAACAGATACAATTTTGGTTAAGAGTGAAGTAAAATCTTCTGTTTTATTATTGAGCGCATTAGCAAATCTGATTAAAATTCATTGGAAATGTTTCTGCTGGAGAATTTCCATGTGCTATATGTGTTAGGGATTATGTCTCCAAATATTTTTGAAAACAAGTTAATTTTGTTTTATTATCTTTATTGCAGTTATATGGAGATGTGTATCAACAATTATTATATTTTTTTATCTAATGGATGAGGAGACAAGCCTGCTAGTATTGATACCTGCTGGTATAGGTACTATTATTGAGGTGAGCATCAACTTTCCTTCCCTCTCCCCCTTTCTTCCTCCTGAAAAAAAACTGATATGATTTAGACACAATTCTAGGTATACATGTACATGTAGGTACTATTTTTGAGATAAGTATCAAATACTTGACTCCTGAAACCTAAAATCTGGTCAATCCAGAGACCAGTCTGGTATAGCATCAACTTCCTTTAAAAAGATAATGTGGCTAAGAGTCTGACTTTCTGAACCAAGTTGGAGTAGATGTGAGAAATGTTGTTTTGTGTGTGTGTGTTTGTGTGGGGGGGGGGGGGGGGGGGGGTTCTTACACCACTTGCAGAACTTATTGTCTTGATATAAGGAACAAGTGGAATTTAATTATTTGATAATTCGAAAGTTTGTTGTTTTATTATGCCATATGGTAAGTAATAGTAAGGTAAGACTTTTCATAGTTTGTAATTTTGCCAATTTTGAGTACTTTAGAAAAAAGTTCAGTTAGTAATGTTTCACCATGGTATACGGTAGTCTGATTTTCTTAAGGCCTCATTAATTCAAGTAGTAAGTAGTCCTTTCACAATTATTACTCACCTGAAATTTGTATACAATTTTTAACAGTTTTAGAACAAAAAGTTAAGTCACAGGTATTTACCCACATTTCAAATCACAACTTTCTATCACAAAAATTTACAACTTACTTTTTTTTTTCTACCTTAATTGCAAAAATTCCAGACTGCTAAAAGAACCTGCCATACAGTATTTTTTTTTTTAAACAATTGTTCGTAGATCAAAAGTAATTGTGAAAATTATAAAATTATAAAATATTTTTATTAAGGAAATTGTTTGTTTTGATAGGTATGGAAAGTCAAAAAAGCATTTAAAGTGAATTTAAGTTGGACTGGGAGATTTCCATCTATCCAGGTAAGTTTCAGAATTATTGTTATCATGACATCCTTTTCCAGGTAACTACCTTATATTTTCTGTACTTCAATGACAAATATATCCAAATAGAAAGAAACAGACATGTAGGGTTTGCCAGTGCATACTGTAGATTTTTTCGCGGTGTACTTATTTCGCGGTCAGAGAATTTCAGCGAAAATTTGTATTACGTGAACAATAATACATTAAAGTACATAGTCAACCTCGATATTGTCTTTATTAATATAGACATTATATTAAATTATTATATTTAATCCAACTATTTACAATAAACCCGTTACTGGTACACTATTAACAAACTTAATGAATGCAGAATTACTCTAAATTAAGAAGATTTTGATTAGCATTTCTGGGGTTGTGGAAATTTTAGGATGAAGCCATTTTTTCAACATTTTCACAACTGGATACCTGACCGTTTACAGAATAAACTTGGCAGGGCTTTTTTAAAATCATTTACCCATTAATTAATCAATTTAATTAATTATAGAGATCAATCAACTGTTCACTTGTAAGTAAAACACTATATACAATCGCCAATATACCAGGATCTATAGTCAATTTCATTATTGTTTATATTGTCGAATGTGTTGTAGTCCGTTTCAAGATCTTTGATTTTACAGTCAGTTTCATAAATCCGCGAATATTACACCCCGTGAAAAGGTCGGAAATTTAAAAACCGCGAAAATTTAATCCCGTGAAAATAAGTACATTTACAGTACTGCCTCTGGCCACAATTAGCCAGTGGTTCTTTGATACTGCAGTTGTTAGCGAATTCATTGAAATAAATTCAGATTGATATGTACCTGGTAATATTTATTATATTTTCTTATTCTTCATCATCAAACATCATTGCATACCAAAAATGGTGTTGTTATGTCAAAAAATTGTCTATTACATGATCCGCCATTACTATGTGTCATCAAGGGGAGAGCATTATGGTATCGCGGTATTTCCCGAACATGTATATGTGGAGAGCCAAACTCAACACAAATGATTCTAAATATCATCAAACATCTCACTTCATGGAATGTTTTCAGGATTTTTTTCCCATAAATTGAAATATAATTTGCATTTAAATGATCTTTTGCACAAAGGGTTACTTATTTGTGAATTTCACATTATCTTTTTTATATAACAAGAAATCTTCATGGAATTATGTATGAACTTTTCCAAAACTTAAGTGCATTTCAGGGACTTGGCCATTTGACACTTTGACACATTTTCTGAGGTTTGCACTAAAGTTTTATTTGTTTTGTTTTAGTTGGGAACCACTTCTGACAAAGAGAGGGAAACTGAAGAATTTGACGCACAGGTAAAAATATATATACATGTACAAATTTAATTAACCTTTGAACTTTCTAGAAATGGAGTTTGTAATATAACTTCCTTTGCTGTGCAAAGTAAACTGAATCAGTGATTATATTTTTCATTTTAACCACTGCAGTAGCTCAGGTGATAGAATGCTCTCTTCGTATGTGGGAGGTCGGTGTTCGAACTTCGGCCTGGTCTGACCAAGACTTGAAAATTGGTATTGGCTGTTCTTTCGCCAAGCAATTGGCATGTAGAAATGAAAGCCACTGGGTTTTGCATATGAGACATTAGAAACCGATGCCGTGTGTCACAGCAGGTGTGGCATGTTAAAGAACCCTTCCTGCATATTGTCTTAAATGCAGTGCAAAGGTCAAAATTTCTGCCACTTCACTTTTAGCAGGTGAGGTTTTGATATAAGTGAAATATTCTTGACAGGGATGTAAAACCCTATAAAATCAATCAATCAATATTTTTCATTTTGCAATCTTTAAAATTTTTCAGTTTAATTTTGCTGTTTTAATCTCGAAAAAAAATTTAAACAATGCTTCTTATAATATGTTTGTCCAGGAACAGTAATTTCTTATGTTATTTATAGTATGTTTTGAAACATGACAATAATTTGTGTTTCTTTTTTATATTTCAGGCTATGAAGTACCTGTCATATTTATTAGCTCCCTTGTGTATAGGTGGCGCTGTATATTCATTATTTAATGTACCACATAAAAGGTTAGTAAAAGAATATTGTAACAATTTACTTTTGTTTATTAATGAAAACAAGTGGAGTAGAGTAATGGTGTTTACACCCTGTCAAGGTTTTTAAGTTGTATTTCAGTCTAGGTGGAAGAGGCACCATGATCTGTCAGTGCTTGTTTTAGACCACTCAGCCACAGAGCCCCCAGGCCCCCCCCCCCCCCCCCCCCCCCCCCCCCTTTTTTTTTTTTGAAAAAAGGAGTGCACAAAATTCTGTTTATTTTTATAAAGATAAGAAAGTTTTTTTTTCAGTCATTTCTTATGATCTTATGAATAAAAAAAAAACTCAACAATTAGCCTTGAAGCGAAAACCAATCACAAACTTGTCAGTTGACTCCTGCCAGGCTATATCAATGAGCAAGACAAGTAATTCCTAATTGTTTTAGAAGCAACATTTGTCTGTATTGTATTTTGTTATTGGAACTTGTATTTATTTTTGTTTTTTATTTCTTGTTTCAGTTGGTATTCTTGGTGTATACAAAGTCTAGTCAATGGTAAGCTTACTTTAATATAAGGCTTAATTCACAAATAGTTAATTGAGGCCCATCTCCTGATGTTGCATGGTGTGAATACCCATGACTAGATGACTTTGGTGTCCACAATGCTATCTGCTTTCTAATTTTGTCAGCTCTTGATAGATTTTTACCAAACTTAATAAACATTTGCAACAGATTTTGATCACATTTTAAAATGATGTCCAGTCAATACCCATTTTAAAGTCTAGCGCCAGAATTTGCTACGGTTAAAATTTGTGAATCTTTGCTAACAGATGAAATAGTCTGTCAAATAAGATTCTGTATAATGGTATTTATTTTGTGTTTTTTTTTTTACTATATTCATGGTCATATGTGTTTCTGCCAAAATATAATCTTTATCCATTATTTAAACATGCTAGAACTATAAAATGGGATAAATATAAAGGCCTGAGTTTATATAAAGGTCACAGTTTATGTAAATTAAGAACTTATATAAAGGTCAAGGTTTATGTAAGGTCAGAAGTTATATAAAGGTCACAGTTTAGGTCATAGTTTATGTAAAGGTCAGAGGTTATTTAAAGGTGAGGGTATATATGAAGGACAGAGTTTATGAGTGTTTTTTTTTTAAGATTGATTACAATTTTTTTTTCAATACCACTTGATATTTATGAACTATCAGTAGCCAATCATCAATTATTTTGGTAAAAGTGATGGTAGATCACAATTGTAATAGCAACACTGATTGTAAAATTAATTAACATATTTATTTTGATTGTAAAATTAATTAACATATTTATTTTTCAGGTGTTTATGCTTTTGGTTTTTTGTTTATGTTACCACAGTTATTTGTTAATTATAAGGTAAGTTGTTATGGGTTTGTTGAAATTGGGGTCACCAAGTGACCTTGACCTTCTTCTTTTTTTTTTTTTAAGATTACCCCTTACATAGTTAAACCTTTCTTTTGTCATTTTATGAAAAATGCTAGAAGTTAAAAATTTAATTGACATATATATATATATAGCATTGATACTTAAACTCTAGCAACTTTTTGGAGATGACTGACCTTGACATTCTTTCAAGGTCACGGTGACCTTTCCAGTAAAACCTTTTATAAAAAAATTTTCATTAACCAAATGGTCTATAGAACTTTGAAAATTCATGTACATCATCGGTATACGAAACTTTAAGGAACTTTGAAGAAAGTTTTCTTTTCAAGTTACATGTATTTTTTAAAAAAAAACGTTTCAGTTATTGAATTGCAAAAGGTTTTACTTAAAACAAATTCAGCAACAATGAACGTAGAGTTTGAGATTTGGTATTTTGAGTCACATTAAGAGGGCATTGGTTTTTTTTAGCTCACCTGAGCTGAAAGCTCAGATGAGCTATTGCGATGGTTCACCGTCCGTCGTCTGTCGTGCGTCGTGCGTCGTGCGTCGTCCGTCGTGCGTTAACATTTTACATTTTAATCAACTCCTCTAAAACTACCAACCCAAATTTGATGAAACTTGGTGATGATGATGTCTGGGTGAAGGCCTTTCAGATTTGCACATATGAAGGAGTTATGTCCCCTTGGGGCCCCATAAGGGGGGAAATAGTGAAAAACTTTAAAAATCTTCTCCTCTGAATGTACAAGTGATATACCTTAGTTATTTCATTTATAACATTCTTAGGTCATCTAGTTTTAGATTTGCACAAATGAAAGCGATGGGGCTCAAAATGGGGAAATGGCAAGGAACTTAGTGGGAAAATTGCTAAAAATTATTTATTTGTCACTATATCTTGAAAACTATTAACTTTTTGTATAGGCATTTATATTAGAATATTGTAGGTATTGCGACAACAATCATTTTGATATATGGTTCAAGGTCATATGTTCAAAGGTCAAGGTCACAGCTGCAAAAATAGACTTAAATCGCTAATTATCTTGAAAACTATTAACTTTTTGTATAGGCATGTAAATTAGAATATTGTAGATATTTGGACAACGATCATTTTGATATATGGTTTAAGGTCATATGTTGAAAGGTCAAGGTCACAGCTGCAAAAGAAAAGTTAAATTGCTAATTATCTTGAAAACTATTAACTTTTTGTATAGGCGTGTATATTAGAATATTGTAGGTATTGACATGACAATCATTTTGATATATGGTTCAAGGTCATATGTTGAAAGATCAAGGTCACAGCTGCAAAAGAAAAGTTAAATTGCTAATTATCTTGAAAACTATTAACTTTTTGTATAGGCATGTATATTAGAATATTGTAGGTATTGACATGACACTCATTTTGATATATGGTTCAAGGTCATATGTTGAAAGGTCAAGGTCACAGTTGCAAAAGAAAAGTTAAATTGCTAATTATCTTGAAAACTATAAACTTTTTGTATAGGCATGTATATTAGAATATTGTAGGTATTGACATGACGATCATTTTGATATATGGTTCAAGGTCATATGTTGAAAGGTCAAGGTCACAGTTGCAAAAGAAAAGTTAAATTGCTAATTATCTTGAAAACTATAAACTTTTTGTATAGGCATGTATATTAGAATATTGTAGGTATTGCGACAACAATCATTTTGATATATAGTTCAAGTTCATTTGTTGAAAGGTCAAGGTCACAGTTGCAAAAGAAGACTTAAATTGCTAATTATCTTGAAAACTATTAACTTTTTGTATAGGCATGTATATTAGAATATTGTAGATATTTGGACAACGATCATTTTGATATATGGTTCAAGGTCATATGTTGAAAGGTCAAGGTCACAGCTGCAAAAGAAAAGTTAAATTGCTAATTATCTTGAAAACTATTAACTTTTTGTATAGGCGTGTATATTAGAATATTGTAGGTATTGACATGACGATCATTTTGATATATGGTTCAAGGTCATATGTTGAAAGGTCAAGGTCACAGTTGCAAAAGAAAAGTTAAATTGCTAATTATCTTGAAAACTATAAACTTTTTGTATAGGCATGTATATTAGAATATTGTAGGTATTGACATGACGATCATTTTGATATATATTATAAGGTCATATGTTTAAAGGTCAAGGTCACAGCTGCAAAAGAAGACTCAAATTGCTAATTATCTTGAAAACTATTAACTTTTTGTATAGGCATGTATATTAGAATATTGTAGGTATTGCGACAACAATCATTTTGATATATAGTTCAAGTTCATTTGTTGAAAGGTCAAGGTCACAGTTGCAAAAGAAGACTTAAATTGCTAATTATCTTGAAAACTATTAACTTTTTGTATAGGCGTGTATATTAGAATATTGTAGGTATTGACATGATGAT
Organism: Tegillarca granosa; assembly: GCA_029721355.1. Classification (NCBI taxonomy): domain Eukaryota; kingdom Metazoa; phylum Mollusca; class Bivalvia; order Arcoida; family Arcidae; genus Tegillarca; species Tegillarca granosa. Next base: position 36,904,734 of record CM056603.1, read on the forward strand.
CATTTTGATATATGGTTCAAGGTCATATGTTGAAAGGTCAAGTTCACAACTGCAAAAGAAGACTTAAATTGCTAATTATCTTGAAAACTATTAACTTTTTGTATGGGCATGTATTTTAGAATATTGTAGGTATTGACATGACGATGATTTTAATATATAGTTCAAGGTCATATGTCAAAAGATCAAGGTCACAACTGCAAATGAAGACTTAAATTGCTAATTATCTTGTAAACTATTAACTTTTTGTATAGGCATGCATATTGGAATATTGTAGGTATTGACGTGGCAATCATTTTGATATATGATTCAAGGTCATATGTTGAAAGGTCAAGGTGACAGCTGCAAAAGAAGACTACAGTCACTTTATGCATATTAGCTGCTTATTAATGAAATGTGACTGAATATTTCTGATTAATTTTTTTGGGAGTTCTTGAGTTTCTTTAAATTTTCTGTACTTGATATATTGTCTGTTGCACTTTGTAAACAATTTTGGAGATATTCTCAGGTGAGCGTTAAGGCCCATGGGCCTCTTGTTATTATATAGAAATTAACAAACAAAAAAACAAAATAAAAAAAGAAGAAGAAGATGACGAAAAAGAAAATTTGACAAATAAAAAATGATATTGCATGGGCATATGGTGTTAGCTTTTGCTGTCATTTTGTCATAATCAGTTTTTACAATTTTTCTTCTATTTATTGAGATACTAAAATATTTTATTGTTTCTCTGTTATAATGAGATAGAATTTAAATTGGAGTTTCTTTTAATAGCTCAAATTTCTTAAGAGTTATGGCACTTGAAAATTGAAAATTTCAGGAAAATATCGGCAGGTGAGGTCATTTGTTTCATTCTGACCTTGACATTCTAGTTTTTGTTTTATCTTTCAGTTGAAATCTGTAGCACATCTACCATGGAGAGCCTTTATGTATAAGGTACGTTTAATATATAGATTTAGGACAATTGATCAGCATATCTTATGATGCTTGCCCTATTTTTGAAATATATGGGCCCAATTTTCTTAAGATCTTGGCAAGACTGGTTTTAGGACAAAATACCAAATTAAACTGAATAGCATATCAGATAATGCTGGTCCCGTTTTTAGAAAATATGGGCCCAATTTTCTCAAGATCTTGGCAAGACTGGTTTTAGGACAAAATACCAAATTAAACTGAATAGCATATCTGATGATGCTGGTCCCGTTTTTAGAAAATATGGGCCCAATTTTCTCAAGATCTTGGCAAGACTGGCTTTATTTACTATGGTACTATATTGAACACAGTAAGAAAAATATTTGTGGTTTTCATGATAACCAAGTGATCATTAAAAAATGTCCCCTCGAAATAGTATAGCTACAGTTGTCTTTCTTTGCACCATTTTATACCACAAAAGTTTAAACCAGAAAATGCCATTGATATGAATAAAACATACATAATTAATTATCTTTTGATTTCAGGCATTCAACACTTTCATAGATGATATATTTGCATTTATAATTACCATGCCAACAGCACATAGATTAGCTTGTTTCCGTGACGATGTTGTGTTTGTAGTGTACCTGTATCAGAGATGGTAAGTTTAACTACATGTAAATGTTTTTATTTTTATTTTTTATTTTTTTTTTGGGGGGGGATGATAGGGAGGGGGTCTATTCCTGCAAGGGTTCACCATAGTGTTGCTGGTGCCAGCAGCCTTGAAAGTGGTTTTCTTATAACAATTCATGTGTAACTTATGGTTTCTCGATGCTGATACTGGTTAGATTTTTATGAAACATGACCATTGTGTTTTATCATTTTTTTGAATAAGTCAAACACTGTGGTCTGTGATGTATAGCAAAAATGTTACATCATTAACCTTGATAATCATACTACAACAACCTAACTGGTTTCTAGATAATAACATTTCAAAAAAATCACATGGAGACACCGTCAATGCAGTATACTCGGTTAAGATGTACATAAAAATGACTATAATCTTGTATGACCTTCCATTCCCACATTGATTATCATATAACTTGTTTTTACAAAAGCAGTATTTATTACAGTGTTGTTTGTATGGAACTCGCCAGTGTATCATGTGATCAAAACTCTTAACCTTTGTGCGTCAAATATTACCGAAAAAAACATCGTTATTATATGCAATTCCATTGCCAAAAGAAATCATTGTCCCACACAAATGCTATGAGGTATCAAATGGAGCTCTGGGGAATTCCATTACAGTGATTAGTAACTTCACCACACATTTCAGTGTCAAAACCTATTTTCATTTGAAAAACTTTTGTAGTCATTTGATTTATTACAAATTTAGTCAAAGTTGTGTTTCGATAAAGCTTTAAAGATAAAAAAAAAATGGATCTTGGATTAAGCTTTTTGTGTTAATAGTGTTGATAGTGCACAATCAGTAAAATTATGATAAAAAGATTGACTGCTGGACCTAACAAGTATGAACTTAAAAGAAACATGGTCATTATATTGGTGGTTGCTATAGCAGGTTTTACTGCAAATAACAAAGGTCAAGGTCATGAAGAGTGTATATAATTTCAGGTTACCAGAGGAGGAAGTTGTGATTATAAGTTGTTTTGGGGACAGTTCTAGTTTATGTTATTTCTGCAACTTTACTTATAGCTGGTGATGTCTTGGTATAAGTGAAATATCTTGATTCTTGATGAAAAACCCCCATTAAATCAAATCAAATAGTTTTAAGTTATGATTTAGTTTTATTTAGAGTTCTTTGTTTCTATGACAACAGGTTGTATCCGGTGGATAAATCCCGAGTAAATGAGTATGGAATGACTTTCGACGAAGATGACAAGAAGAAGAAAGATTAGTTAGTTAAATAAACGCATTTTAGATGACATTTTTACATAATATGTTTAAATGTGTGTAGTGCAATTTTACAAATGCAATAGTGACTTTGTGTACATGTTTGTGTTTCATATGTACATGTAAATGCAAACTTATGTGTGTATTTTTATAGTGAAGATTTATGTAATAGGATGAATTGTTAGTGTTTGTATGATAATATAACTGCAAATTTCAGTTTCTTTGATACTGTTTCAAAAACCAGAAATTCACATCATGACATAACATTTAAAATTAGGACTTATATAATTAATTTTTGGTTCATTGTTAGGTAAAATTAGGGCTTATGTAATTAATTTTTGGTTCATTGTTAGGTAAAATTAGGGCTTGCGTAATTAATATTTGGTTCATTGTTAGGTAAAATTAGGGCTTATGTAATTAATTTTTGGTTCATTGTTAGGTAAAATTAGGGCTTGCGTAATTATTTTTTGGTTCATTGTTAGGTAAAATTAGGACTTATTTATTTTTTGGTTCATTGTTAGGTAAAATTAGGGCTTATAATTAATTTTTGTTCATTGTTAGGTAAAATTAGGCCTTATGTAATTAAATTTTGGTTCATTGTTAGGTAAAATCAGGGCCTCTATAATGAATTTTGGGTTCATTGTTGGAAAAATTAGGACTTATATAATGAATTTTTTGGTTCATTGTTTGGTAAAATTAGGGCTTATATAATTAAGTTTTGGTTCATTGTTAGGTAAAATTAGGGCTTATGTAATAAATTTTTGGTTCATTGTTAGGTAAAACTAGGGCTTATATAATTGATTTTGGTTCATTGTTTAGTAAAATAAATCTGTCAAATATGAAATTTTGAAATTTTGTTATTTGTTTAGATATTCAGGGATTTAAGATATTTTGAAGATCAATTCAAGCATGTAACATCTGTATTAAGTTTTGTCACAAATGTTTATTTGAAATTCTTAAAGAGATTGACAAAATTTGCTAAGTTTAAGTAAAGGAAAATCTTGGTTAACAATGATTTTGAAACTGGGACCAGGTGCAACATCAGTTGTTGTTATTATAGTTCCAAATAATAATTCAAATTTCAAATAAACCTTGCTGATTTTAATTAGTTTGTACAATATTTTTGCTGTATTATTTGATTTTTTTAAGGTTTAAGGGATTGCTCCACCCCTTTTTTTTTGCACCCAAAATAATCCACTTGTATTTTAAAGGTTTTATTTGATTTTGTCCAAAGTTTTAAGTTTTTTTGCACCCAAAATTTTGATACCTTGATCTTAAGTTATTTTTATGCACCCAAAATTTTAATACCTTGATCCATTTTCCGGGGTGGATTTTAGATCATACATAAAGATTATAGGGTTCAATAGGTCAATTCTGTTTGTTATTTTAGTCAAAGGATGCTTTTAATTAATTGTAGACAGTACGGTATACTCCAGTTTTAATGGGCTTCAGTTATAATCATATAATTAGAGTAATGAATATATTTTCAAGGACAGATTTTGGTTGTCAATTTATTTTTACACAAAATTTATACTATAATGCCAAAGTTATGATTTTAATTTAAAAAAGGAAAAATATTTTGCATTAGTTTGCAGTTACGAGTAATGAGTATATTTTTAAGGAAAAATTTTGGTTGTTAAATTGTTTTTACATAAAATTTGCACTTAAATGCCAAAGTTATGTTGTTGTGTTTCCAATTGCTAATATCTTTCTTTCTATGACTCTATTAGTCTTCTTTGCGGTCATATGCTATGAACGCTAATGAACTTTCTGACGTCATGACGTTGGGATATTCCATTTTGACGATGTGGAGGTTGGCAGTAAACTGACATTAAAAAGGTAATTTTTAGGATATATCATCTGAAATTGAACTGAAATGGTTAAAGAAATTGTAAATATAAGAAATGACGTTCTTTTTGTCAGTGTTCATGTGTATGAACGACAGTGGGCTGTCACAAGTTGCATAAATGGTAAATGTCATTTCTTAAATGTTTTTAATTTTAAATAGATTTTTTTTAATTTTAAATAGATTTTTTTTTAATGTTTTGCAGTTTTACATTATTTTACCTGCAGTAAAACTTTCACGATCTTTAACTTAGTGTATTAAGTATTATTTAGTAATGTATTTTGCCATTTTTACCTCCTGTTCTTACAAAATGAATTGAAATCCATTTTTGTAGTTAACAGAATTATGTCTCAAAATATAGAATATTGTGTCATTATCTGTACACAGATACATGCATGTGATACTGTTATATAACTAGTACATGTATTTTTGAAAAAAAACGATTTTACATTTTTTCTTCCTATATAGATAGTTCACAATATGATGACACAGATTTTTTTTGTATAAAGATGATTCTAAAATCTCAGAACAAGATAATACGGCTGACACATTTTGTTGTCATTTTGTATCTTAAACACACCTTTTGAAGGTTTATGTTTTACTATGATCCTAAAATACAATGTACACTCGCTGAATAAATTTCAGATCATGAACAACTTGTTGTTGTAGTTAGGTACTTCTACAGCAAAACCTGTAAATAAAGACCACCCATGAGTAAACCTGTATATAAAAACCATCTGTTGGGCCTAAGTACAGCAAAACCTGTATATGAAGACCACCCATGGGACCAAAGATATACAGTAAACCTGTATATAAAAACAATCTATTGGACCTAAATACAGTAAAACCTGTATATAAAGACCACCCATGAGTAAACCTGTATATAAAAACCATCTGTTGGGCCTAAGTACAGCAAAACCTGTATATAAAGACCACCCATGAGTAAACCTGTATATAAAAACCATCTGTCGGACCTAAGTACAGCAAAACCTGTATATGAAGACCACCCTTGGGACCAAAAATATACAGTAAACCTGTATATAAAAACCATCTGTTGGACCTAAGTACAGTAAAAGTTGTTTATAAAGACCACCCATGGGACCAAAAATATACAGTAAACCTGTATATAAAAACCATCTGTTGGACCTAAGTACAGTTAAAGTTGTATATAAAGACCACCCATGGGACCAAAAATATACAGTAAACCTGTATATAAAAACCATCTGTTGGACCTAAGTACAGTAAAACTTGTATATAAAGACCACCCTTGGGACCAAAAATATACAGTAAACCTGTATATAAAAACCATCTGTTGGACCTAAGTACAGAAAAGTTGTTTATAAAGACCACCCATGGGACCAAAAATATACAGTAAACCTGTATATAAAAACCATCTGTTGGACCTAAGTACAGTTAAAGTTGTATATAAAGACCACCCATGGGACCAAAAATATACAGTAAACCTGTATATAAAAACCATCTGTTGGACCTAAGTACAGTAAAACTTGTATATAAAGACCACCCTTGGGACCAAAAATATACAGTAAACCTGTATATAAAAACCATCTGTTGGACCTAAGTACAGAAAAGTTGTTTATAAAGACCACCCATGGGACCAAAAATATACAGTAAACCTGTATATAAAAACCATCTGTTGGACCTAAGTACAGTTAAAGTTGTATATAAAGACCACCCATGGGACCAAAAATATACAGTAAACCTGTATATAAAAACCATCTGTTGGACCTAAGTACAGTAAAACTTGTATATAAAGACCACCCTTGGGACCAAAAATATACAGTAAACCTGTATGTAAAAACCATCTGTTGGACCTAAGTACAGCAAAACCTGTATATGAAGACCACCCATGGGACCAAAAATATACAGTAAACCTGTATATAAAAACCATCTGTTGGACCTAAATACAGTAAAACTTGTATATAAAGACCACCCATGGGACCAAAGATATACATAAAAACCATCTGTTGGACCTAAGTACAGTAAACTTTATGTAAACACCATTTAGTTGACCTGAGAAGTACATAAAGACCATGAATGTGACCTAAAAATAAAATTAACCTGTATATAAAGACCTCAAATGGGACCTCAGATACATAATAAACCTATATAATAAGACCACTCACAGGTCCTAAGTAATACAGTAAAACCTGTATATAAAGACCACCCATGGGACATGAATATTAAGGCCATCACACCTTTGTTTAGGAAAACCTACATGTACATGTATATGGTAGATCCACCTATTGGACTAAAGGATGTTCACCTTATAGACAAATTTAATTTACAAAGAGGTTCTGTTAGGTTGAAATACAATTATTATAACTTTATAACGCTTGTCTTAATTGACAGGTAGTCTTGATGTAGAGGTAGCCTATGACTGGTTTCACTGAATTGTTTAATTGAAAAAATAACCAAAGCCTGTAAGATATACATATATATGTAAGATATACATGTATTATTATTATTGTTGTTGTTTTTTGTTTTTAAGTGTAGATTAACAGCTTTTTCATAGTTGTCTGATTTGATTTTTATATCATTATAAAATGTTCAGAAACCTGGTGATATTTTTAGAAACAAAAAAAATCAAATCAAAATGTAGATAACTAGATGCAGATGACAACGATGGAAATTGCTGACATGCCATTCCATAACACCCCCCATATTACTTATGAATAAATTCAGTAGACAGTTTAAAATTTTCTCCCATTTTTCAAAATTAAAATCCATTTCTTTACAAATTCTTGTATTATTTAATATTAACCCTCTATTTTTTAAATTAATTTGTCTGCATGTCTGTCTGTCTGTCACTGTAAAACCATGTCCCCTTCATAACTTTTAACATCTATGGACAGATTTTCAACTATCTTGGATTCAATATTTACTGTAAATTGGGAAATTCTGCAAGTAAAGTGAGAAGCGAAAATTAAGTTGACGTTTATATAAAAAAGTCAATATTATTTATACTGGTTGTCACCAGATTATGCGAAATTGAATGTACACAAATATATGTCCATTTCGTCTCGCGAATATTAACTGATGGAAAAATTTACCAATTTACAGTACCAATATACGGCAATGTGTCACATACCATATTTAAGTGGTTAGTCAAAGGACAAAGGTGTCAGTGTCAAATAAAGATATTTTGGATAGATTGCCTCTCATTCGACTGTTCTAGTTTTGTATACATTGTTAATTGTTATGATTAAGCTAATTAACTAAATGTAAACATAAACTGCTGTACTGTTTTAAATTATAATATATTACAATAAACAAAAACAGTAACAAAGATGTCAGGTGTTCAGAAACAGATGTCAGGTGATAAGAAACAGATGTCAGGTGTTTAGAAACAGATGTCAGGTGTTCAGAAACAAAGATGTCAGGTGTTCAGAAACAAGATATCAGGTGTTCAGAAACAAGATATCAGGTGTTCAGAAACAAAAAATGCCAGGTGTTAAGAAATGAACAAATGTCAGGTGTTCAGAAATGAACACATCAGGAGTTCAAAGACAAAGATATCACATGAATGGCTAGCTGAACGCATGGCAGATTTCACTCCATGTCTCCATTTCTTACGATCAAGGGGGTTGGAAGCCTGAATGTTTGATGTTTGTTGAAGCTTTTAATTTTTGATGTTGTTACATGTTATATCTCAGTTACATATAGACACAATCTTGTTTTTATCATTTAATTTACATGTATTATTATTTAAATTGATTTAATTTATAATGTAATAAATTATAATAAAACTATTAATGAAATATTTAGATTTACCAAAGTATTTTAGTTTCATACACCATCCCATAACTGACACGCCCCAATATAAGTAAAAGAAATCTTGACAGCAGCATTAAACACCATAAATCCCATCCTATATATATATAAATATATATATATATATATATATATATATATATATATATATATATCAGGTGTTCAAAAATTAGGAAATTAGATTTCCAGAATTGAAGGTATCAGATTTTTAGATACAATGGTATCAGGTGTTCAGAAATGAAAATATCAAGTGTTCAGAAACAAAGATATCAGGTGTTCAGAAACAAAAGATATCAGATGTTCAGAAACAAAGATATTGGGTGTTCAGAAACGAGACATCAGTTGTTCAGAAACAAAAGATGTCAGGTCTGATATTAGCTGTTCAGAAATGAACAAATCAGGAGTTCAAAAACAAAGATATCAGATGTTCAGAAACAAAGATATTGGGTGTTCAGAAACGAGACATCAGTTGTTTAGAAACAAAAGATGTCAGGTGTTCAGAAATGAACAATTCAGAAGTTCAGAAACAAAAGATATCAGTTGTTCAGAAACAAAGATATGTGTTCAGAAACAGATATTGGATGTTCAGAAATGAACAAATCAGGAATTTAGAAACGAAAGTAAGATTTTTCAGAAATGGAAATACATGTATCAGATGTTCAGAAAGGAACATATCAGGAGTTCTGAAATGTTGTACAGAAACAAAGATTATTAGGTGTTCAGAAATGAACAAATCAGGAGTTAGAAACAAAGGTATCAGGTGTTTGAAAATGAACACATTTAAAAAGAAAACAACTTCATCAATAACTTTCAACTTATTTTTAATCTTGGTTTACATATCACATATTTAATATCTTTTGATCTCTTACTAACATTTACATATATACATACTACAATTGTATTTGTATGTTAAAACAAAGACAAAACACTTATATATATATATATATATACACTTATATACATATATGTCACATATAACACGTAGTGGAAATGCAATGACTATAACTTACTATCATGTAAATTTGAAGTTTGTCATATGTTATTACTGAACAAATCAAGATATGAAAGTCACCATTTTGGTTGCCATAGCAACCAGAGAATTGTTGAATTGCCATGGATTGTGGAATTATTTTACATTAATATTATCAATGTATTGAAGAGGATAATGGCTAACAATTATACAAATCAATATTAAGATACATTTGATTCTATCTATAAATTTTAACCGAGATTCTCTCAGCAGACGTTAGCAAAGGGGAAACAACCTAATGCTTAAGACCATAGAAATATGAATAAATTCCAAATTTTTTATTTCTAAAAACACTGAATAACACAGGAACTTATTCAATGACCCTTAAAACATCAAGTCCTTTGGCAGGTGGACCCTATATATATATTTTAAATCCTGAGCACCTTGAGAAAATCACTGACCTTTGGCAAGCGAATTGAAAAGCAAACTTTTTCTCACTAGTATCTGTCTAGGTGGGATTCTAACCTAGGCAGTGAGAGGTGCCATGTTCTGTAAATGCCCAATTTAGACCACTCTGCAACTGAGGCTCCCATGGGAAAAGTCCTTACAGATAGATAGAATTCATTACATGGCATTTTATATAAATTGTATAAGTAAATAATAAACAACTTCTGATTAAATAAACTAAGTTACACTATCCATTTACAAAGATTTACTTACAAAATACATGTAATTCAGGGTTATAAGAAAGCAGATGCAGATGTACATGTACATGTATCTTCCAAACTGTAACACACAGATATTATAGCTACATAAACTTGTACATGTACAGATGAGTACTGTACATGATCAAGCATGTATTTGTCCAATATCTAGAAGAAACAAGTCATGAATTTGTCACCATAGCTGACCGAGACATGGACTAAATAAATATGAAAGTTTTTGTCATTTAGAAATTAGATCAACATTATAATTCTTTATACACATAACAATGTGAGATGCTGTATAAAAGATGCCAAAACAAAAGTTCAAAATTGCTTTGATAAACTTTTTTTTTTTGGATTTCAAATTTTTGAAGATTTCAAAATCAGGATTTCAAAGCATGAAGTTTTGCACCAATGAATGATAATTAATTACATAAATGACTAGAATTGTTTTGACCTTAACATTTGACCTTTAAATATCCAAATGTCAAAGTTCATACTGCAAGATAAAACTTGATTGGTTTGACCTTAACATCTGACCTTCATTAAATATTCAAATGTCAAAGTTCATACTGCAAGATAAAACTTGACAAAGTTACAAAATTAACAAAACATTCTTACATAAAAACACTATGATATTCAACATCATTTGTAATCATGATCTAATGTTTCTGGGGTTCACCAGCACACCAAATGATGCATGCCTTGTTGGAAATTAAACTTTTCACTGTCAAAAGACATTTCAGGAACACACAATCCAAACATGTCTTATCCATCCAAAATAAAAGGTCCCGAAGATATCTCTGGCTCCAAAAATTTTGACATCAGATGCCATTTTGGTGAAAGAGAACTGAAACAGTTTTACACTAACATTATCAGGTTACCATAAAGTATGCTGCCAATACCCATTATTATGAGACAAATCTATGTTAAATCAGGAAATTTTCATGTCAGTTAAATTTTGCAAGTGTTGTCATTTCAAGCTATTTGCATTTAAATCTCCCGTCATTAACTGATGGTAAGTGCAAATGAAATGAAATTATTTGCAAAAGTTTTACTTTTGTGTCTCTTGCTACTGTCGCAAATTTACCCAAAAATTATAATTAACACAAAAATTTCCCGATTTTACAGTAAAATTTAAATAAATTTTTAATTTAAGTATTTCTGAAAATTTTGTTCTTGCTCAACAATATACAATATCATACAAGATATTTATAAATGGAATGACTTATTAAAACAAAAACAAACACAACCTCATGGAATGGAAACATGTCTATTGTACACATATAGCAATCTGAATATAAATTTTGAAAAATATATGTGAAATTATCAAATTTACACAGACAACAGTTAAAGTACGGCCTGATCCTTTAGGCTAATCAGGTCAGGGTTTATACTTAGTACCAGTGACAAAAAGGGACTGGGGTACTCTAATTGGGAAGTGCAATACCAGCAACACCCCTGAACCACACCTAGGACTTTAACCACTGGGCCATGTGTCCTTGTTGACAAAATTTATGACAAGAAAAGTTTTTGAATATCATTTACATGTCCCTTGTGTACAGTATCGCTTCTTCAAAATTATAGCCAATCAAATCCTTAAACAAATTTGTCATGGTAACAATTTCTATGGGTTTTACCCTTAAACCTCAGATAATTGGTTTAAAAAATGTGAGAATATTAATTTTGTTTCATGTGAATATAAAAAGTTGATTTTGAAGGAATATTATTTTTTGTTTTGAAAAAATCTCTACAAGTCTCCTCAAGCGAATTTGCAGTTTCAAGGCATAAAAACAATAGCTTGATTAGAAAATGTGCCAGACGATGTCATTACAAATAAATATTCATTTGATGTTACCAATGGCAACATATTTTCTCTGTTGTCACGATTATGGAGGACACTTTCACATCTAGGTACAAATTCCAAAATTTCAAAATGAGACTTCTACATCCTATTTTTTTTTAATTACAAAATTGAATAGCATTCAACAGACAAATTTAAATAACTTCTAAATTAATAATATTTAGCACTTTTATGATTAAACTAACATCAGATGACTAAATTAAGATTCTCCTATAAATAAACATTTAGAAGACAAATGCGAGAAACATTTGTGTAAAATATGAATGGATCATGGGGATGGCAAGATTTTATAATCCCACATCTGTTAATGGATTTACTGCATAAAAAAGTTATATTTTGATGTCCATACAGTATTTACTTCTTAAAATGACACAATTTTTATCGCTGTTATTGTGCTGATCTAAAAAACAGCATTATTCATTTTATTTCATTTTTTTGAAAAATATCCAGGGTTAAAAAAGAATTTAAAGAAATTTACATGAAGAAGGACATTCTTAATTTTATTATTTAAACTTTTTTTATATTTTATTTATTACCGTATTATTATTTTTTTTCTTTCTTTCTTTTTTTTTTTTTTTTTTTGCCTTCTAGTTTTTGCTCCATAAAATACAACCTATATGTTCAGAAAAATATATAATTGTTCAGGCTTAGCTCTGACTCCAAATATTTTGCCACCAGCAATTTTGAAAGAAACCTAATTTTGTTGCCAATTTGTCAATTCTGATTCCCCAAATATTTTGCCACCAGCAATTTTGGAAGAAACCTTATTTTGTTGCCAATTTGTCAATTCTGATTCCAAAACCCTCATTTGTGTATTTGATTTTTATTAACACAAACTTCCATGTTGCCAAAATAATTGCCTAAAATCAAAATTTTGTTGCCAAACTTTTTAAAAAATCGCAATTGGTGACATTGGCAATACTTATCATTAACCGTCATAGTTAATAAGAAAAAACTATTAATCTTTTTCAATTGCTTGATATTTATCAAAAACAAATGGTATTTCTTGAAACAAATTCATTTTTAGCACAAATCAGAATTCCTGGGATTTGATGACTCACCTAGCTACAATTATCACCATACAGTCCGACCTAGGTTTTAAATGACTTTACCATGCAACTAAAATTTTTATGTACACTGATCAGTGCTGACAGAAAGAAAAAATTTACCTATGTCTAGCCTGTATGGTGATTAAAGTAGCCAGGCGAGACGAACCTCTTCCTGAAGTTTTTATAATTTTGATACACCGTTTGAATTTCTCTCGAAACATGCTGTGTTGTTCAGGTAACATATATTACAAACAGGAAATGTTCATTTCACTGCTTTGATGATAATAAATGTCGCAATAAATTGCATGGCTGATCTCACAGTAAAATAAAACAAAGTATTTTTCTACTGTTCATGAAGTTTTTGACTTAGAATATTGGTATATAGCTGTCAATTTTGGCCCTGTGTCGCTGTGCCACACACTCAGAAATCCAAATGATATTACGATTCTCCTGTTCCTTCAATTTGACGTAGGCATAAAAAGCACCGAAGTGATATTGCTGCATGAAGGCATTCTTCATTAGCTTAACCTGATAGAAGTAAAAAAAATTCAGTTAAAATGCCAATGTTTTCTAAAATAGAAATTAAAATTAACACTTACAAATTCTACATAGATTAATGAGACAGGCCAAAATTATAGGGTATATCAGATAAATCTATGAATTATACTGTGTTCTTTGTATTCAAATGTTTCTGTCAGATTTTTAGAAAATATTGGTGTGTGTGTGTGTGTGTGTAAGAGAGAGAGAGAGAGAGAGAGAGAGAGAGAGAGAGAGAGAGAGAGAGAGAATACATATTTTCTACATGAAACACCTACCAACCAGTGTATAATGTCATTGAGTAGAGAGATTCAGAGAGTGGAGTAATTGTCTTATAATGCCATAGTCAACAATCTTTCATTTCTATCCATGGTGAATGAGATTTTCCATGACATAAAGGACATATTCAAATATAAGATCCTAGAGTAGATATGTTTTTGCCAGGACACTGAGTTTTTATTCCTGCTGTAACACATGTCTATTTAGTCAATATTTTCTGTGAATTTCATACAGCATTTCTTGCTCAAGATACATGTACTTTAATTCTAAAATAATGAAAATATACATACTATTGCATGTTAAGTACATGAAGTACAGTCAAACCTGCCTTAAAGGCCACCTCTCTATATGGGTCACCTGCTTATAAAAGCCAATAAAATTCTTTCCCAGCTGTTCTTTATTCATATTGTTTGAACTTGTACACAAAGGCCACTTCTACTGATTCCAATGGATGGCCTTTATAGACAGGTTTGACTGTACATGTAATTAAGATGACCATGAATGCCAGTGTAGATGGATTTACATGTGCATATGATTCTGTGTATAAATTTGAAAAATCCAGTTTGAAATTTTCATTAAGACTTTGTATGTAATTACCTCCTGTTCAAAAAATCTGTCCTCTAATGTTTTATCTCCTGGATTGGTTCCTACACCTTCAAACAACTCTCTATATCCCTACAATCAAAATCACATTTATTAATTATTTACTCAAAAAACTGATAAAATCCTCACTCAAGGGTTTATATGTCATGTCAAAAATCTTTCATTTTGTACTCAGATATGATAATGTTACCTCCCAATCCCATAAGAGAAAAATAATACCAGTAGTTTTTGTTGGTTTATTGGGCGTAATGTTGTTTAATGTCGCATCAGCAATTTTGAGCTATTTGTGATAGGAGAAAGTTAATTAATCTCTATGGATTAATCTCACAACAAACTCATGTATGATGTGCATGTATTTATGTTCAGTCAAGTTTACTTATTGTTAAGGTTGCTAGCTCACTTGAGTCAACATGCCGCAGACATGCATACCACCTCCCCAGTCACATTTACCGACACCTGTATGATACTCTCTACCTCATAATGCCAAGTGTTAGGTGAGAAAGCAGTATCTTAAATTTCCGTAGTATTGTCAGAAGACATATTTCTATTATGTATATCATTGTTTCTAATATCATGAATTGTACCTGAATCATGAAATCTGAAGGTCATTCAGGTCATTTTGACCCTTTTCAAAATTGTGACATCAATAAGAGGGGTCAGAATAAAAAGTATTATTATAACCAAAATCTTTAACAAGGAACATTGAAAATGACAATTTTGACTTTTGACCAAAAATATAGATCTTTTCTTAGTTGTTATATCATTCAGATAACTACATGCTTACTTAACAATACAAGTAGCAGCTGAAACAATGATACAGAACACTGTTTGAAACTGGTAGAATGGTGT
Organism: Tegillarca granosa; assembly: GCA_029721355.1. Classification (NCBI taxonomy): domain Eukaryota; kingdom Metazoa; phylum Mollusca; class Bivalvia; order Arcoida; family Arcidae; genus Tegillarca; species Tegillarca granosa. The sequence continues at coordinate 36,920,045 of CM056603.1, forward strand.
TTGACACCTATGTCAAGATTTTTTTCAGTCATATCAAATGGTCAGTTATGAAATATTGAGGCTTTAATTATTTATGAAACTGGAATTACCTCTGAAACAAAAAACAAACAAACAAAAAAACCACTTACCTTTGGCATACTAACTGAAAAACTATCTAATATCTAATACCAGAAGCTGTCCTTGCAGGATTTTGACGAAGGAAATGGAAGTACACTTGTCTTAAACGTAAGACCTAGTTTTAAGCTTTTAGCCTTTTACTATAATTAGTCCACAACTTACCCCATAACAGTCTGCCACTGCCCTAACTTGGTCATAGTCGTCTGCTTTTGCCAATAATGAAAGACCGTCAGGATATAAACGACCACAGCGTGGATACAGTTTGGCTCTGTCTTCTTTACTAAGTTCTGTACCAAATGAGTTTATTGTGATAATAAATGCTCTTCTGTCTGCCTCAAACTACAATAAATTAAATATATATAATCAGTATTACCACATTATAATTCTACTTGATAACCTTGCCACCTCACTTATTGTTTAAATGAAATCTTGCTAATGTGCCCCTTCATAACTTCGTGAAAGTACTGAAAAACCTTGTTATAATGCTCCTTTACAATTTTGCCTCCTCCTCATTGCCACAGTACGGTAAAATCTTTTAAAATGCCTTCTGATATCTTTGCCACCTTCCTTATTGCCAAAGTTCAGTTAAACCTTGTTATAATGCCCCTCCAAAACTTTGCCACTCCCCCTTATTGCCAAAATCAATTTCCCTTCTGTCGTAAGATCAATATTGTATCATGACATACCTGTATCATCCTAGCCAAAAACAAAACCAATATGCATTTACAACAGGATAAGCAATGAACACCATTGATAATAAAGCAAATACAAAAAAGTAAACAAGTTTATGCTTTCTCAGCCTAAATTTGAACATGCATCAATATTATTTGATTTTAATGTCTGATAATTAAAAATTAAATAAGTATTTTTGGTGTTGTTTTTACTTGTACGTCAGTCAAAATTTTACCATGCAGCCATATTTTAATCAATATTATTCAAGGCTCAAAATTAGCCTTCTTACCTGTAATGCTTCACACATGACATCAGCAGTAGCCCCGCCCATTTCATTACAAAAACTGTAGAAATCTTCTAAGTACGCCTGCAAGAGTGGTTAGAAAAACATTAATCAAGATCAATTTTTTAATCAAAGATAAATCAACAATCAACAATCGACCAAAATCAGAAAATATCTTTTTCATAATCAGTGCCATTAAATGACTAGCTTAAAAACTTCACTAGACCGTTAAAAAATCACATTTCTCTTGGAACATTACAGCTTGTCAATTATTACTCGAATAAAGGGTAAAACTCTCAACAAATTGAAAACATTAAGGAAAGTTTAAAGATTAGTAGATCAACTTGCTCACAGATTTCCTTTTCACAAGCCTTTTTCCAAAAATTACTTGTCCAAATCTGTTTTTTTTTGTACTGTAACAGTTAATTCCAAATGTGGTAAGCCAAGTTGGTAAAAAAAAAAGTGGCCTCTAGCACTGAAACCAGAATCTTCCATAACATGACCTAATGACCTACTTTTTTTACCAAACATGGCCCGTATAGGAACTTGAGTTAGCCGTATGAAAAATAAGACAAGAATGGCTAGTATTCTAATTAGCGTACCTTGTACAATGTATTTCTGATGATTTCTATATTCATCTCGTCCAAGTCTTGTTCTGATATACAATCAATAAAGTATGGAGCTGAAAAACAAAAACAAAATATATAAATAAATATTATTATTTAACATATCAACAAAGTATGGAGCTTAAGAAAAATCAAAAACAACATGTTAATATTGTTGTTACATGCCTGAGTATGCAGATCTCAACAAGAACAATTTTATTCCAGTGTGTACAATCCGAATATAAGGTCCTTAATAATGACATGGGTTCATTGGTTATTATACATGTATGTTCAATATCGGGTAAGTTTTAATTTACAAACATAAAAATTGGATCATCTTAATCATGAAACCTAAACAAATCTTCATCTCCAAAAAAATGAGCCAAGCCCAATTTCCAATTAGGCAAATATGGATCTTTAAACAAATTAAGCAAGTTTTGATTTTAAAACAATTTGATCAAAACTTGATCTCTAAACAAGTTCAGGGAATGTGGATCTCAAAACAAGTTCAGGAAGTGTGGATCTCCAAACAAGTGCAGGAAGTGTGGAACTCCACACATCTCGAAACAAGTTCAGGAAGTGTGGATCTCCAAACAAGTTCAGGAAATAAGAATCTCCAAACAAGTTCAGGAAGTGTGGTTCTTCAAACAAATTGATCAAGTATTAATCTCCAAACACAATTAGCAAATCTTGATCTTTTTAACAAAAGAATGGTTTATTGATTGATTGAATGGCATTTTACTTCCCAGTCAATGATATTTCACTTATATCAAGATATCTATCAGTAAAATGGCAAAAAATTTTACCTATGCAGTGTGCCTAGGGCAATGTGCAGAGAGGGTACTGTAACATGCCACACCTGCACACTGTTTTAAGGTCTCCCCTGAAAGACTTCTAAATGCCAAGTGCTTGCTGAAGGTACAGTCACTACCAATTTCAAGTCTTGGTCAGGGTTCGAACCCTGACCTCCCACATATGAAGCAAGCATTCTACCTACTAAGCTACAGTAGTGGTCTTTTTTATGTTTTTTTATGCTTTTAAAAATCAGAAGTTCAGAAAGTGTGAAACCATGACCTCCCACATATGAAGCAAGCATTCTACCAACTAAGCTATAGTAGTGGTCTTTTTTATGTTTTTTTTATGCATTTAAAAATCAGAAGTTCAGGAAGTGCGGAACCTGGACCTCACATATATGCAGCAAGCACTCTACCAACTAAGCTACAGAAGTGGTCTTTATTATGTTTTTTTTTAATTTCAAAATCTATCATGACAAAATGTTTTACCAAGAGGAGTGTCAACAAGTACAGCATTATACAACTCGGCGGGAGTTGACGCAATGTGAATGGCCTCCATCTGTTCAAAACTGCCAAGAGGATGACATTTTGGGATCAACTCATTGATTGGTCGCTGGTGTAGTGTTCCGGTGATAAGTAATATTATATTGTCTATCATATAACTATATCTGTAAAAATTAAATTAAACAATAATATAATAACTTGTGTGTTTTATTAACAACATTGAAAGCAATCAAAATAAATTTACTCTTTATGTTCAGTGAATCTCATCATGTGTCCAGCAAGAATTTGCATTAGAGTCTGTGAATCTCATCATGTGACCAGCAAAATTTGCATTAGAGTCTGTGAATCTCATCATGTGACCAGCAAGCATTTGCAGTAGGGTCTGTGAATCTCATCATGTGACCAGCAAGAATTTGCATTAGAGTCTTGTGAATCTCATCATGTGATCAGCAAGCATTTGCAGTAGGGTCTGTGAATCTCATCATGTGACAGCAAGCATTTGCAGTAGTGTCTGTGAATCCCATCATGTGACCAGCATAAATTTGCATCATACAACCAGTGAAAATAATACCTTCCTAAATATTTAATATTTAAATGATTCACTTGCATTTTCACAAAAATAAATTAAAAGTAGATGAATAACTTGAAATAAATCATCATCAACATGAAATTTTACCAAAGTCACTTTCTACAAACTTTTGAGGAGCAACAAGAATCAAAGAATCCTAGTTATTTTACTTACGTGATAAAATCAAGGAAAGATGCAAGAGGTTCCAAACACTGATTCCGTAGATGTTGGAATTCTATGACAAGTTTTTCTTTAAGCTTATCGTCGATGACAGATACTGACAATGGGCTTGGTTCATTAGCCAAAAAATTACCATAATCTGTACTCTGCAGATGCAGTTTCAGATCTGAAACAAAAGAAGATATATAGTATACAGTAAAAGTTAAGTAAAAGTTTCTGTAGTATACAGAACAAATAAATACTATGGTATTTTCATTATTATTTCAGTAATCAAATAATTTTGACTGATAGGCAAACAAACTAGAAGGTAAAACATAAAACCAATGAGCTGAAGCAGTGCATATTTTCTTTTATTATAAGAAAACCGGTGGACATGGCTAAGTCGTAAATGTCACTGGATTTAAGAAGTCAGTGGTTGTGGATTCAAAACTAAGATAGGACTGGGATATTCTCAGAATTTTTTTTACCTCTTGCTCTTGCTGGACCTGTAAAAGATCATTTTTAAAGTAGTCTTTCAGTTGAGACTCAAAACTGAGTTTCTGTGTTTCATTGCATACTAAAGACACCTTATATTAAGGTAATAATAACCTTAACAATGGAAATGATAGTTAGCACTAATGCTGAAATAACAGCTGATCTCAAAATGTCACCTTATGATTTTTCTAACAATATCCATTTACAATCCCACTCCCCGGCAATGATTTGTCCATTTCTTTTCAGTCAGCCTGTGATATGTTGGCCAAACTGACACGAGGGTGTACTGTATTGTTACTTCCTTGAGAAAACCGTCTACTGTTAGAGTCACTGTGTTTGCGACAGTTAATTATGCAAAACTTTCATAGAAAATCCAATAAACCTGAATTAAGTTTGGTATTTTTCACTTAACTGAGTCTACTTGTAACAAAAAATCACATTACCATAAAACAATTCTGTAGAAAGAAAACGGTTGCAGGCCTTAGATAGAATTTATTTTTAATGCCACTCAGCACAGTGCCTAGTTAAAGAAGAAAACCACTTGTCACTTTGAAATTTAACTCAGCACAGTCACCACATGAAAACGAGACTTTCCTCTGTTAAGTACTGCCAGAGCTCGTACCAATAAATAATGTTTTCTGACTTCCTTCTTGGCTTTTCACGAACTTCGGATTTTCAACTTTAAATAACCAGTAACTTTCGTTTTGAAGTGACAGGTTTAGAAATGCTTCCACCTGGTCAGGATCAGCGGTAGTCTAATAAGTGTCTTCGAAAACTTCTTTATCAGCTGTTTCATCCTTGTTTGTCTTTAGAAAGTCATACAAAACAGTTTTTTACTTTTATTTGACTTACTTAACGGACTGATAAGTATATAAACACTCAGAACATCGGTTGGATTTTGCAATACACTTAGTAAATTCAGAATGCAAAACAATAGGTTTGCGCATGTGATGCAAACGTTTAAAAGATTTTTATGTCTAGAAAGGGGCTCCTTACAATTGACCTCCTTATACAAGATTTTCCCGACAAACACTATATTATCTGTTGTTTATTAATTACAAAAAGTCCACTGATGTATATGTCTGATGAATTTAACTCGGCACTGTGGAGAGTGGTAGTAACAATATCACTCATTTAAGTACACATTTCACTCGTCAGGACAAGTGAACCAGTGAATAATCGAAGCCCTGCTGTTGCTATTACTGGGCTTTGCATGTCAAAAACGTAATAGCGTGTACATATAGAGATGTTTGTTACAACTAGACTCAAGTAATTTAAAAATACCAAACTTAATTCAACATAATAGTATTTTTTAATGAAAATTAATCAAATTTACTGTTACAAACACAGTGACACAAACAGTGACAACTTGAAACACTTCTGCAAATTAATTATGCAAACCGTAGCCAGAACTATGATTTTGTTGTCACGCGCTAGCGAAATGATAAATGTAATAATTCAGTATCTTGTCGCTTTAATGGGAGTGTATTTATCTTGAAATAATACAATATTGAATGCTGTGCAAAGCTAAAAAGAACATATTTAAGGAAGAAGAAACGGGAAATCAATGATATCATTCATAAACAGGTGACATGACGTTTTATTTACCATCCAGTGTTTCACATTGCACTAAGTTTAAGTAGTCTCCTTGCTTCAAAATGCCTGCTTTAAAACCTCGAACAAGACCCTCTAAATATCCATGGTCTATGTTAAAATACATTTCAGGCATCGATCCCATATTGAAGGTTAAAATTGGTCTGTCTTCTGAATCTAATGTGAATGCCTTCGTTGTCGGAAATGACGATCACATGATTTTGACAGCGCCACCTTCAAAGAGGAAGTAAATACCGGGGTGATTTCTTTGAGGCTCACAATGGGATACTTCACAAGTAAAGCGACCAAAAAAAAAAAAATGAAATGAAATAAAATAAAATAAAATAAAATAAAATAAAATAAAATAAAAAATTAAGTTAAGTTTAGTAAATTAAATTAAATTAAATTAAATTAAATTAAATTAAATTAAATTAAATTAAATTAAATTAAATTAAATTAAATTAAATTAAATTAAATTAAATTAAATTAAATTAAATTAAATTAAATTAAATTAAATTAAATTAAATTAAATTAAATTAAATTAAATTAAATTAAACTCCAAACTCCATTTGCCAAACCGGCAGCGACATTTAAATGTCGCTGGCCAAACTCAGTCTTTTTTCACTTTCCCAAGCAATTTACTTTTCTATGTTCAAGCTTAAATTTTTTGTGAGTGTATTGATGTTTGCAGTTTTCTATTTATATTTAGAATAAAAGTTTGCGATAATCTTCATATTAAAAATGCAAAATTGACTTGGAGGAACTTGATACGTCCTGGCAGTAAAATTGCAAACACTGATAAGATAGATGAAAAATTACTGACTTGACTTGAAACTTGATTTCGAGAGTAATTTCATATACTAAAATAATCACCAAAAAACAAGACCGGTCTATGCTTAAATCACAACCCTAAAAGCAAAGTAAAAACGATGAAAACAGACAAATTTAGTTAAACACGTTAATTTCGACCAGGCCCGGAAGTGAGGTCGGATGGTCCGGAATGGTAAGAGCCTCCTGACTGGAGAACATCAGTCACTTACAATGCCTTGCGTTTGCTTTGCGACCATGTGCGCTTGCGACGTTACGCGTTTGTTGTACGGATATCGATGCTAAACTTTCGACGACTTTTGTTGATTTTTTTTCAACCCGTTGTCACTTGCGAAACGTCTCGACAACGATCTTCGTTAGATTTACGACCCTGTATACCTTACTGTTATCTTATTGATATTTATTAGAGTGTATCACTCACGGCAACCTTCGTCGACAACCTACGTTATATTGATGAAAATATATATCAACATAGCATGTCGACTACGCCTTCCCCAACGGCAACCTATATTAGATTTACGAACGTTTATCACTTGCGATCTGATACGTTAGTGTTGGTTTTACGAATTTGTATCCTTTGCAATGACCTGGGTTGATTTGCAAACATAATTACTTGCTATGCTCTGTTTTGATTTAAGTGTACGTTTCACTTCCACACTGATTTATAAAAGTGAGGGGCTTGTGTTACCCTGTCTGTTTGTTTCAAGAACTTGTATCACATAGAAAGAGCTCCGTTATTGGTCACTTGCTTCCTGCGTTTTTAACACCATTTATGATTTACTACTGATCTGAAATACTTTCATTTTACTCCTTTAAAATATCTGATTTTCTTACAACACTGTGACAAATATACAGTTTTGTCGTAAACAGTCTATGCAAACTGGACATATAAAAAATAAGAGTTAGTGGGATGCGTAATTTTGTTTTACGCCCCAATCAAAATTTCTTTAACTTGAATGATATTGAGGCTGCCAGCTTAGCTTGAGATAGCGGAGAAAACCGGAGCAAATGAAGACGCCATACTGAATCCGCAAGTGCGCATGCACTGTAAGACTATTCGGCTACCGAAGCCCCTGGACACACACACACACACACACACACACACACACACACACACACACACACACACACACGTTATTTTGGATGTAGAAGTAAATTCGACACAGTTTTCTTGACCACATATTGTTACAGCAAGGTATATATCGCTTCCGGTTGACCATTCACTTTTATTAATTTTCACATTGGTACATGTTTAACGAGTGATACTATGATCACCAAACGGTACATTTTTAACACGTAACACTGCTTCGTAGGTACATTTTAACTAGCAGCATTGCCTTTCTGCTATATCATCAAATTGAAAAAAAAAACGGGAAATTTCCCTGGAATTCAGGTTTTAAATATTTTCCATCCGTTTTTCCATTTGAGCGGTACATTTCCGTCGAATTGGTCAGCCTGGTTCTTGATATTTCTGGTCTCATCATTATATCTCTTTAATTCGGTACACACAGAAAGATAAATGTATATTCAAGTGTAAATGCATTTCTTTAATATATATATATATATAGTTCACAATACAAATATGAATGATTGATTAAATGGGGTCTTACGTCCCAGTCAAGAATATTTCACTTATATCGAGACGTCTCCAGCTATAGGTCACGGAAGTGACAGAAATGTTGACCTCTGCGTGCGCTAAGGTCCGTGTGCAGCCTGTCGTGACCGTGACAGGGCATCGGTTTTTAAGGTCTCATCCGAAGGACTCGTGAACTTCATTTCTAAATGCCGAGTGCTTGGCGAAAGAACAGCTACTATTAATTTTCAAGTCTTGGTCAGACCCTTGGTCGAACTCTTGACCTCCACATACGAAGCGAGTTCTCAACCAAGTGAGCTACCGCCGCGAGTGGTAATACAATTATGAGATGATATAAATAAACTAACGTTAGTTGAATTTTAAATTTTTCGTGATTTAAGTGATTTACTTGACGAAAAAAAAAACGCGTTGACCCGAAGAGATTTGTATTTAGGCGCCCAATGATCCAAAGAACAGATAACCGTGAAGATAATATAAATTCAAATCAACTTGTTTAAAATACCTTCACAGGTCAAGTAAGGATATAGGCCCCGGTCGACCTCAAGTTAAAAAAAAGTTCCCTTCTCAAAGGTCTCAATCAGTACCAGTAAAATGGACTGTGTAGTCTGTAGTGTTTACTGCGGTACTAATAAGCACTCCAAAGGTCGCCATAAATGCGCTCCTGTAAGAAAAAGGCAGATCAGAAATAATCTCACAAAACTAAAGCGTCTCAAGAACTTGTGTTATGTGCAGAATTTTAAATTTTTACAAAAAGAAATATTCAAAATTCTGCACATGACGATTGAATTAATCCGAATTACATCAATCGTTGAGCTTAATAAGATTCTCTTTTCGTCACGGTTATCTGAAAAAATTGCTGATGTGTCGCAAAACAACATATAATAAATCTCTCTCTCTCTCTCTCTCTCTCTCTCTCTCTCACTCTCTCTCTCTCTCTCTCTCTCTCTCTCTCTCTCTCTCTCTCTCTCTCACACACACACACACACACACACACACACACACACACACACACCATAAATTCGTTATTTCGTTTGGTATTTAAAAATATTTTGGTCTTTTGGTACTTTTAACCTATTAATTGTTTATACTGAACATAAGTTAAAGATTTTGTTGTCATGGATTGGAACCCTGATTGCGCGGCATTTTGTATTTTTATGGGCTTCATCATCAAATAAAAACTCCCCAAGGGTATCCTTAATTCAATAGTCAGCACTTTCTGGTGGCAGAAAATGTATACCATGTAGCAAAATTTTCAGTCGTCTTAATATTTAAAACATGATAAAACTAAGATTCCTCATGCAAAGCATTCCTTAGCTGGATTTGTGTTCAGATAATTTTGGAAATTTATTAATTTTCAACTCTCTCTCTCTCTCTCTCTCTCTCTCTCTCTCTCTCTCTCTCTCTCTCTCTCTCTGTGTGTGATTATTATTTTTATTATTTAAAAATTTCTTATGTTATATCTATCAATCTATCAATTTTTTGGCCGCTGATGTCACTGATGCGGAATAACTATTCAAAATGTGTGCACATCAAAATTCTACAGATATTTTTGCTAGATATTAACACGATATTTGAAAGTCGTATCTTGCTTAAAAAAATTAATTATAAATAAGATTAAACTTTATAAATCGATTTCAAATCATTAAATTTCACTAAATTTCACTACCTGATATATGTGTTGGTATGGCAACTAACTTCGGGGGTTTTGTATCCTATAAAGCTGTTACTAACCATGAGCTCGTGTAATGCTATATTCTTGTTTAAAAAAATTAATTGTGTAACATTTCTATTTCCAAAAAAATGTTGTAGGATTAATTTCACTTTTATATTGTGTTATTGAACAGAAAATTGTAAAGAGGTTTAAAATGGTGAAGAATTTTGAAATTGTTTGATTTAACTGTCATGTGCTGATTTTGAATGCAATGTTTTAATAGAAATTCAAAATCAGCACATGACAACTTTTGAATGCATTATTTTAATAGAAATTCAATCAGCACATGACATAACTACTCTAGTAAATTTATTTTAAAATAAAAATGTACAAGGCGATATAACATATTTCAGTTTTTGTGATACAATTCCAAGATTTTCTGAAATATTTTTTTAACATTATTTCCCATAAAAAAATAAATATAATTAAGAATTAAAAAATGAAATATTAATAATAATAAAAAAAAGTCACAAGAACTTATTCAAAAATAAAGAATTGGAAATGATGTGGAAAAAAACTATATCCGGCGAAATTGTTAAAGTTGTATCGGAGAAGTACTGATCTAAATTGTGATACTGCTGACGTCTGCAAACACAATGTCAAAACATTTCACTTTTTTAAAAAAGCGGCAAAAAACCTTCATTCGGATTGCGGTGACATTTAAATGTCGCTTTGTTTGTTTGCAAGAGTGTTGTAAAAAGTTCACAGCATCCATGCACTTTTCACTATATTTGACATTTGTTTATGTAATGAAGTTAACCCTTTCTTTTTTCATTCCCAATCACTAAGATTTGTATACTGTTGAAAAATTACTGTATTAAGTAATTTTTAACTAGTTCAATTTTTATTACTTGACTCCTCTTTAAATTAAATTAGTTTGTATCATAAAAAATTAATAGTATTAAAAGGGAATTGTATAAGTTAAGTAAATGGACTTTTAACCTTTAAAGTTGTGTCCTTTACCGAGCCTCATCATTTGACTATCTAACAAATAATTTGATTAGCTAAACAATATAACATTGACCTATCAGTGGATGGATATCAAACCCCTAATCACGTGATATGCAAATGAGCTCGGTGTATATAAAGAAAAATTGCCATGCCTGACGCCTCTCTTAAGTTGAACACCTAGCGAAGAAGGTTCATCAAACAAATAAACAAAATGGCACAAAAACCACCTTACAAAGTCGGTATGTGTTATGTTTAAATATATATCATGATAATTTAGAAGAAGATTTTAGAGTCAAAGTTTATTCTGACGTGTGCGGGAATTATTGAACTGCCAACATGCGCGTTGTTATTTTTAGATGTGGAATTTCCCCAAAACTATGGCAAGTTTGATGCTTTCACTCGTCCTATTCGATAGCGAGTTCAATAACCGCAGCGAAATGAATTTAAAGTTATGGAAATTATAAATTGCATCATTAATTAGATTTGAACAAAGTAGACATAATAAAAAAAAACCCTGTTATTTTCATTTTTTAATTTTATTCTTCAAAATTTGTATTGATTCAATGTTGATTAAACCGGTATATACCTTCAGTGTTTGCAAGTGCTAAATTACATGCAAGTGGAAGGAAAAAGTCTTAAAGTCTGAGCATAATGATGCTGAGCATGATGATGTTGGGATGGGTGGGTTGTGGAAACTACCCTTTTCCTTAAAAATGGGAAAAAAATTATGGGGAAAAAGAGAAATCTACTTATCTAAAACAACTGCAAGTGAACAGACAAATTTTCTTCACTAGAACCTGCCTCAATAAGTTGGATTTGAACATAAGTGGTGAGAAGTACTGTGATCTATAAAGGCACACTTTAGACCACGTGGCCACCAAGGCCCTACTATAAGAATAACTTGTCATAACTTTTTATCAATTTTGTTATATATTCTTATAGAAAACGTTAAAAATTTGAGATTCAGATTGGCATTTAAAATATAATTTCCGACTTTAAAATATTGATTTTGGCTAAAATTTTTGCTCCCAAATTTTCATCAGATTCAGATTAGCATTTAAAATATAATTTCTGACTCTAAATTAAAATATTGATTTTTGGCTAAAATTTTTGCTCCCAAATTTTCATCAATGTCATTATGACCTTTCTCAGGTTCACTGGAACTGTTTCCTATAAATTGCCCTCAAATTTTTACAATTGACTATTTTTTTTAGCTCCTTCTTTTCAAGAGCTCAAGCTATCCCTGTTCATACTGATAAGTTTTTTGACAAATTTTTAAATTTTTACTAAAATTTCTGTGAGTAACTTGATAAATGTTTCAAAATTATTATTTTTTTCACAGAGAATATTTTCATGTAGTGAATGCATGATTGTATAAATTTTTCCGATCGCTTTCAGTATCAGCTCTCTAGGACAAGGATGTTACGCAAACCTTAAATTTGACCGACTGTATCATCATGTGGTCATGAACTTTGATCTCTAAGGATGATCGTAATCATTAATATATACATAGATAAAACTTTCCAGCTCAGGAATAATTTAAAGAAAGAAACCCAGATATTGACTCCTTGATAACAATACAATTATATATCTCCCTGTCTTAAACTGATTGCATAATTTTGTTTTCTTTACCAATCATTGAACGATTTTCTGGTCATGTCTCAACAAAAAGGAGATACATCTTGTCTATTTCGGTTAAAACCAGATCTTAAATAAACGTTAAAAAATATTACTAGTAATACAATGTATTGAATAGTGTGAAATGCAGGGTCCCAGAAATCGAACTTTTCAATAAGGATTACCCTACTTGAGATGCATTAAAAATTCACAAATATCTTTTTTATTTTGAGCATTGGTTTATAAATCACAGAATTTGTGACTGCTCCGAGTTTCAATCTGGCTCTGGCAGATGTTAGAGTGATCAAATTTTATCAGTTTTGCTTAGCCTAAATATAAGTAGCTCCCATTGGAAACTCCAGTCTTGCTTGGCCAAATGTCAGTAGCTACCATTGAAAACCTCAGTTTTGCTCAGTAAAATTTCATTAGCTTCCATTGGAAACTCCAGTTTTTCTTTGCCAAATGTCAGTAGCTTGCGTTGGAAACTTCAGTTTTGCTTAGCCAAATGCAGTAGCTCCAATTTTAAACTACAGTTTTGCACAGCCAAATGTCAGTAGCTCCCATTGGAAACTTTAGTTTTGCCTAGTCAAATGTCAGTAGCTCCCATTGGAAACTTTAGTTTGTTTAGCCAAATGTCAGTAGCTCCCATTGGAAACTCCAGTTTTTCTCAGCCAAATGTTAAAAGCTCTCATTGAAAACTTCAGTTTTACTCAGCCAAATGTCAGTAGCTTCCATTGGAAACTCCAGTTTTGCTTAGCCAAATGTCAGTAGCTCCCAATGGAAACTCCTGTTTTGCATAGTCAGATGTCAGTAGCTCCCATTGGAAACTCCAGTTTTGCATAGTCAGATGTCAGTACCTCACATTAGAAACTCCAGTTTTGCTTAGCCAAATGCAAGTACCTCACATTGGAAGCTCCAGATTTTCTTAGCCAAATATCTGTATCTCTCATTGGAAACTCCAATTTTGCTAATAGCCAAATGTCAGTAGCTCCCATGGAAACTCCAGTATTGCTTTGCCAAATGTCAGTAGCTCCCATGGGAAATAACAGTTTGGCTTAGCCAAATGTCAGTAGCCCCCATTGGAAACTTTAGTTTTGCTTAGCCAAATATCAGTAGCTTCTATTGGAAACTTCAGTTTTGCTTGGCCAAATGTCAGTAGCTCCCATTGAAAACTCCAATTTTGCTTAGCCAAAAGTCAGTAGCTCCCATGGGAAACTCCAGTTTGGCTTAGCCAGATGTCAGTAGCTGCATTGGAAGCTTCAGTTTTTCTCAGCTTCCATTTGAAAACCCAGTTTTGCAAACTATCAACTTTTTGCATAAGCATGTATGTTAAGGACATAGAAGATATTGCATGACAACCATATTGATATGTCAGGGATTTTTCTGGCCACTCACAGGGTCCGGTAAAGGGACCCATTCCCAATGCCAAAAAGCATACATTTTTCTCAATTTTGTAGGTAAAAATTCCCTAATGATCCTGCTTTGAGAAACTTTAGAAAAAGTGAAAAAACTCTATATTTTTGGTGTAGCTTCTATATCTTTATAATAATCTGTATTTATGCACATTTTGATTTATACTCAATGAGGATCTGGTAGAATGGGAGCAACTCATGAAACAACTTTCTCAGATGTTTGTATTGAAGCCAGTCTATGAAGATATTGTGTTAATGTCTGAGTGATTTGGTACAAATGAGTGACTACCAGCATGTATCAAAATAGTAAATATTCCAGGCAAAATATTTGAAGTGCTGACAATGTGAAATTTTTTAAAGTTTAATGAAAAATTTTCCCAAAATGTCGATTTTGTCAATGATTTTCCCAATTTCATCCCAAGGTCCCTTTCCCAAAATGGCCAGAAAAATCCCTGTATATGGACAAAAGTCAAGGTCATTGCAGCATAAGAAGACTGAAATTGTTAACTATGTAAAAAGCTATAAACTGTTTGAATAGACATGTATATTAGAATATTGTAGGTATTAATACAGTGATGATTTTGATATATTGTTCAAGGTTCATACATTGATGATTAAATTTTTTTTATTTTAGCTGACATGTCCTTGGCTGAATGGGGACGCAAAGCCATTGATATCGCTGAAAATGAAATGCCAGGTTTGATGAACATGAGGAAGGTTTATGGAGCTTCCAAACCACTGACGGGAGCAAGAATTGCTGGGTGTTTACACATGACGGTGCAGACTGCTGTGCTTATAGAAACATTGGAGGCATTAGGTGCCAAGGTAAAAAAAATTCAATGTAGGAATACCATAATATGGACGTAGACAAATGGTCTCATTTTTGCAAAGGTTGCCTCAATGGACAAGTGGTCTAAAGTGAGCAGTTGTGGATCACAATGCCTCTGGCCATCTAGGCTCAAATCTGTTGTCTGGCAGATTCTACTGTGGTTAAAGTTTGTCACTTTGTGTGACGAAGAAGTGTTTTTTTTTTCGGGTATATGGTTTCCTTCAGCTGACTGCATCAGTATCTGTGAAAGAATTTTGACTTAGGCATAAAAGCCCTTAGTTTTGAGTTTGAGTAGAAATTTGATAAAATTGTATAGTTGGTTCAACATTAACACCTATTTTTTACAAGGGTTTGTTAGTAGATACGTTTAATAGTGTTAGCATTCATTGAGTACATTAGTCTTTATGACAAAAAATAGGGTTAAAAAGCTAATAAGAGTAGTCTCCCTTTGACCACAACCAAAATTTAGCCATAAAACTGTGTAGTTTAAATTTCAAGACAGGCAAAATTTCAAAATGTCATTTTTTTCCTTATTTAAACATATAAGAAAATTTATGAAATTCACAAGATTAGTCTGTTAAAAATTACAGGTTTTGGGACTCATATACTAGCCTAAATTTCGAACCTGATTTCATATGACCAGATAGTTGGCTCTTTATTTCAGGTACAGTGGAGCAGTTGTAATATTTTCTCTACACAAGACCATGCCGCAGCAGCCATTGCTAAAACAGGTGTCCCTGTGTATGCCTGGAAAGGCGAGACAGATGAAGAGTACATTTGGTGTATAGAACAGGTAAGAATAACACTGATATATACAGTGAAAACCCTGAAAACTGATCCCTGTGAAAACCGAAATGCTGTAAAAACCGACCGATTTTGCCGGTCCTGAATTTTTCCTTCTTTATTCTTTGTTAACCAAACCTTGATAAACCGAATCCTGTGAGTTCTGAATACCGGCCGCTTTTTCATTGAAATATGACCAAGTCTTCATTAAAAAAAAAAAAAACAAAAAAAAAAAAAACAACTAACAAACAAAACAAAAAAAAAAAAAAAAAAAAAATCACCGATCTATTTAGAAAACCTGAAATTCTGTCGTAATGATTTTTAATTGCACTGATTAACCGTCAAATTAAACTGTTGATTCTTGATTGTTCTTCCATCTTTCAATCAATACCGATTACACACTTGAGTAAACATTTGTTAATAATCCCCTTGACATTTGTATTACCAAGAATTCGTGAATAAACAATGAGTACGACTGTGTGCATATAGTGACCGGATAATACTGCTTAAAGAGCACCTGTTTTTGTTCGATGTTGTTGTAGAAATAACTGAAGATCATAGGGAATCTTCCGAAGTTATCGAAGCATGTGCAATAATGAAATAAAATAAAAAACAAATTTCTATATCTAGAAAGTCTTACAGCTCTTAAGTTTTAAAGCTAAAACAACAAATCTTTTTTGAAGTATGGAATGTCGAACTAATGGTAATTTATAGTGTACATAATCTCATGTTTTGTCCATATAACAATATTTCCGGAAAATGGGTCAACTTCGAAGTTATCATTTAGTTATGACTTTCTGAAATCCGTACATCGTATTTGAGAAATAGTCACAATGTGATCTGTTTCCAGCAACATGTATCTAAGTACTTTTGTATTAAAAGAATGGTGTTCATTTTCTACACATCACATTATTTTGCAAAGGTGAAAGATGGTATCCAGTATTATCGCTATATAACTGACTAGACCTATCACATATGTCGCCCTCATTGATATTTCAGTGTCGATAAAAAGATACCCATGTAAACAGATGCATTTTATTTTATTATTTATTTTTCAATATAAAATACATGTATTACAAACATTAATACATGTACAATTAAATACATATAAATTAATACAGTATCTATTTCTCCAACAACATTGTTCACACGTTCATGGGAAGTAACTCATGAATCTGAAGGCAAGGGCAGTTAACTCTGAACGACTACTCTGAAAACCGAATCCCTTTCCAAACCGAATTTTTCTTCATGTCCGGGAGGCAATCGGTATTCACAGGTTTCACTGTATATATATATATATATATACATATATATATATATATGTATACAATATATATATATATACATATATATATATATGTATACATATATATATACATATATATATATATATAGAGTGTATTTGTCCAACACATTTTGATGGACATTTAGAAGGCACACCTTTTATTCAGCATCAACAATGCAAGATCTTTTTTAAACATAAACAGACACAAAATTTTAGACTTCCTTCAGGAAATAAACTTGTTAAATAATTTTTTTTTTATATTATTCAGTGTTATATTTATTACCTATTTGGGATATTTTAACACTATCTTACATGAATTCTAAATGTATTATTTGCCTGGTGAAATCCAACTGGGGTAAATCCTACAGTGAGAAAGTTTGTCATTTCCCTTGCTGAAGGTTCGTGGTTTTCTCTGGGCACTCATGTTTTCTTTACCATCCCCGAATTGACAGCCTCCATTTAAGTGTACAGATCTTGACTCACCCCCTTTCAAAATTGTAACTTTGCCTAGTTTGTAGTTCTTTTATTTAGTTTTAACCACACCCTCTGTTCTTTTATCCATCAAATGCAAATTCATGCTGGTCGCATGAAGTGACATACAGGCCTTTATTGAGATAAAAGCTTTTTGAAAACTCCCCGTTACTGCTCTTACATGCAAGATCTTTTTGTTATTTCAGACTTTAGTATTCCCTGATGGACAGCCACTAAACATGATTCTGGATGATGGCGGTGATTTGACCAATCTCCTACATGAAAAATATCCCAAATATCTCGAAGGTATGTAATTATCTCTCCATTATCTTCCCTTCATTTTTTGCCAAAGTGACTTTAGTATCTCTAACAAAATTAGGAGATAACTGTTTTGTATTTGAAGAGTTTTGACCGTAAAACGTGGATTTTACTGTCACAAATTGAGGTTTACCTGGTGGCGCTTGCAGCGTTTGCATTCTAATGCGAAAAAAAAATAAAATATACTAAAAAATCAGTTTAATTGATGGAAATCCCCACTACTCCGATCAGAGTTTATTTCTAGTTTACAGACGCATCACTAAACATTAATGTAGACCGATGTCGTTATGCCAAAAATATAGTTCTATCAAGAAAAGACTTGATTCCATTGATATAATATTTTTATTGTTTGAAACAAATAACAGATTTATATTGATCCAATATCCCATTCTATGACAAAATTTGGCAATACAGAATCATAAAAATCATCGGAGTCCGTCATTTTTGTTTTGTAAACAAAAGCATGTGTACCAGCGCATTGGAATACATAACATAATCCTTACCTAGATAGCATGTGACATCTTAAGTCCGACTGTAAAACGGAGATATTACTGCGATCGAGGTCTTGTGGAATTGTCTCCCTTCTCATGTACTTGTTAGCTATTTCATCTAGATTTGTGAAATTGTCTCCCTCCTATGTACTCATTAGGTATTTCATTTAGGCTGGGTTTGACCAAAATTTGAAAATGGGAGGTGACTTTTCTTTCTTCAAGTACTTGGTGTTTAGAAATGAAAGTCATGGGATCCTTTGGAAGAGGGCTAAAAAACTGATGCTCTGTGTCACAGCACGCTAAAGAACCCTAGATCTACACATTGCTCTAAGTGCAATGCAACGGTCAAAATTTCTGCCACTTCACCTAAAGTTGGTGATGTCATTATATAAGTGAAAAATTCATTGACTGGGATGTAACGTATCATTAGGTCAATCATAAAATCAATCCATCTCATTGCCTATTTGTCCAGCTAAGTAAATGTTAAGATTTTAGGTATGTTCTATTTCTATGGTGCTTTACATTGTAATCATGAAACATCATCTGTATATATACATTCACGAATGTTACATACAATTGAAAAAATGTGGGCCAATTTGACTCTGTTTAACAAAACAGTCCCATTTATCCTAGCCAGTAGTATGACTGCAATGAGATAAATTTCTTTGAAGGATAACAGTTTATTATAATGTTGTATGATTTTATTCTCTTCTACAGGTGTTATTGGTTTATCTGAGGAAACCACAACAGGTGTACACAATTTAGAGAGAATGTTGAAGGAAGGAAAACTGAAAGTACCAGCAATTAATGTTAACGATTCTGTAACAAAGGTAAATATCTATGAATGACCCTGTAACTATCGTAAACATAAATGTTTTGGTTACTACGGTAAATATCATGATGGAGACTGTTCTTTTGCCAAGCACTCAGCATAACAATATGGAAGTCATGGTTCTTTCAGATGGTCGTAGTAAATGTAGCATGATAAAGAACCCTGCTGTATAATGCCATCAGCACATCTCGCAGGCAAAATTTCTGCACCTGTACTTATAGCTGGTAACGTCTTGATATAAGTGAAATATTCTTGACTGGGAAGTTAAACACCATTACAAATCTGTAGCTACAGTGAAAATGTACAGTAAACTATTTGTAACTATCTGATAAATTTCATAATTGATTCTGTTACTATGGTAAACATTATCAATGTTTTTGTGACTATGATAAACATGAATGATTTTGTTACTATGGGAAACATCATAACTATTCGGTAACTAATATTTATGAACTTGAGGTTTAATTTAAGTGGATATCATTATTTTGATTCATTTTAACATTGGTATTTTACACCCCAGTCAAGATTCTTCCATTCATATGACGGAGGTCAGTTCTTGGATGGTGGAAGACACCAAGGTGGCTCGAGGAAACCACTAATCTTTGGTAGGTGAACTTACAAACTCTCACACTTACATCTGCTCCAGTAGGATTTAAACCTAGGCAGTTAGAGGCATATAATATTCAACAGTGAAAATAATAAACAATTGTCTACAAAACATTATAGGAAACAACAAAACCAGTATAAGGTGGTGCAGTTGAATATTGATTGTACATTTATTTACATTTATCCACTTGTTTTCTTTCAGAGTAATTTCGATAATCTTTACGGATGCAGAGAATCTCTTGTTGATGGAATTAAGAGAGCTACAGATGTTATGTTGGCTGGTAAGGTTGCCATGGTAGCAGGATACGGTGATGTAGGAAAAGGATGTGCTCATGCCTTGAGAGCTTTCGGAGCTCGTGTAATTATTGCTGAAATAGATCCAATTATTGCCCTTCAGGCAGCTATGGAAGGTTTGTATACATGGGCCAATCTGTTTATACTAACCCTTTTGTAAAACTTGGTGTCTTGTTGGCTCAGTGGTAGAGCTTCGGCCTCAATAGTGGGAGTCAAGTGGTTGAAAATTAGGACGGGTCATACATAAGACTATGATATATTGCTTCCTCACCTTGTGCTTGGTATCAGGTAGTTCAAAACATGCCAGGATAATGGACTGGGGAAGTAGTATGCTTGCTTGTGTAATACTGACTCGGGAGCTAGCACTGTACCAAAAAAGTTGCCCTTTATGTGCACTTGTACAGGCCATAATACACACTCGCACATCAAACATACATGAACTTGTTCTAAGATTAATCCCTAGAGAGTATTAACTTTGCACTTGTCACAAATACCTGAAAAATTACATTACAACAACTACAATAACGTGGTTGCTGTGTGTTGTAAAGTGCTGCAGGGTTAGTTATGGCTCTCGAAAAGTAGGAGCTAAAAATTTATTCAAAAATAAAATTTAACTAATACTTATCAAACATTCCATGGAAACTATAAGTTAATAATGAAATTGATGAAAATTTTGGAAGCAAAAATATTGTCCAAAATCAATATTTTGGAGCCAGAAATTATAAAAATTAGAATTTGGCTAAATTGGGGAATGGCAGAGCAACAGGTGGGCTGGCTTACAGATTATACCTCTAAAATCTAGGGCCACTGCGATAGCTCAGTTTGTAGAGTGCTCGCTCCATAAGTGAAAGGTCGTGGGTTCGAACCCTGGCCGGGTCTGACCCAAGACTTGAAAGTTGGTAGTGACTGTTTTTTCGCCAAGCACTCGGCATTACTCGAAGTGAAAGTCACGGTTCTTTCAGATCGGAACTTAAAATAAACGAGGTCCCATGTCATGGCAGGCATGGCGTGATAAAGAACCCTGCTGTATAATGCCATCAGCGCAACGCACAGGCAAAATTTCTGCACTTTCGCCTATAGATGGCTCAATATAAGTGAAATATTCTTGACTGGGACGTTAAACACCATGACTCAACTCAACTCTAAACTCTAGGTTTTGAATTCCTTTTCTGAAAGATTCTTGTCAAACAGTTGACCTGAGTATGGGGAAGTATAAGGCAGATTTCAAAGCACACTTACACATCTCGTACATACAATAACTTGCTCTGAAATTGATTCTTACACTTTAATAAATCTTGCTCATGTTTTGAATAGTTA
Source organism: Tegillarca granosa (assembly GCA_029721355.1). Lineage (NCBI taxonomy): Eukaryota > Metazoa > Mollusca > Bivalvia > Arcoida > Arcidae > Tegillarca > Tegillarca granosa. Next base: position 36,941,174 of record CM056603.1, read on the forward strand.
AAAAAAATGCTGATGTAACTTTAAACAACATTACAAGCAACCAGTTTGTTTTTAGATGATTGAGCATCCTAGAACTTGATTGTCTTATTGTTAGGGTATATAATCTTGACTAGCCATAAGTTACAATTCCATCTCCATTACTTGACGTAAGTTTGAGGTCATGAGTTGGAACCCAAACCGGGTCTGATCTAAGACTTGAAAGTTGGTAGTGACTTCTTGCGCCAAGCACTCGGCATTACAAAATGAAAGTCATGGTTATTTTCGATGGGAACTTAAACAAACCAGGTCCCATGTCATGGCAGGCGTGGCACGATAAAGAACCCTGTTGTATAATAACATCAGCGCAACACACAGGCAAAATTTCTGCACTTTCACCTATTAGCTGGTGACATCTCGATATAAGTGAAATATTCTTGACTGGGACTTTAAACACAATTACTCAACTCAACTTCATTACTTGACTGAAATAAACAATAAACTTCATATAATTATCCTCAAATCCCACTTGGACAGTTTGTTTCAGTTTTACTTGCTGAGGCTCGGGTATTTTCTCCAGGCGCTTTGATTTCCTCTACCATCCTAGAATGATCGATATCAGTGAAAGAATCTTGATTGGGGTGTAAAATGCCATTAATCCAATCCAAATAATAAGGCCTAACTTAAAAAATTCTTTGTTTGCTGTTTTCCGACTCATGCTGTCCACATGTGGGTAGGTAGGTAGGAAACAATTTTATTTTATTTTTGAAATCTTGAATCTATTACACATTTGAAAAAGGTTAAATTGATTTCAAATGTTTCTTTTTAAAACACATTTTACAATTTTTTTGCTACAGTCTTCTTTGTTTCTCCTTGTGTCTTCTCCCATGGAGAAAGTGGAATTTCCTCACTAATATGTAAACCTGCTCACAGGTTGCTTGCTTGGGTTATTGCCCTTTCATACTGTTTTTTACTTCAGTATGAAAAGCCAAAAAGAAAGAAAAAAAAGGGAATTGATGGCAATATAATTTTTTGGGTAGGGCCATTTCAAGTGGGTCAGGGCGGTCAACTGGCAAACAAAGTTAATTTTATTTTAGGCCTAATCTATTGGTCATTGTAACAATACTTTTTTTTATCAAATGAATATTCCAATTTGCGTAAATTTTATTTCATAGGTTTCGAGGTATCAACAGTTGAAGAGATTATAAAAGAAGCCAGAATATTTGTTACTGCTACTGGATGTAAAGGCATTATCCATGGAGAAATGTTCGAACAAATGAAAGACTGATTCTATCGTTTGTAACATTGGTCACTTTGATTGCGAATTGGACTGTCAAATGGTTAAATGACAACTGTGTTAGCAAAGATTCCGTAAAACCACAGGTAAGTCAAAGAATCGTAAATATGACTTGGAAGTTAAAATTTATTGCCGTCATATTGGTGACCTCACTATGCATGTATTATTCACTGTACCAGTATTTCAAATAACACGAGGCCAAAGGAAACAAATACTATATGTTATAGGTTTCACTTTTAAAAAAAAATTGATTCAGTAGGGCCAAAACAAAAATATAGTTTGTTTCCCCTTGTGTGACTGACTGTTAAAAAAATCCCACCGACTGAAAAATTTTTATTGAAAAATGCTGTGGGTTTTTTTTTTCGGGAATTCTGTGCTAATAGATTCCGGTTTATTTCTATTTCCTTTTCACGATTTAGTCGCCAACCTTCTTAGTTGTCAAGATGCTAATATAGATATAATTCAATGTGATACAAATGCCTAAGTGATGAAGATGTAATAGTAAACACACAAGGTGACATGTGAAAAATGTATCCTAACCAGAAAAGAAATTTATGCGGGAAAAAAAAAGAAAAAGAAAAGCCTACCTACCTACCCAATATCAGAAGTAAGGGTAGGGCAAGGGGAAACAGATATCTTAATTGTGGTCCTAGGGTTTTTTTTTCTTCTTTTTTTTTTCTGAAAAAGTTTTGTCTTGGCAATGCAAACATTTTGCAAAGTAAAAGGAAATATTGAAAAGGAAACTGCTGCATGTTACCTCAAGATGTATCAACTTTCGTACATGAAAAACTTAAAATGATTTTATAATTATGAAGTGTTTTTTTTTAGATTGAGCATATACGTAAATCTAAACATTGAAGCGAAAAATGAAATAGTGTTGAAATCGGGAATCTTGGGGACCATATAAGTTATTTAAAAAACATAACTGAATAATGCATAGCGTGTGGAGAAATTTACATGTTATTTGCAATTTATTGAAGAAATTTAGGTGTGGATGCTGATAAATATGTGCAGCAATATTGAACTGCAAGATTAATGGCATACATTATTATGACAACAAATAATTTCATGCATGAGAAAAAGATGTTGGCAATTTCCTTATGTTATTTACTTATGACACACAATAAATATTGTTTTCAATTTACCAAAAAACAGAAGAAAAAAAAACCCACTTTAAAGTTCACATTTAATGTAAGTAAAATTTGTGCATTTTTTCACTGTATTATCTAGGTCGATAGATACACATTGAGGAATGGTCGCCATGTCATTTTGTTAGCTGAAGGTCGATTGGTTAATTTGGGCTGTGCTATGGGTCATCCTAGTTTTGTAATGAGTAACTCATTTACCAATCAAGTATTAGCTCAGATTGAATTATTCACAAAGAAAGGACAGTACAAATTAGGAGTCCATTTATTACCCAAGAAGGTAAAAGAAAATCTGCGATTTATCTGTTTTAAAATGTTGGTTTCAGCAGAAAGAAAGAAAAATATGGAATTATTTTTAAAGGAACATGTTTTTGAATTTTAATGCTAGAAATTTTTGTATAAAATCAGGTTTAAAACATCTCTGAAAGTATGAATTTTGACATTTTGGGCAGCAGATAGGTTTTTACCTTGAAGGCTGAACAAAAGGCTAACAAAAAATAATGCATATTGTTCAATTTTTACAAATTTTTAACCTGTTGATGTAAGAAATTCTATAAATAAACAACTCTTGTAGATTTAAAACTCTAGAGATTTAAATTTAACATTCGAAAATTTTCTGCTGTTGAAGTAGAAGATGAAAGGCTTTTTATTGAATTTAAAGGGAATAAGTCCCAAGATAATCATGGAGCATAACAAAAATTAAACCTTGCACAGGATCTTTTGCTCCTGAAGGTGTATTTTAAATACATGTACAATGAAAGTCTGTTGAAGCTCACTTGAGCACAATGTAAGTCGTCGGGGTTTGTCCTTTGTTTGCCAACATTATATTTAAAAAACCTTAAAACCTTAAGGTCACATTTTTTGTCAAATTTTAATCAATCTTATCAATCCTTTTGTTAGTTTTTTTGTTCTTTTTTCAAACTTTTTCTTTTTCATTTTTTTAATGAAGAAAAATGTTCCTCTTTTTATTTCAGTTGGATGAAGAAGTAGCAGCCGCTCATTTGGATCATCTCGGTGTTAAATTGACCAAATTAAGGGAAGATCAAGCTAGTTATCTTGGAATTCCAAGAGAAGGACCATTCAAACCAGAAATCTACAGATATTAAATCACGCTTATGGCAGTATTGTTGTCGTTAACTTTTTTTCTGATCATGTCGTAAATTAAGAGACGGTCGCATGTAAAAGTGCTATTTTTAAGTTGTGTTTTGTTGTTATGAATATTGTCAATTTTACTATTCACAATTTTACATATAATTAAAAAAAATATCAATATCTTAGTAGCTATGGTCTAAATCAGTTCTTGCGAGTACAACTGATAATTTATTTTAAGTTATTTCATTCCAACAGATCTTTCAGTTTTTTAAAATTAAATTAATTCCTTTGAAAATATAAATATATATACTATGTATATATAACTAATTTAAAAAAAAAAAAAATCAGAAAATTTTTTGAAATAATAAGATTTCATTTTCTTGGTTACCATAGCAACAACCACTACATAGTAGCAAATTTGATTATTTAGTTTTTGCCTTTTATTTATTCAAAGATATATATGTATACAGAAAATTAAATGCTTGTACACTTCAGATGGGATTAATGAATAATGGGGATTATCTTTGAGCAATATTTTACTTGTTTAAACATCATCATTTTTATGTTATTAGGGGTTAATCCATCATGTGGTTATTGAAATTAAAAAATATTGGGGAAAAAAATAAAATGTTTTTTTACACCAAACTTTTGTTAAATTTTTTTTTCTGTCTCTTGACACACTGGGAATGCAAAGTTTGGCCTATGGTAGAACTGCATGTCCTTGCATGTGTGTCATGTACTTTGTGTATCAAAGTCTTCCTGAAGGAGAATTAAACTGATACTTTTGAAACAGACTTCTTTCTTATTGAAGTGGTACCATTGTCTGTAGCATACTGACTTGGTGAGCTAGCACTGTAATTAAAAGAAAAAGACAAGTGCACACAAAGCCTATTGTAATACAGACTGGCACATCACATGACCTTGTTCTTAAATTAAGCAAGGAAGTTGATCAGGAACAATTGTTTGCCCAAGTGCATGTGTGTGACCGCTATCACTATTGTAAGGTTGTTTACCTTAGATTCAAGGTGGCATCTCTCGGACATAGTTTTTTTTAGAAATGTTTTTATAATTTTAAAAAGAGTCCAACACACATTTCAAATTATATTTCAGTGCAAATATTTAGAATCTTTTTAGAAGAAATTTTAATGATAGAATGAGCTAAAACTTGTGTACAGATGCCCAGTTTAATTTATATTTTGACGTTTCGCCAGTCAAGTGTCCATATCCAAATCTAAGGGAGATTATTTTTAAAGCATCTAGTTAATTATGATGACTTGGATTCATTGTGACTGCCTGCATCAGTTCAATAGACATTAAAATTGTATGCCCAAGCACAGTGGAATGTAATCAGTCTCTTAAACAGGCCTCTTGTTATTGTCTTGAAAATTGCTGAAAAATTGCTAATGCAACATTAAATACAGTATAATGATAACAAACAACCAACCAATTTCATCATTAGATGTTGGTTCAATGATTTTGCCATTTTGCTACAATAATATTTTTGGATTTATGGTCATTTTTAGACCCCTGCCTCAGTAGCTTAGTGGTGCAGTTGTCTGTCTCAAGAGCTGGAGGTCAGTAACCTTGCGTTTGTTGTGAATAGCTGAAAAATTGCTGATGCAATGTCAAACAACATTACAACCAACTAATCTTCCTTTTTGTCCACAGATGATCCAATAATTTTGCCATGTTGCAGCAATAGTATTTTTGGGAGTTATGTCCCTTTTGAGACTACCATCTAGGTGATTCAGTGGTAAAGCAATGGCACCCTGGCATGGTCATACATAAGACTTGAAACTCTGATGCAAGAATAATGTACTGGAGGAGTGGAGCTCTTGACACTTGTCTGCAGCATAATGACTCTGTGAGCTAGCACCATAACCAAAAATCCCTCAGTGTGCCAGAACAAGGCAGACCATGAACACTTGCATATCTCTGCATAAATAAACTTAATCTTGTTAGATTAATCATTAGTTATTATAAAACTTGCCATTGTAAAAAGCTGAAAAATTGCAATATTAGAGGAGTTGCATTTAGTTGAAATTTCACTTCGAAGTGAATATTCACTTTTGTTTGTATTGCTTGAAAAAACATTAACACCATCCTGTCAAAACAACTCGGGTCATTAAGAGTGATTATGAGCAACTCAAGTTCATTAGCAGTTTAGCTTATGGCAACATTTTTCTGATAGGCAGCTTAGTCCTGTCAATCAACCGTTTTGCTGTTTTTATAATTTTGCCTAGGTTAACTTTAATCATTCCTGAAAGTTTAAGTTTAAACCGTAAACATGTTTTTTAAATTTGGATTTTTCTTGCATTCCTTCATTGAAGTAATGCCAGTTTTGCTACAGTTATTGACTACAATGACCAACGCCAGTTTAAACTTTATGGAGGATGATGATGAATATCACAGTACGTAACACTATATGTGTATTACAATTACTGATTAATAGTGAAAATATGATCAAAATTGACTAAGAAATGAGTTCACGAGTTAATACAAATAAACAAGCAATTAAATATATACTATAATAATAATAATAAAGGAATATAAAAATTAAAATATTTATTAAGTGTGAATAAAATGTAATGAAATGATACACGGTGTTACTCTCTCCCTCTCTCGCTCTTTTGGGAGAGTTTGAGATGCCTATGCAGTAATCTGACTTTAAGAAATGATCAATCAGAACAGAAAGAATAATAATTTTGTAATACAATGCAGAAAGAATTTTAAAAATATGTTAAAATTTCATGGAGATATGGATGATAAACTAAGGTTGGGTGAAAAGACTTTGTTACCTTTATAATATATAAATATACCCCAGGATCAAAATTTTGAGAAAACGGTAATTTGCGATTTTCTTTATTTTTTGTTAATTTTTTAGTATTTTTCACATATATTTCTTTAAATTTTAACACTTTTTTCTGTCATAGGAATGCTTCAAGCGCCTGTGGCCCTCATTAGGAAAAAGAATTATGTGATTAGTCATTTTTCCTTTAAATTAAGTGATCACTTGTTCATTCGTTGGAGGAGCTTCTGCCAATGATTAGTATTGTTTTGACAAGGGATTAAATCAATTAATGGATTGTTTATTCAAGTTATACAAACAAAAGTGAATATTCACATCAAGTGAAATTTCAACTAAATGCAACTCCTCTATTATGACCAACTGAAAATGTAAATGGAGTGGCTTAATAACGAACGGCAGACAGGATTTCTTATATATTCACACAGGAATTGAATCTATACTGCTTTAAGTGTTACGGACGTCATAGAAAAGGTCTACTTGGTCTTGCTCACAATATAAGCGTCTCTGTGATTGGTCAATAGTATGTTTACTGTTTTCGATCCCTCTGGGTAGTATATAAGACTAAGTATCTGATCCACTTGTCAAGATTCTTATACATATCAGAATGGTCCTTTCAGGGATGGATGAGAAAACTTTAGTGCACATTAAAGAAACCCATCAATTTTCTGTATGCGAACAAACTTCCCCCAATAAGATCAACTCAAGTGGGATTCATACCTAGACAGGGCAAGATGCTGGAATGTGTAAGTGCTAGCTAAAGACCACTTGCTCAACCAGGCCCATATCCTGAAAATGACCTTCAAAAACTAACTTGTTATTACTGTAAGTTGGGAATTTTTTCATCGATTTCAAATTTTTATTTGTAAAAGTAACAAGACAAATAAATAAAAACTGGGCCTTAATGCTCACCTGAGGGTATGTTAGAATTGTCTGCAAAGTGCAAAAGACAATATATTAGTTACAGAAACTTTACAAATTTAACAAAACTGCCACAAAACTTAATTAGAAATATGAAGTCACATTTCATTTATAAGTAGCTAATGAAGTAATTTCCAAATCTAATATTAACCATTTTTGTATCATTATGTAGCTCCGCCTTGACCTATGACCTTGAACCATATATCAAAATGATTGTCATGTCAATACCTACAATATTCTAATCTACATGCCTATACAAAAAGTTAATAGTTTTCAAGATAATTAACATTTTCAGTCTTCTTTTGCAGCTGTGACCTTGGCCTTTGATCTTATGACCTTGAACCATATATCAAAATGATCACTGTATCAATACCTACAATATTCTAATAGACATGCCAATACAAAAAGTTAACAGTTTTCAAGATATATTGACTAGTACATAGATTTTAGCAATTTCCCCACTAAGTGCCTTGCCATTTCCCTGTTTTGAGCCCCATAGCTACCATTTGTGCAAATCTGAAACTAGATGACCTAAGAATGTTATAAATGTATATACATGTAACATGTATTTTAGGTATATCTCTTGCACATTCAGAGGAGAAGATTTTCAAAGTCTTTCAGTATCCCCCCCCCCCTTTTTTTTTTTATGGGGCCTCAAGGGGACATAACTCCTTCATTTGTGCAAATCTGAAAGGCCTTCATCCAGGCATGCTGGTGACCAAGTTTTATCAATTTAATATGTAAAAAGTTTATGCACGACGAATGATGAACGAAGATGGATATCGACAGCTTTCAGCTCAGGTGAGCTAAAAATTATTTAATGCAAAAACTTCCTGGATTTTACAGTACAGACACAATAGAATGATTGCTTTACAAAACAAGTTACAAATAAAGGAAAAGATATTTTTTCTGCCCCCCCCCCCCCCCCCCCCCCCCAAAAAAAAATTACACTATATACATTATATACATTATATCAATATAGTACAGCATTGAAATTTATTAAGAATTTTAGTCTGTTAATGTCAACAACCATATAACTTCTCCAGTATCTGCAAACACGTCCCAATGTGTGAGCAAGAAAACATGGACTTCCTCTTTATTTAGATTTTATAATTTCCTGTGTTGCTATTTTAAAGAGCCCGTTAAAGTCAACATTCATATAACTTTTTCACAATCTGTGAACACATCTACTTTTAGGCAGGAAAGCACTGACTTCCCATTATTTGGATTTTATAATTTCCTGTGTTGCTATTTTTACCAGCTCGTTAAAGTCAACATCCATATGACTTCTCCAGAATCTGCGAACACGTCCCCATGTCTGAGCAGGAAAACATGGGCTTCCAATCCCATGAAACACTCTGGCAATAGCTCGTCCATTTAGTACATGTTCGTGGCTGTACAAATTAATAAATTGTCTTATATCTGATATCACCTGATTTATCTCCACTTTTGGTATCTGAAAAACAATTACCATATTTAAAATAACAAGAATTCCATGTAAATGTCTCCCCTGTTTAGTTTTTGAACGAGTGGAAATACATTACTTTAACATAAACTTTCACATTTTGACATGCCGCCACCACTGCTGATACTGCCGACCACGACACCAGAAAAGTAACACCAAAGTTTCACCTTATGGTAAAGCCAGGCTCGACAAAAATTAATTTCTTTCAATAAATTAATGATTTAGAGAAAAAGTTTTTTTTATTTTAAAAATCCAGAAAAAAAAATTTAAACTTGCAATTTTTGTGATTTTAGAAATCTACTTTCCTGGAAATCCAAGATTTAAGCTTCATACAAAATTACAACTTAAATAACTTGATCAGTATAAGTGATTACATTAGAAATAAGAGTTTTTCCCCTTCTAACATGAAATAAAACCATCAAGTCTTATTACAATGCCCAGTCAAGATTCTTCCATTCCCCTGAAAGTTGTCAGTTTTGAAAATGAAGTGAAGTGTCTGTTCTCAATGGAAGAATGATTGGGTATTCCAGTTTCCTCAACCATCACAGATAAGTGACAAAAACTTGACCGAGAAAAAAACACTAATAATACACTCCACTTCTAGACATAAATCGGTTGCCTTAAGTACAGTGAGAAGAAGGAATATACCACCCATGGTTCATTTACCCCTCCTGGTAATATACCATCCATGGTTCATTTACCCCTCCAGGTAATATACCACCCATAGTTCATTTACCCCTCCAGGTAATATACCACCATGGTTCATTTACCCCTCCTGGTAATATACCACCCATGGTCATTTACCCCTCCTGGTAATATACCACCCATGGTTCATTTACCCCTCCAGGTAATATACCACCCATGGTTCATTTACCCCTCCTGGTAATATACCACCCATGGTTCATTTACCCCTCCTGGTAATATACCACCCATAGTTCATTTACCCCTCCAGGTAATATACCACCCATGGTTCATTTACCCCTCCAGGTAATATACCACCCATGGTTCATTTACCCCTCCAGGTAATATACCACCCATGGTTCATTTACCCCTCCAGGTAATATACCACCCATGGTTCATTTACCCCTCCTGGTAATATACCACCCATAGTTCATTTACCCCTCCAGGTAATATACCACCCATGGTTCATTTACCCCTCCAGGTAATATACCACCCATAGTTCATTTACCCCTCCAGGTAATATACCACCCATGGTTCATTTACCCCTCCTGGTAATATACCACCCATTGTTCATTTACCCCTCCTGGTAAATGTGTTCAGATAAGATTATTAACCATCTAGAATTGTTATTCCTAGGGTTACAAATTTTCCACTTTGGGTAACCCAAGTTGCATAAACAAGGATTTAGTTGTGATGTAGTCTGTCGCTGCACTTATAGCCTTAGCATGCTGCTAATTACCCAAAATAAATCTCTTGTTCATTGATGCACCATGTTGCCTAGCCAGGGTTCACACCCATGATCCTTGAGACATGAGTCAGTGAACTAAACCAATCTCAACTTCTACATCTAAGTTTTCTTTTGTCAGGACCAACTCAGTGGCTCAGTGGTAGAACTTCCAGCTGGAAAGTGAAGGGTTGTGGATTCAAACCTCTGAGGGGTAAAACATTAGCCTTTAAAGGTTAACATAATGTTTCCTTGTCAGGCGTTTGGCATTAAGAGGACAGAATGTTGACTGGTTCACCTGGTGCCAGGGTAATCCTTCAGGGGAATGGTATGCTTATCTGCTGCATACTGACTTCGTGAGCTAGCACCTTATAAATAAGTCACCCTCAGTTTGCTTTGGTACAAGACAAACAATAATACAAACTGACAAATCTCACAAATCTTTACAAATTAATAAACTTGCTCTGGTCAGAATATCTGTAAATTGCTGATACGACGGTAAAACAATTTTAACCAATCAACAATCTTCTTTAGTCACATGAGACAATTTTATGACAAAATGATTCTTACTGGTTCCTCGACATCCTCATCCATTGGTAATCGTTGATCATGGAAGTAATCTGTCATGATGGATTTTAATTTTTCATTTTTGCGCTCATCTAAATCATCAGAACACATCCAATAGTTTTTATGGGATACACTAAAATTTAAAACATAAGATTATAACAAACAAACAAACAAACAAATAAATAAATAAATAAATAAGTTAAGGGACCTCGGTTGCCAAGTGGTATTTATAGTATATGCCAAAGATCACAGTGCCTCTCATCACTATGGTTCAAATTCCACTCAAGCAGCAGATCCTAGAGAAATAAAATTTAGCATTTTGAGTTATGAAAGTCTGCAGTTTTCTCTAAACTCTCGAGTTTCCTCCACACACAACCCCCCCCCCCCCCCCCCCCATACACACAAAAAAGCATGTTCAAAGAAAACGATGCTTACCACCTAAGTTCAAACCAATCTCAAACAGTACCTAGTGTTGATTTGAATTAAACAGGTCTGCAGTTTTTTCTAAGCTCTCAAATTTTTTCCACCATTTCTGAACTGACCTCCCCACTAGACCTAGTTTCACTGAAGTTTTGTACACATATATAGTATTCTGAAGTCTTTACCTTCTCAGAGTTGTGTATAAATATTTTAGCTGCTGCAATTCAGATTTTTCCTGTCTCTGTACCCTTTCATGTAAGAATTGCAAAACATCATCAATATCATCATCATCTAGGTCTCCAGGAGATCGGAAATGGAATGCTAAATCGGAAAATTCCACCATCACTCCACTCTTTCTGGGACCAGTATTTCCTATAAAAACATTATGTCAAAAGTGACAGAATATTAATGGCAATTACACAAAACACTATAGAAATTAATGAAGAAAAAGACAAAATTACAACCAGATAAAATTACAACCCTTTCAGACTATTGTGTAAGAAATATCCTGGTAATTATATCAAACCCCTCTTCAATCATGGCACCTTGGTGGCCAAGTGGTTCAAAAAGTGCCCTTAGAGGTCACAGGGCCTCTCATCTCTTAGGTTTGAATCTAGCCCTGGCAGATCATAGTGTGAGAAAGTTCATCAGTGTGATTGCTGAAGATAGGTACTCCTGTTTTCTCCACCATACCAGAACTAACTGCCTCCATATCAGTGGAAGAACCTTGACCAGGGCATAAAACAACATTAATCCAATTTAATCTTCCATCATTTTGCAAATTTTACCTTCAAACTCAAAGGCTCTCAGTGTTGTGGTTTTGACCCCAGTCAGTCACAAGGGGCCTTGGCGGCCGATTGGTCTAAAAAACACACCTAAAGATCACAGCAACTCTCACTGCCCGGGTTCGAATCCCACTTGGGACAGATCCTAGTATGAGAAAGTTTGTCAGTTCACTTGCCAAAGGTCAGTGGATTTCTCTTGGCACTCTGGTTTCCTCCACCATCCCAGAACTAACTGCCTAAAGATAAGTGAAAGAATCTTGACTAGGATGTAAAAAAACCATTACTCCACTCCAAACTGCCTCCATATAAGTGGAAAAACCTTGACCAGAGCATAAAACAACATTAATCCAATTTAATCTTCCATCATTTTGTAAATTTTACCTTCAAACTCAAAGGCTCTCAGTGTTGTGGTTTTGACCCCAGTCAGTCACAAGGGGCCTTGGCAGCAGAGTGGTCTAAATCACACACTAACAGATCAAAGCAACTCTCACAACCCGGGTTCAAATCCCACTTGGGACAGATCCTAGTATGAGAAAGTTTGTCAGTTCGCTTGTCAAAAGTCAGAGGATTTCTCTGGGCACTCTGGTTTTCTCCACCATCCCAAACCTGACTGCCTAAAAATAAGTGAAAAAATCTTGACTGGGGTGTAAAAAACCATTACTCCACTTCACTCCCAGTCAGTCACAACTACCTTGTTGTAGTCCCTTACTGGCTGACTTGGTACCAGTATAATGGACTGAGTGGTCCATAATGATTATCTGTGATATTGCGGGTAAGTGCACTTAAAGGTCACAATAAGTACGCAAAAGTACAATGCAAATTAGAGTAGTATTGAGTAATGGTATTTTACATTCCAGTCAAGATTCCTTTCACTTATTACTGGAGTGCATGGAGAAAACCACCGACCTTCGGCTAACTGACAACTTTTCTCACACTAGGATCTGTCTGTCCCGAGTGGGATTTGAACCCAAGCGGTGAGAGGCCCTGTGATCCTTTAGCGCATGCTTTAGACCACTCGACCACAGAGGCCCTACAATGCAAATCAGAAACACTTGCATACCCATGCAAAAATGGACTTGTGATAAAATCAATTCTTGAGATTTATATAAACCGTCTCATTACAAAAAGATGAAAAATTGCTGATGTGATGTAAAACAACATTCAACCAACAAACCTAATTTCAAAGTCTTTCTCTTTGCAGATAAATGTGTTATGAGGCTTTCAGTTTATTTATCAATTAAAATAAATTTTATCAATCAGTTTCCTCAATCACTCCTGAACTGCCAGCCATAATATCAAAGAAGCGTAATAACAAAGAAATGATCTCGACCAAGCATGAAAAATCATTCTTCCATTAACATTACACCACTGCGGTAGCTTAGTTGGTAGAGTGCTTGCTCCATAAGTGGGAGGCCATGGGTTCGAACCCCGACCAGGTCAAACCCAAGACTTTAAAGTGGGTAGTGACCGTTCTCTCGTCAAGCACTCTGCATAATGAAATGAAAGTCACGGTTCTTTCGTCTTTCGGATGGGAATTTAAAATAAACAAGGTCCCCTGTCACGATAAAGAACCCTGCTGTATAATGCCATCAGTGCAACACATAGGCAAAATTTCTGCACTTTCGCCTACAGCTGGCAACGTCTCAATATCAATGAAATATTCTTGACTGGGACGTGAAACACCATTATTCAACTCCATCAACATCACATCTCAACAACATCGACGACTGAATACCATGTATGATCTTGTCTTTTCAATTTTATTTATAAGATGTTTGCTTTACCTGATTGGTTAAATTGCCACTGGAGCATTTTAATTTCACGCTTGACTGGTCCAGATTCCCAGCCCATACAGTCACTTATGTCTACAACTGGAAACTCGATAGAGTTGCTGTTTGCAAAGGATTTACCATCTTTTTTAGCTTTTGCTATGGCAACAGCAACAGGTGGACACTGAATAAAAACAAACAAACAAACGCCTGACCCAATAGATTTACACACCAATAAACTGATTACAATCAAAGTTCATTGCTTAAATAGAAAATGTTTACATCACAAGTTTCTGGTGTTAAATTGGTTTTATGTGAAAGCATAAACTTATATGCTCCTATTCGCCTTTTATGCAAAAATTTGGGACAGCCCATTATACTTTGCAAGTTCATAAAGACATTGTAAAATTACTTTATTTCTTATATTTACAATATTTATTAAAAATAATTTTATATCTGACTCACATTTTTCATGTAATTTTGAAAAATGTTTCGAAATGCACTGCTAGTGTACCTTCTCAGGAAAATGGGTTGTCCCGTCATTCAAAAAGAACATTTGACATCTAACTTCGCCCACATGTAACTAGCATCTGACCCCGCCCACTGATCAAACTAAATAAAATTAATATATTAAATTTGATAAAAAAACAACCAACGTAAATTACATTTTCAGGTGAAAATTGAATGAACAATTATCAAAAGATGAATTTGTCAAAAAAAGGTGGATGAATGCTTGCCATTGAAAATTCCATTTATCAATTTAAAAAACATCCTGCAATCTGCAGTTAAAAGTCTATGACATCACTGTTCGCATGTGGTGCATTGTCTTTATGAAGTGGCAAAATATAGTCGACGTCAAATACTTTTTTGAAACAAAAATAATGAAACTAAATATTTTCCAATAAAATGCTTTTATGTGGTTTTATGTGAAAGCATAGACTTATATGCTCCTATTTTCCAATAAAATGCTTCTGCAGAAATGTAATGTGGCATAAACCAAAAAACATTTTCTAACATTTGGTTGAAATTTATCCCAGTGGAGGTATGTATCTTTTACCATGCAACAAGCTTAGCACTTTTCTATAGAGGACTCAGCATCTGAGTGGTCCAAAGTACACATTTAAAGATTACATTGTCTTTCCACCTAGATTTGAATCCCAAACTGGCAGATCCCAAAGTTCATCATTTCACGTTCCAAAAGTCTGTACCATTTTCTGGGTACTCCAGTTTTCTCACAATCCTATGAATGACAGCCTTGATATACATGTAAAAGAAAAAAATCTTGGCATAAAACACGACAAATTTTTTTTATGTTAACTCTTTTATACAGGGTAGGTTTCACTCTTACTGTATTTTATACCTTTTTAGCTACACTTTGTAACTGTGATGGTCCTCCGTAACACTGTATTCTACATGTTGCATAAACATTAGTTAAATTCTCTATCCACTGGTCTGAATGCAGTTCCAGATAACACAGCAATGTGGACAATCCTGAAGATGTACAAAGAAACATGGCTAAGCAAGCAAGATAAACAAGAGGCTTTTTTGCCTTATCGCTCACCTTAAAACACATTAGAATCAAAGAAGTTAATAGACAACAGGTTCTAAAGGGCTATCCTGGGATCAAGTCGTGGTGTGGAAGTTCTACATTGACACATCTTTATAGGGCCACCTTAGAAACAAATCTTGGTGTAGAAGAAAACATTGTAAGTTCATAAAGAGAAGAAGCAAAGAAGGTCACTAAATGTCACATGCTTATTACTTCAGGAGGCTCAGTGACATTGTCACCTAAAGCCGCTCAATGCCTGGGTTTCAATCCTGCTCAGGCATATCCTAGTGCTTGCTGAGGGTTGGTGGTTTCCTTCACTATCTGAGAAATGACCATCTTGAAAAAAGTGAAAAGAATCTTGACTCTACAGCGTTAAACACTAAACTCAACTAACTACCGCCATTACTATCAATTAAAACAGACTAACATATTGGAACACCTGATGAATTTATCAGAGAGAGGCTGGTCACATGACTACAGGCTCCACTATATCAATGTTGCACATACCTTCTTCCTTCACATCAAGGTCCATAACTGTAGATTCTATTGGTAAAGCTCTCTCATGACCAGGACAAATCCGACCTGATTTCAGGTCTTTTTTCTCCTTCTGTGATTGGCTATCTTCTGTTGCAGGATCATCTGAATGTTTGTTTTCACTGATGTCTTCTGCTGTTTCTTTATCAGTTTCAGTTTCTTCTTTTTCCTAAAAAATTTTTTTAGAGTTTAAGATATATAGCTTCAACTTCCAAATTTATTTTTCTGACATCTTGCAGGGCCTAAAAATTAAGTCTCTCAAAAGAAAAACCTCATTTTTATAAAAAAAAAAAATTTCTAATTGATATCTGAAAATCTTTTATATTTACTGGAAATTTGGAAATTTTCACATCATTTAATATTTGTGAAAACAACATGGACATCTATTCGTGTATTTCTAATTTTGTGTAATCTGGTATAAGGGATAACTTGCATCAAGCTTTACTTATGGCAATTGATGCAAAAATAAAATGATTGTGAAAATTTCCCGATTAACAGTACATTTTTTTTCATTTCACTGTTTAAGAGTAGAGTGATATAATAGTGTAATATGGATCCAGTTAAGAGTCTTTTCAAGTCTTGGTCACACTCAGCCAGGGTTTGAACTCTAACCTCCCACATACAATGGAAGCACTCTCCTAACTGACCTACCATAGTGATGTGGGGATCTTTCAGCAAAGAACTGAAAACCTTTCCACATTAGGCTTTATCCTGTATGAGATAATTTAGCTTAGGTGTTGAGAGGGACTGTGATCCATTAGTGCTGCAGAAGTCTCTTCCACAAAAGAGTCCACAGGGATCCTATCCATTTAAATCATATATTCCTTGATGTAAGTATCACACTATGTATTGGCAATTTAACCCTTGGAAAAAAGTTTCATGTGTCATTGAAAAAATGTACCTTTAAAAATGTTCTGGAACCAGTAAATATTCAAGGCTTCATTGTCTCACATATGTATCTTAACCCCCTATAGTGACCAACATAATTGCTTTGAATATGTGAGTAAGAGATATCTCAACCCCAAGCAACAAACAGAAACTTTAAAGAAAATTTCAGAAATGAATTGAAGTTATCTCCCTTACATCAACCTTTATTAAATGTAAACATATCGTCGGCTACATTCTAAAACCCCGTATCTCCAAAATTTCGATTTTCGGGTTTTTATCTGAATTGAAGCATGACAGACGTCCGCACCCCTACAAAAAACCGTATACCTTAAATCCAATTGAAAGTAATTGAAATGATCACGTGACAAAACCCGGTATCGTGACGTCACAAGATTTTGCAACTCTAAAACCCCGTATCTCAAGACACTTGATGGGCAAAGCAGAATTGCAGATATTAATGTGATGTAAGTATGCTTAAAGCTTGTTTTATCCACGCGTGTCTATTTATTTTGAATGTTTGAGAAAAACATTAGCAAATAGAAATGAAACAATGCAATTATAATAAAATACAGTCAGTTCATTTCAAATGATTTAGGGTGCATAATTATTCAACAATTCCCGCCCTCCCATTATATTATTTCTTACAATTTATTATTATTAAAGTATAATAATTATCTAACCTCTACGAAAACAAGGTATATAAAGCATATTTATGTAATAAAACAGTCAATAATTGAATAAAAAGATAAATACGGGATTTTAGATTAATTTATTGTTAAATTCGGGTTTTTCTCTTTGCCAGTTTTACGGGGTTTTCGACATATTTCGCAAATGAAAGCAAGTTACGGGATTTTAGAATTTTTATTTTCGGGTTTATTTTGCCCATAGAAAATTTAATACTGATTTTTCAAGATATTTCACATGGACACGAACTTTAACTTAATATCATTATAGGCTTTTTTTTTTCTATTTCGTTTTTCTGCCCTTTTCTGTACAACTTCCATGTTGTATTTAAGGATAGACGCCAATTGCTGAGTATTTTGTCATAAGTAAGATAATGAAAAGTACAATAAATGTCGATTTAACTCGCAATTGCTTGCTCTTGTGTAACAGTTTACATGTTGGTATAAAATATTTTATATATTAATAGATAAGCATGTCAAACTTTAACCAAATTACTGAATAAGCTATTTACTATGTACTTTAATTTTATTTTGCCAACAATAACTGTCAACATGACCACATATATTTTTTTGTTTCAGGTCATTAGAAAAGCTTCCAGAAGTTATAATTGTGAATATATTTAAGTACATTCAGCTTACTGATTTACTACAAAACGTGTCAAAAACATGTAAAACATTCTACAACATAATCAGACAGAATTCAGTGCTTTGGAAACATTTTTACTTTGAAGAATTTAACGTCGTTGAACTCTCAGAATCACAGCTGCAGTCAATTCTTACACATAGTGTTCAGTTTCGTGAATTTTTGATTCCTGAAACAGAACTTAAACTTGAAGTGCCTACAATTGATTTACTGTTTACTAATCATTTTTGCAATAGCAAATTCTTATACTGGTTAGACCTAACTTATTGTAGATTATCAACACTCGGTTTTCTAAAATGCCTAACTAATTTAGAAATACTAAATTTGTCAAATTGTGTCAATCTTATTGACGAAGACTTCCTTGCTGTCGCCCACTGTACTAAACTTGATCAGCTCCATTTGTCTTTCACAAAAGTGTCACCACATTCTGTTTTGAAGTTAGCATCAAAACTAAAATTGATATCACTTGATATTTGTGGTGTTGATCTTACAGTCGCTCATTGTTATGGGATACTTGAACGTTGTTATGAATCTATTATGTTTATTCATTTAACTTTAGCTATTGGCGAAAATGAGCAAGAGTTTGAAATTCTTCAGTCCTATTATCGTGATTGTTCGATTGTGAAAACCTTTCGAACATTAAATTGACTTTATTATGTTGTCAAGAGGTAAAAATCTTGTATTACTTTCTCTAAAACAAAATGAAAATGCTCAGGCGGGTAAAGTTGATACAGCCATTTACAAACAATATAAAATAACTGGTAACATAGTTAGAGAGAAGGAAAATCAGCCCGATCTAACATGCTACGAGAGTGACTCGGAATTTAAATGCCAAGATGAGTCCTCAAATACAAAAACAAAAACACAAGTACTTTGTCCTAAGGTTGATACTTTTGAATCTGATGACGATTTTGATTTGGATGATTCTGTTAAGGATCCAGACTGGCAATTGCCAAAGTGCATTGAAGAAGAAAGTGATAGTGATAGTGATCGAGAGATTGACGTTTACATACCCCAGAAGCGAAGTAAATACAGTAAGGATACAGGAATAAGTACTAAAAGAAAGGCAGTATCATTTAATATGAAATACAGTGAAGTTACTGAAAATATTGATACGAGAATTACTAAAGGACAGACAGTTCAATCTGATGTGATAGGCAATGATGTAACAGGTCAGACTGATCAGATTCAGGTGACAGACATTGAAGTACAGATAGCTCAATCTGATGTGATAGACAATGATGTAACAGGTCAGACTGATCAGATTCAGGTGACAGACATTGAAGGACAGATAGTTCAATCTGATGTGATAGGCAATGATGTAACAGGTCAGACTGATCAGATTCAGGTGACAGACATTGAAGGACAGATAGTTCAATCTGATGTGATAGGCAATGATGTAACAGGTCAGACTGATCAGATTCAGGTGACAGACATTGAAGGACAGATAGTTCAATCTGATGTGATAGGCAATGATGTAACAGGTCAGACTGATCAGATTCAGGTGACAGACATTGAAGTACAGATAGCTCAATCTGATGTGATAGACAATGATGTAACAGGTCAGACTGATCAGATTCAGGTGACAGACATTGAAGGACAGATAGTTCAATCTGATGTGATAGGCAATGATGTAACAGGTCAGACTGATCAGATTCAGGTGACAGACATTGAAGTACAGATAGCTCAATCTGATGTGATAGACAATGATGTAACAGGTCAGACTGATCAGATTCAGGTGACAGACATTGAAGGACAGATAGTTCAATCTGATGTGATAGGCAATGATGTAACAGGTCAGACTGATCAGATTCAGGTGACAGACACTAATGAACAAACCAAACAGAATGATAATGTACATAGCAAAAGAGGCAATAAAAGACGAAAGCATGGAGATACGACTGAAACACAACAAAAACACATACAAAAGAAATTAAGAATGAGAGGTGAAAAATATTTAGGTGTTAAAAAGGATGCCTCAGGAAAAACTAGGTATTGTTCCGAACGTAGTGAAAGAATTTTATGTGAAATTGGATGTGGCAACAATTGTCGAAAAGGTATTGGTGGTCGAAAATGCATTTCATTTGACGAGGAAACTAGACTAAATATATTTAACTCTTTTTGGAAAGATATGACCTGGAAAGAAAAGAAAGTATTCACTCTGAGTTTGATTAATAAAAAAGAACTGAGAAATGGTAATCAAATGGGCAGAAAGAAATTTTCATACCAGTACTTTTTAAAAAAAGGTGGAGAGCGAATCCAAGTGTGCAAAAAGTTATTTTTATCAACCTTAGGACTAAAAGAGGACATGGTTTACGGTTGGATGTCTTCAGAAAATACTAATATCGAAAATAGCATCCCAAAGTCTCCTGAACCTAACAATAAGAATAACAACGAAAAACTGGAAGCCCAGAAACATGCAGAAGAGTATTTGAATCGTCTCCCAAAAATGCCGAGTCATTATTGTAGAAGTAACAGTAACAAACTTTATTTAGAATCTTCTTTGACAACATTAACAGATGTGTACCAAAAATATAAGGAGGTAATGCTTGAAGAAGAAAAACCTGTATATGGACTGTCTCGTTTTACTCAACTATTCAAAGAGATGAATTTGTCTCTCTTCAAACCGAAAAAGGATCAATGCGACACATGTTGTGGGCACGAGGCAGGTAATGTTAACGACGAAACGTATTCTATTCATATTAAACGAAAGGAAGAAGCACGAGACTCCAAGATTAGAGACAAAGGACGAGCCCAAATTAATAAAGATGAAATTGTTTTAACTATGGACTTGCAAAGTCTTCTACTGTGTCCTAAATTGAATGCAAGTTGCTTATATTACAAAACAAAGTTATGCTGTTATAACTTTACTCTTTATAACCTTGTTAACAGTGATGCTACATGCTACTTTTGGAATGAAACTGCAACAGACTTAAGCGCTAACACATTCGCCTCATGTATAGTTGATTATCTTGAGCACCAACAGTTAGAAGGTATAAAAAATATTATACTTTACAGTGACGGGTGTACCTATCAAAACAGAAACATAACGCTTTCCAATGCTCTATTAATGTTCTCAAACAAATACAACATACAAATTGAACAGAAGTATTTAGAACGGGGCCATACCCAAATGGAGGCCGATAGTATCCACAGCACCATTGAACGGGCTGTTAAAAAACTAAACATATTTATTCCACAACAGTATGTCGATGCTATTATAGCTGCTAGACGTCAACCGCGTCCATATGAAGTTCATTACATCAACCATACCTTTTTCAAAGATTATAGTAGTTATGGTTATTATTCATCCATTAGACCTGGTACACGTGTGGGTTCCCCAGTTGTAACAGACATCCGTGCACTTAAGTATACACCTAAAGGTGATATTGGTACAAACTCAATCATTCAGATACATATTCTGAAATACGTAAACCGCGCTCTGTTCCCAGACCCTTTCCTGAGGTTATTCCGCCATTATACAAGAATCCTCTTCCACTACAAAGGACCAAATATCAACATTTGCAACAAATGAAAAATGTTATACCTTCAGATTATCATGGATTCTATGACAACTTACCTTGCTGAACTGATATAAGTTTCTCAGTTTTTGAATTTTTTACATCTACTATTGTTATGGGGATGTAGTGACTAAAATTAAGAATGTTTGAAATTGCATTTTGATATATTTAAAGATTTGTTTTTGTATTTACAGTTAGAGATACTGACTGATTTTTGTATAAATATTGTTTATGTTTCTGTTAGATATCCTGACTGGAATTCGTTGTTTTTTGACATTTTAAAATCAGGATGTACACCGTATTGAATAATTACACTTCACTTAATCATTTATTTTCATAATTTTGCCTTTCAATACTACTTCTTATACTTGTTAAATATTAATACAAGTTGAATTATGAAACTTACATAGACAATGTAAAATTATTTCATTATTAAAAATTACATTTCATGGCTGAATAAAAATTAATGTTAAATCACATATTGTTAAATTTTGTGTTAACTAGGTTTTATTAAGAAGCAAGTTCTATCCACGACAGTGTCCATTTAATACCTCACTGGAATATAAGCCTACTTATACATTGATGCAGTTTAAACTTTAAACTTATAGGATCACATTTTAAACATGCTTTTATCTTTTCAATTAAAACTGTCAAATTAAGAATAAGAGAAATAACGTCTTTACTATCAATATAGATTGATTAACAATGTCAAACAAATCATTCTGTTACATGATTACAGTCATAATTTCATAAAAACTAATACTTTTCTAAATAATAAGACAAATATAGTATAAAAAAATCCCGTATTTAAAATAGTATTAAAATATAAAACCCCGTAAAACTTAATTCCAAATACCCGAATTCAAGTATTGCTCAGCCTAAATCCCCGTATTGGCAATTAATTTAGTTTAATTAAATATTTGCCAATGAAAGGACAAAACAATACCTGCTTCAGATGCTTTGTATGAAGAAGTATCTATGTTCCAAATTTCGAGTCAAAATATTTGGAAATAAGTAAATACGATAGTTTTTTGTCTCTCCTGGAAAGTTGCATTTTTGGACATACGGGGTTTTAGAATGTGGCCGACGCAGCGTAACTTGTTCAATAAATTAAAATTATCTTGTTACAGGGCAAACAATTACCTCTCTGTGCTATATTTGGTTGTGTGTGTAATAAGATGTCAACATGACGCCTTAATATTTGGCAATAAGACAAATAGTTTTATCTGAGAAATGACTTTGTTTAATTTTGAACATGTCAGGATGATCATTCGCTTTCAGTAGGATACAATAAAAAGTTGCAATAGCTGTTTTTCAAATTAAAAAAAAACACTCGATGTAATAAAACACAAACGCAATAACTTTTTTATATTGAAAATTCGTACATTTATGATTTATTAAATATAAGATTCTAAAAAAATCGTCATGTGAAATATAAAGGATGAGATAGTTAGTTTAGTTGTTTTGATAATAATAATAATAATAATTATAATAATAAAAATAAAAATATTAAAATAATAATAATAATAATAATAAATATTGACAAAAAACGTTAAAACTTTAATATTCTTTGTGTTACTGTGGCTGCTGCCAAATGTGTATTTTGTTTTTAAATTTTCTTGTTCTATTCTGAAATTAAAATGGAATGAAAACCATAACAATGCAATACAGTACAATAACGTTTCGTGTCTTTTTTTCTTATATCCCACTTTTGTCTAACAGTATTGAATTAAATTTACTTACAAACATTGCTTGTTTTTGTTAGATCAAGTATCTCTTATACTAGAAACAGTTTGTCAATCAATCTAAACCTGACATATTTCTCTTTTTTATATTGCCTATAATTGGATAAGCTTCATGTTTGTTATACATATATTGTTAAGGTTTCAAAAATAAGTATCAAACTCAGAAATGTTATATGTTTTTAAGTGAAACCTTTTCTGATAGATAACGAATTTTTTGCATCTAAATATTGTTATTTGAAACCAGCGATGTTTTCAGAAATATTAAGCAATACAAGAAAATTGTCAAATTATTAAAATCTAGCGATAAGCAATGTCTTTTTACACCTATAATATTATTCTGTTGTGAACTTTTGTAAGTAAGCTTGTTTTTTCACATCCCAACGGTTTCAAACAGATAAGCTGAGAGCAATTGTTTGCTTTGCGTTAGAAAGGATGGACAGGTGCTTACCCTTTCGGAGCACCATGCTTCACGTTCTTGATGGAAGTTCATGTGTATTTTTAAATATTTTAATTTGTTTTTTAAGGATTGTGATTTGGACATGCACTGATTTATTTGTGTTTAATTTATTATGTAGTTTAATAATTGACCTTTAATGTAAAGCGTTCAGACTTATTTAACTTTAAAATCACTGTTAAAATTGTATTTGTTTACTACTTTTCCTTGTCGTTGTTTTTGATATCATTTCTCATTTTAATTATGAAACTAACTGATCAAATACATTCACTATCTTAACCAACATATTCGTTACGTCAGAAAATTCGATTTATGTTGTTAATAAAGATACTGATTACCATAAATAGGTTTTATGCAGGCAACAGATGCATTAAGAAATTACAACAAAAGCCTATCCCTTTTTGTAAAAATGTTTGTTTTCTACCAAATGAACCGAAAATTTATTTTAGCTAACATTTGGAACTTAGTTGATATGATAGTCTTTCTAAATAATAATAACAATTTTTTTCTTTTTTAAACTTAAAAGTCACTTCCAAAACCTATTTACTAACAACTATTTATGCCAACATTTTAAACTTAATTTGATCTGAGGGAAAATAATTTGCGATAGAAAAAATATTTGCCATATAGAGGTTCTGTGTATAATCAAATTCTCAACACGTTTTCTAATTTTAAAGTTTAAATCTCTGTTCTTGAACATTTTCCAAAAATACCTGTTTAATTTTAGTGTGCCATAAAAGAATAGCTCCGAAATTAATTCTTTATCATGACATAAGGGGCCAAAAAGTTAATAAATATAAACGTTTGTTATCTAAAAATTTAAAAATTGATGAATCCAAAGTACCACAATCATATGAATCGAAATCTAGCTAAGGAATGCTCTGCATGAGGGAACAAACTTTAGTTTGAAATATTTAAGACGGCTGAAAATTCTAATACAAGGTCTTTTTCTGACAGCACAAAGTATTGGTTACTTCGGGTAGTTTTACTTTACCAGCGGCGGTACCCAGTCAGGGGTAGGTAATATTTAACAAAAATTCCTGTTTAATTTTGCTGTGTCGTATGTGCACATTTTTGAAATTTATTTCTCATTGGGGACACTATGGGTAAAAAAAGTTGATAAATATTAAAGTGAATAATCTTAACATCAGTCTCTTAAATCTTTAACCAAATAATTATTACAGAAAATAAACCATGTGGTTTTTAGCTCTTTTAGGGTCAATAATAAATAGTTAATAGACAATTTCAAATAATTAATAAAATGTCGCTTACAATTTTAAATAATTTTTTTTTTTGCGTTAATAGTTCAAAGTCCTTTTGATGGATATCGATGATAACACTTCTAAATACACATGAGTGTTATGTGTTTTTTTTTATGAGTGTATTATTGATTTTTGGAATCTAAGATATAACTACAATAGTACCATTGTACACTTTATTCCAAATTTGATCATTGCTTCTAATATTTGACTTTTTCGTCATTGTCAATCTGTATTTGTCAAAATACTTATAGACTTAAGTATTTTCAGGATTTAAATTAATTTAAATTTGATAATTTGATAACTACTGGGTTTGAGAAAACATCTTTAGGTATTGTGTGTATCATGTAGTAAAATTTTTAGACAGGAGACAGACCCTTCCGGAGCCCCAGGCCTCACTTCCTTGATGGAAATTCACGTGTGTAACTGAATTGGCCTGTTTTCAAAGTTTTTACTTTGTTTTTGTGGGATTATGTTTTGGACATGAATTGGTATGTTTATGGTTTATTTTCATATATTCGGCTTATGTTCTAGGATCTGAAAACTGTTTTACCCATAGTAGCTCAGATGAAGAGTGACATTTTTTAAATTTGCACATATTGCTTATGAATAACAAATAAAGATAGTAAATATTAATAACAAAAATTTCATCTGTATTTATAAAGAATGACAGAATTGAATCCAAAACTGCATTGTTTTATTTAATAATCTAGTTTATTTCATAAAAGAAGCTTTTTAATTTCGTATATATCTTAGAAACTAATTATATTTCCATATATATATCCTGAAGCTATCTCAAAATTGTTTTAATAATTGCCTGTTTTTAAAAAACGTTTACATACTATTGATTTTACTTGATGGTTCTTTTGTTTTCTTTAGAAAATTATTTATCAGCTAAACATACCGAGTGACGGAGGAAATGTTTAGGATTGAGACAAAATTGTAACTCATAAACTTAAATCCTTACAAAGATAATTTTTTAAATATAGAATTTAAAGGAGGTAGATCTATTGATGTTATAGAAGATGACGCTGTCAGCAACGGAAATTAGCATACCTGAAAATTATGGTCATCGATCAATGCTGTATTTGACAGATGCTCTACATAATACAGGAACCTTCTTTCTTAATTGTTTACTTTATGATCTAGATATGAAACACACATATACTGGTATTGCTATATATATTATCTGATTAATTCTGTAAGTGAGCCTGAAACTTATACAAAGAAGGTCAAGGAGGTGAACTGGACAAGGTAACTAAAACTTAATGGGTTCACTAACCAACGCCATCGTATTAGAAAGTCTGAAACATATATTTAAGAGGTAGATTGTGCGGCTGACAATTGTATTTTTAAATCCAATCAGTTCCTAAACCAGCATCATTTATTGTTGAATGACGTTTTTTATATTAGTAGTTGCAGCTAGATTTAGATTTGTTACTTAAATTTTTGCTGTTAACAAGAGACAAAAAAACCTTTATAAAATAAATAGATAAATAAATGAATGAATAAATAAAAAACTAACTAAAATATTGAAAAAGCTAAAAATGTGCAAGGCAACAGCTATAAGTTAGAAAAATCAAATAAACATTCAATACATTTAGTGAAAACAAACAGGCATTAAATTGAGTAGACAATACATGCGCGAAAACAATAAGTAAAGCATAACCATACCAGTCCATGACCGATCTCAAAAAAAAACAACTTATTAAAAATATTATGTGTTTATTCAAAGTATTAACAATTTACGTAACTAAGTGTGAGAATCTAGAATGAAGCAGACAAATAGTCCATATATTTATTCAAGAAGAAGCCCTTGGGCCACATCTGTTACAATAGATTTCCCGGGTTGTTTTTTTAACCGGATGTCTCCGGAGCCCTTCTGAATTCAAAATTCGGTAGGGAAGCGCACTTCCAATGCTCAATCTCCACAAGTTGACAAAATTTTAACTTAATCGAATAAGTAGCGAGAAGAAGATGCCTCTGTCTTGAGTAACAATAAGATGTCTGTTGATACGCAGACATAGGGATAATAATAATAATAATAATAATAATAATAATAATAATACATGTAATAATAACAATAATAAACATACATTAGGATCAATAAATTCAAAATTTTCGAGATTATGTTCACAAAATATGGTCTATTAAATTACAAAAAGAAAAAATAAATTTGCAACTGGAAAATATTTTGTTGATGAAAACCAAATAACAATATCATTCAATTATATAAGTTTATTTACAACAACAAAACATAACAATGCAAAAAAAGGCAATCAACGTTAAAGCAACTGATTAAAACCTTGCTTAAAAGAGGCACTTGAGAAAATAAGAAGTAATTTGATCAGAACAATAATGGATGCTTCACAATCATGTACGTTACTAAGCAACTAGTAATTAACAAGAATTAAGATTTAACAGATAAAGAGTTTTTTCTTTATGAAATTACACATTATCTTTGACGTCACTGCTGTATAAGCCGAAAGTCTAATTAACAGAAATTTGGATTTAACATTGTCTTAAGAGAACTCAGGTAATGACATACTGTGCTTGACGTCATTGATGTATAAGCCGCAAATTCTAACTTCTTCCATTTTAATAAAAGGAACGTAATACATATATTGCTGCGTTATCTGTGCTTGACAATTATTGACATATTCCGGTAATTATCATTAGGACAGCTATAAACACCGTTCTAGCGAGGTATTCAATATATTCATCGTATCCTTTTATCGGATTTTATGAGTTAATCTCAAGTAAAGACTAATATTTTCCCATCTTGACCTCAGTGCGTGATAATTAGCTTATGTTAGCGATATTAAAGCAGATTGGACTTAAAATTGTAAGGTTTCTTTTGGTCATTGTTTTCTCAAATAAGTTTTTTTTTTTTTTTTTTTTTTTATAAGAACGCATTTTATGGTGGTAAATTTAGTCGGATGGTCGAAGGCTTTCCAATCAAAACATTTTTTTCTGATTGTTAATTAAAAGTCTTTAAATCTAAAATTGATTCATTTGTGTCAATGTTATACCGTACTTGTTGACATATTTGCAATTCAGTGACTTTAAAGAAAGATATTTATCTGTAATAACTTTGCTTAATACTAATAATAAAACCTCAATTAAACATACGCCATGTGATTAAACAGTTAAGTGTTAAATTAACACTTACTATTGAAAGGTCCAGAGTTGGTTAATCAGTGTAAATAAGAAGGATATTGTGAGTGGATGCATAGATGACTTATATGCATTATCAGTAATTATTTGCTTCTAATGAATAAGCTTTTAAGAATTAGACGGATATTAGCTTACGAAAGTGAACCTCAAACAGGGGACTTGATTAAAGAAAGTTGATTTAAACGTTTTTTAGCTCACCTGGCCTTAAAGGATATAAGTCATGGCGAGTGTGCCTGTTTCTTATACCCGTTTGTGCATATGTGTTTCGGGATGTGAGTCTGTAACTATATTTTTGTCGCATCCTCTGAACATACAAGGCCAATATTGATCAAACTACACAGAAAGTGTTATAAAATGGACCCTTTTCAAATTGTAATTTTTGTTACTGAAGCCGTAGAAAGTAGGTCACTGTGACCTATCTGCGTATCATAAAACAAACGAGTAAGAATTAAGACAAAGTTTGATAACTTATTTTAATTTGATATCAATAACTATTGAAGTAATGTAATGACAGAAAAGAGGAACATAATAAAATTGATTAAAAGATAATAGAATTACCCGGCTTGTTGTTTAATCGCGTTTTTCCAGGGTCTTTTGGAATTTCAGAATTTCAGAAAAAGTATTAACAGCACATTCTCTAGGTTCTAGCTATAAATTCGAAATTCAAATCTGACCGGAAGTAAAAGATTAGATTATAAAATTTGATTTGTATAACAACAAGATGTTTGCACCGATATGCGTACATAATCATGAAGGAGAGATATTTAAGACCTAAAAGTATTAAGCGACCTTTTTGATTATGATAAATGACAGTTATGAAGATTCACTGCATCAATTTATAAGATTATATTACAAAGCTTTTGTGTCAATATGTACTTAGTAACTTTGTCTTTTATCAAGCTGTTTTTTTATCACTTAAAGGGCTTTAAATCTCTTATAAACAACAGCTTCCGGCTCACAAAAATAGGAAAATTTATAAAAATAAGTATAAGAATCTATCATCTGTAAATTATCAAACTATTGGTTGCTTATTGACAAGGTTGAGTGCGTTGTAGTATACAAGTTGTAATAAAACTATAGAACGGAAAGGTTTTTACACTTTTGGTAATGAGATGACAATTATGTTGTAACTTTCCGTTGTTTATGTTGCAATTTACTCTAACGTATTATAAGTGGATTTTATTTCTTGGTTTACTGTTCTTAGTTCTTATATCAAACCTATAATATTCTCACTATCAATAGAAATTGACATTTTAATGTTATGTAGTAAATAACTAAGGATGCTCATTACACTACAAGAAAATCAGCTGTAGCTGAAATATATATATATCTGGTACAAACTACTTCAAAACAAGAACATGAAGCCTTTAGATAACAATCAAAGAATGTGAGATCTGCTTAAACTTGATATAATGTTTTCGCCTGTATCACCAAACCTAATAGCCAGTTGTGTGATTGGATTGTGGTTCCAAAAAAATAAAAAATAAAAATAAAAAGTAAAGATTAAAATAAAAGTCAGCAAAGTCTACATTCATATTTAGAAAACGATATTTCGGATAGGTAAATACAGTCAAACTTGCCTTAAAGGCCACCTCTCTATAAAGGCCACCTGCTTACTAGGGCCAATAAAATTCTATCCCAGTTGCTCTTTATTCCTATTATTTGAACTTGTATATAAAGGCCACCTGTCCATAAAGGCCACTTTTACTGATTCCCATTGGTGGCCTTTATAGACAGGTTTGACTGTACATTACACTAGCCTCCAACCCAATAGGTTTCAGCACTGTTGGCTCTTACGTGTTGTTTGTCCTTTGTTGCTTGCTATTGTAATGTTGGGCCGGGTCATTTGCGAATTTCATCTGAGAGGCATATCTGGCAAGTGTTGTAGCACTCAAATTATCACAGTTAGTCTGCGTTTGTATCAACCAGACTATTGTCTTGTTGTAAATATCTGACTACTCTCTGATGCGACGTAAAAACTACATTCAAACTAACGAAATTTCACGTTCATAAACGTGAATCATTAAAATTCGATTAAATAGTAAAGACTATAGCAATAAGTAAAAATAATAATAATGATGATAATAATAAAGACAGAAATCAAGTATAAAAGAAAAAAAAAGAAGTTTAATTATAATCATGACAGATATAATAATAATAATAATAATATAATAATAATAATAATGATGATGATGATGATGATGATAATAATTAATAATAGTGATGATGATAATAATGATGATGATAATAATGACAATAATAATAATAATAATACAGACAGAAATCAAGTAATAAGAATTAAAAAAAAAAGAAAAAAATATAATAATAATGATGACAGATATCATTATAATAATAAAGACAGAAATCAAGTATAATGATAAAAAAATTAAAAAGAAAAAAAATATATTAATAATAATGACAGTAATAAAAATAATAATAATAATAATAATAATAACTAGAGATTGTAACTGGGATACCAGTTACGTATGATTCCCCACTATCCATAATCTATATATTGTCTAAAATATACACCTGCTGATGGACTGATCTCGAGATGGATTGATAGTATCCATTACTAGTAATCGAAAGCTGACTAAGAGAAAAGGGCGGACAGACAAGTAAATTTAAAGTTAACATCAAATTGTACAATTATAATTCGAGTAGTATTCATTTTAATATATATTTTCATTCCCTCATACCCCATTGTTGCAACAATGTTTTTTGTTAAAATAAACCAATTGATCACGGGAGTCCGAATCTGCATGTATAAATTTATAATTCAAAATGTATGTAAATTATACAAGTTTAATAGATCAGAATCATGCGTTTCTGTCTTCTGACATAGGTCCTATCTAGTTATTTGGCAATTCTATTAGCGGTGTATTTTGATTGGACAGGTATTCAACTTTGATTGATAGCTAATCT
The DNA here is from genome assembly GCA_029721355.1 of Tegillarca granosa. Lineage (NCBI taxonomy): Eukaryota > Metazoa > Mollusca > Bivalvia > Arcoida > Arcidae > Tegillarca > Tegillarca granosa. Next base: position 36,972,200 of record CM056603.1, read on the forward strand.
ATTTCACGAACTGTGAGGTGTTTAACCAACAAATTTGATTGAGTGTGTCATGACTGTGAAGTAGCCATAACCTACATATTAATGGATAATTGACAAAGAGATTAAAGCCATTATACATATCAAAACATGTAATAATGCTATTGAATTTGTTTACAATTCTTTGAATAGGAATTTAATCCTGTAAAATTGCCTTAAGAAATGAAATCAAGTATGCCATAAGATAGTGTTTCTTGACTGAGGGTGGGTGTTAGAATTCTGGCTTCCCACCCCTACCCTCTCTTGAAAAGGATTTCCTGGAGGGTTTTATCATTCTTTTCAAAAGTCCATAATGAACAAGAAAATATACAGATGATAGGAAGGGATTTTAACTATTTAAAAGCTTTACATGTACATAGCACTACCCACAGTGGGAAATGACCTTAGATGCCCTTTATTAATATCATTCTATTCAACTTTTCATAAGGAACCAGAAAATACATAAATTAGGGGTGGGGGATTTCAATAGTTTTAAAATTAACTAAGCACCACCCAGCTCTACCCTTTAGTGGGAAAGGACCTAGGTGTCTTGATTAGTGTCATTCTTTTCATTTTATCATTAGGAACCAGAAAATATATACTTTAGGGGTGGGGATCTCAACAGTTTAAAAGTTATGACCAAGCCCTATATATGGTTTTATAGCACACTGCAAAGTGTTAAAGGAAAAAATTGGTTGATTTTTGTTTTTAAGGCCCCATCTTCCTGTCCCTCCCCCAATAAATACACATGGATGTAAAAACTTTAATGGTGCAGGAACCTATCCTAAAATTTTGAACGAGATTGAATGATGCGTTTAACTTGTTTGGCAGTGCTGATAAAAATTTGATATATTTTTAACAATTTAATACATAAAACTGAGAATTTATTAAGAACAAATTCTGTATGTGAGAAAAAGGTTAGTCACTTAATTAACACGTAGTTAATTAACATTCAATCATTTTTGTTTAGTGCTTAACTTTATACATTAATTCAGATTACCCATTTTTATCGGGCGCTCATATATCTGAGAAACTGAATAAGAAAGAAGATTCTGTAAGAGTTATCTCTCTTTGTACGTATTGGACATAAAGATGTTTGGTATTAAATTACGCAATTTACACGCACCGACCGCTGAGCCGTCGAGATAGAAAAAAATTTGATCATTTATCCATATCTACCAAGATAGCAGATTGTTGGTACCAAATTTCATCGAAACCCATCATACCGTTTCCGAGTTCTGCACCGGACAATTTTAAGGAAAAATAAAAAATTATAATAATATAATAATAATAATAATAATAATAAGAATAAGAAACAGAACGAAAACAATATGATTCCCCACCTTTGGGTGGGGAATCATAATAATAATAATAATATGTAATGATAATAATTATTATTATTATTATTATTATTATTGTTGTTGTTGTTGTTGTTGTTGTTGTTATTGTTGTTGTTATTATTATTATTATTATTATTATTATTATTATACCATGTTTACCAAGTATAAATTGAAAAAGCTAGAGAAAATGATAAGCGACAATAGTAAAGAAAAAACCACATAACTAAAAACCTGAAACAATCGTGTTTAATTTTCCTTATACAGGTTTTAATATTATTTTGTTGAATGAGGCATGTATGTGAATTTTATAAGATAAGACAAAATTACTGGAATAATATTAAAATAATCATTCATCCACGAAATGAATTCTGATTCAAACGTTGAGAAAATATGACAAAACTCCACAGGGAAGGTATCTTAATGTGAAAATAAAAAAACTAAATATTTTTGTTATTAAAAAGAAATGGCAAATTACAAGTTCAGATGAAAAATAAAAAATAAACACAACCATGGGGATTTCAGCATTTAACAAAATATTGGGTTAATGAAGAGGAAAAAGATAAAGATGACATTTGCTTCTTGTGGCAAGCAAACAATCTGTTTAACGCTGTCTTGTTTTTGTAATTAATTTTTTTACTTTTTAAAACTAAAAATTTTTTTTTTGTAAATGAAAAACATTTGGCAGTTAATGAAGGTCATTTGTCGAAGTTAATATTCGGAATGAAAAATTTGTGACGTGGCTAGATCTTCAAATTATTCTGTTGCATAGAAAAGACGATGTTTCTACTTGTGCGTTGCGCTGATGGCTTTATACAGCAGGGTTCTTTATCGTGCCACGCCTGTCGTGACACGGGGCTCGTTTATTTAAAGTTCCCATCCGAAAGAACCGTGACTTTCATTTCATAATGCTGAGTGCTTAGCGAAAGAACAGTCACTACCCACTTTCAAGTCTTGGGTCAGACCCGGCCCGGGTTGCAACCCACGACCTCCTACTTACGGAGCGAGCACTCTACCAACTGAGCTGCCGTAGTGGTGCAGACAAAAGAGACAAGCCAAACATTTGAAAATTAATTCAACCAAAGTTGTTCCAAAATTTTATGAATCCAAATCAGTAAAGCAAGGGAATGCTTTGCACGAGAGAACCAATTTAACCGAAAATAAATTAATAAATAGTTTATTTACAGCTAAATATCTAGAAATGAGCAATCTAAATATATTTTAAAAACCGTGTAACAAATATCAGAATACAAAAGACGTGTGTGTGTGTGTGTGTGTGTGTGTGTGTGTGTGTGTTTTATTACTTTTACTGTTTTAAAATTTTATTGAATAGTTTATCGCAAGGATATACCTAATAAAAAGAAAACGAGGCGATTTGCTTTAAAATAAACAAACACACAAACAGGAAGTGATCAGAGCCCACCCGGTTGATCTATGGCCCGTGATTGTTTCCCCACTGTGTTATCCGACAATTTTACCTTCTAAGATTTGAGATCACTGCGGTAGATCAGGTGATAGGGCGCTCGCTTCGTATGTGGGAGAACGAGGTTTTGAACCCCGACCGGGTCTGACCAAGACTTGAAAATTGGTAGTGACTGTTCTTTCTTTGCCGAGCACTCGGCATTAAGAAATGAAAGCCATGGGGTCCTTTTGATGAGAGCTAAAAAACCAATGGCCTGTGTCACGGCAGGGGCGGCACGATAAAGAACCCTGCTGTAGAATCCCTCCCCTCCACCTGCACATTACCCTAAACGCATTGCAAAGGTCAAAATTTCTGTCACTCCACGTTTAGCTTTTGACGCCTCGATATTTAAGTGATATATTTTTGACTGGGACGTTAAAACCCAATAAAATCAAATGAATTCTAAGATTCGGAATTGTATCAGTTTATTTAACCATAAGTGTGTACAGAAAAAACAAATTTTATCATTCAAAGTAATTTTGTAAAACATTTTCCACCGGAATCTAGAACGTGGGAACAGATAACGTCTTTTCAATTTTTAAACGTAAGATATTCATCGCCTAAGAAACAATACCATCAATGTTGCCTCTAAAAATCAATATCCCGTAAAATTAGGATGTTTATAGGATATCCGGATAATTAGATTCCATATATAATTACAAACAGTTTCCGTAATTATTGCTTCTAGATGACATATCAGGGAGTGTTCAAATGATCCGACTAATTACACTTCTAAAAGTTCTGAACTCGCAATTTAGACATCATGTCGAGCGTAGAATGTCAATCCCATTTTGTTTATAGTTATACTTATCTAAAATCAATTATGTCGGTCATCTGATTTTCTATTTCCTTTAGACACTTTAGCAAATTGTTGTAATAACAGTACAATAATTGAGATAGATTACATATTTACATATTCACTGAAATTCTGGAATATAAATGTTTTCATAAAACACATTGCCGAATTCTAAAATAATAACGCGCGGAAGGTGACCGACATGTCTTACATGCGATTGGCAGCGACTTCCAAAAATAAGGTTCTAATTCGACCTGGTCAGATTCTGGTGAGAGAATGTTTTTAGAATGGTTTTTTTTTTTTTTTTTTGCTTGTCGAAAGTCGGTGGGTTTTTTTTATTTAATTTTTACGGACACTCCGGTTAACTCAACCAATCCAGAATTGGCCAAGAATTGACCACCTCGATATAAGTGCAGTAAAAATTATGACTGTGACACAAAACATAATTTCTTAACTACTGAATTCCAAGTTATAGCGTTTATTATGATACAGCAGAATAAATCAAACAGATACTTATTCTTGCATTTGACATGGCCCGGAAGCACTGACCAAAAACAAGAATTTCGAGAAACTTAATTTAAAAAATACCAACATTTAGTTAAGTACATTGATGGCATTGTTTGTAAACTTATCCTATATATATATATATATATATATATATATATATATATAATATATATAATATATATATATATAATATATATATATATATATA
>CM056603.1:36976624-37019254 GCA_029721355.1 Tegillarca granosa
ATTACATACATCCAGATTTACAAATGTGTCTACCGTAAGTGTTACAAAATGTACATTATATTGTTATTAAATAGAAACCCACTGCATTCTTCATGTCACCATGCCAACACAGATAAACACTTAATGCCCTTGTCAGACATATAGATTTGAATTTATTCTATAACTAAATAAATTAATCTTTCATGATACATATGATTATGGAAAACATTATTGATGTAAGAAAATAGTCAAGACATTAGACAGACTACCCACTGAATGATTGAGGGCCTCTGTGGACAAGTGTTCAAAGTGTGTGCTTACAGATTACAGTTCCTCTCACTGCCTAGGTTTGTATCACAATTTTGCAGATCCTAGTATGAGAAAGTTTGTCAGTTTGCTTGCCGAAGGTCGGTGGTATTCTCTGAGCACTCCAGTTCCTTCCACCATCCCAGAACTGATCGCCTGGATGTAAATGAAAGAATCTTGACTGGGGCGTAAAATACCATTACTTAACTCATTGATTGTTTGAATGTATAGGTGATGAAGTCATTGATAGACTTCATGCCGATTTGTCATCTCTAGAACATATTGTTTAAGTGTCTTATACATGTATATTTATTTACTTTTATATTTTAGAAACAATACTGATGTACAAAAGTTGTTAGATGAGTTGACCGGATGTGACAACGTTCTACACAGTGGTGCTATAATTAATGAGTGAGTTATTAGTGAAAGTAAAATTTCGACTTCTTGTATTCCATATCAAAAATTTAAAAAATGTTTGAACATCTAATCAATTAATTTGTTAAAATTTATTTATTTATTTATCTATTTATTTGACAGAAGTACAAGATTGTTGAATAAACTATTACTGATAAATAACTAAGCTGAAAAGGTCATTTTTATATCTAAGGTCAAAATTAATAAAATGTCAAGTTCGTTTTGGTTAAAACATGAATCTTTGAGTGATTTAATAGGTTGAAATATAGCTGTATGCAAATATTGTAATGACTCTCTATTTGTTTAATATCCATGGCAACTGATGAAGAAGCAAAGACAAAAGATCAAAGGTTAAATTTGTCAAGGTCACACAGCATCTATGTACATTTTATTATTTTAATGGATAAATGTTCAGATTAGAAATGATGTGTTTCTAAGAAATAAGTTTTTTTTTCTTTTTGTAGGTGTGGACATTGTGTATTAGAAACTACAAATAAAACAGTGACACACGGACTTGATGAGTGTGGCATCTGTAATGGAAATAACACTTCCTGTACAGATTGTAATGGTGTTGTTAATGGCAACCATGTTGTTGATGATTGTGGATCCTGTCTCATACCCACAGATCCAACTTTTAATATAGGTATAAAAAGAAAATACTCTATTTAGTATACCTTTAAAAATATTGCAAAGGAAATATGTCACATCACTTCTTCATGCTGGAGAGAGACTGGTGTGGAGTCATGAAATTTTGCCCCAGTCAAGATTCTTTCAATCCTATCAAAGCTTTCAGTTCTGGCATGGTGGAGAAAACCTAAGAGTCTTGAGAAAAAACAACCAACCTCTGTTAAGCACACTGACAACTTTCTCGCACTAGGATCTGCTGCAAGCAAGATTCCAACCTAGGCGGTAAGAGCCACTGTGATCCTAAAACATGCTTAGACCAATCATCAACTGAGCTTCAAGTGTATGCTTAAGATCACTTGGCCACTGAGGCCCTCTCATGCTCGAGAGCAAGCTAGTTGTTTTTTACTTGTATGTGAGGTATGTTAGTTGATGTCCCTTTGTAGACTGCTGAGCCATTGTACAAAATGTATGAGGTCCAAATGTCAGGGGGGACAATTTTTTTTGTTACATCTGGCACTCATGTTGGTACCTTGATATTCTCTGATACTCAGTGGTTTTAATACTGGATAATCTTTTTTAAGTATGCAAAAGGGTTAATTGTATCAGTCGGGGATGAGAAATTTTCCATTTCAAAAGCTATCTGAACTTGATGTTGTTGTTTTTCAGATGGTAAAAAAAATAAATCCGTCTGAATTTTTTGTATGTATGTGGTGGTCTTATTTATCTATAAAAACTCTTTCTTAAAGAAAAATTTTGTTTTATTTTTAAACAGGATGTGTGAAAATTGTTTCGATAACGCCATCTGTGATTGGAGCAAGTGGGAGTAGAACGTTTGAAATAAAGGGAGCTAACCTAACATCTTATGAAAGTGTCAGCTGTCAGTTTGTAAAGTTGGTCACCAATCAGGTACATATATATTTTTTTGTATATAAGCAGGCAAAGCCTGGAAAAGGAGTGATGAGGGTAGGATTGGAAGTCTTTGAGGTGGAAGAGTGGATTTAAGTGGAGTGGAATAATAGAGTTTATCAGGAATCTTTGGCTTATTTTAAGGCATTTGGTTATGGGATGGTGGAGGAAAACCAGAGTGCCTGAAATAAAAAAACCAACCTTTAGCAAGCAAACAGACAAACTTTCTCTAAGAACTGCTGCAAGCAAGATTCCTACCTAGGAGGGGAGAGGCACTGCAATCTGTAAGATGTGCTTTAGACCTCTCATCAACTGAGCACCCCTTTTATATTTGCTTCAAGCAAGATTCCAACCTACACAATGAGAGACACTGTGATCTGTAAGCATATTCTTTAGAAAATTTGACCACTGGGCCACAATTAAAAATATCTTTGTTTCCCCTTGCCCTTCCATTACTTCTGATATTGGGTAGGTAGGTAGGCTTTTTTTTTTCCTCATAGTTTTCTTTTCTGGTTAGGAAACTTTCTACGCATGTCACCTTGTGTGTTAACTAGTACATCTTCATCACTACAGCGTTTGTATGGCATTGAATTATAACTGTATAAGCGTCTTGACAACTAAGAAGGTTGTTGACTTAACTGTGAATCGCGAAAAAAAACACCGCATTTTTCAATAAAATTTTTTCAGTCGGCGGGATTTTTTATGGTCGGTCGCACAAGGGGAAACAAACTATATTTTTATTTTAACACTGGGGCCCCTTGAGTTAAAAAGAGAAGTCATAAAGTGAGTAGGAAGGAGAAAGGGGTATGGATGTAGAAAAAGGATTTGTTTAGGAAGGGAACAGGATTTGTTCATGTATTTATTTGTTTATTTTATCCATTTAATTAATTCTTTAACTGTCTTTTATTTGTTTATTTTTCAGGTGATTCAACTTATAACAACAAATTTTAACAGCCAGAACAATCAGATCTTTATAACTACACCTGTTTTGTCATCCATTGTTGTTGGGTTGTATTCCGTGAGGTGTACATTCGACCAAATTCTTACTCTAACAATTGGTATTCATGATGTTACTATTTTTGACTACCCAGTCGTCGATGAGATAATACCTCCTGAAATGACACTTAAACAGGCACAAAAAGTAAGTATTTTCATCTCAGTAATCAACATTTTACTATTTTTAACCATCCAATCTCTAGCAAGAAAGTACCAACTGAAAAAAACACTTTGTATTGTGTTATAATTTTCTATTTTTAATAAAAACTTTAAAAGAAAGATCTTTAGGAAAGGCTTCTCACACCTAGATTTGAATCCTACTTCTGCAAATTCTAGTGTAAGAAAATCTGTAATTTTTTCTTCCCAAAGGTCTTTGGTTCTCATAAGGCACTCATCTTTCCTCTGCAATTCCTGAAATGTTTGCCTCAAAAAGGTGAAATGCTCATGACTGCGGAGTGAAAAACCTTTACAACCCCTCCTTCATAAGGGTGTCATGCTGATGGCCAAAGTTCAAGGTCATATATATGTCCATAGAACTTTTTAATATGTATTTCATAGCTATGTTTTTTCTACATTTCTATATATTGTAATATCTGTTGCAGTATCTGCTGGAAAACTCATTTTGTATTTGTTTCAATGGTCATCCTCAGATGAATATTTTTGTGATTTAATATAAAAATGTCATTTTTAATAAATTACCAGGAAATAGTTTACCACCATAAACGTTTATCTAAAAAGTAAAAAATCATATTTATCTATACGGCAACATCACCTTTTAACTTGTAAAACTCAAACATCTTAATAACGCAAAGTCCAATGCATTTTGTGTGATTGAAGTTTAACTGTATGTTATTGTATAGACACGCCATGCTGTTTTCCGAGAAAATCTCAAGTTCGTTTTTTTTTTCAGGTGACATTGAGAGGATCTGGTATTGTCGATACAGGATATATTCAGTGTGCTGTAAGATGCCCTTACACAGATCCCAACATTGGCTGTTTCTCTACAGAGCTTGTAATGGCAGGATTTGTTGTCTTCCCTGGCAAACGTTTAAATGACTCTGCTGTAGAATGTGATTTCAGAAGGATGTCTGCTATCAGAAAGGCCATGGGTTATTCCATTACTGTAATGTTGGAGATGTTTAATGATGACAACAAAAATATGTTAGTTTTATCATTTTTCCTTCTTTCCATGCTCTTTCCATTCTTTCTCAACAGTTTTTGTTCATTTACCACTCCTATATTTCCTTCTTTTCATCCTCTTTCGATTTTTTCTCAACCGTTTTTTGTTCATTTACCACTTTTATACTTATCACTGTCTTAGTTTATATCACACTGATGTTTGCCAGTTTGCTTGCAAATGATGGTGGTTTTCTTGTGGCACTTTTGTTTCTGACAGCATGTAGAGATTCTACTTTAAAATCATTTTCCCTTCTTTTCCCTCTCGATTTTTTACCTCCTAGATTGAAATTTCACTCACAACAGATTATTGTGTTAGAAAGTTTGTTACGTGTTGAAATTTCTTTCATTTCCTCAGGCAATCCAGTTTTTTTCCTTCATTCTAAAACTCTTCCCCTTGATTTAAGTGAAACAGTCTTTACTGAAAAAAAAAAAAAAAACAATGTTATTCAAGACCACTCCCCATATCCAAAGTTATCAAGTTAGTCTTCCAATTTACATGTATCTTCAGAAAATTGGCTGATTTTGTAAAAGTAAAATGGTCATTTTTTTTTATTACAATGCAAACTGAATAAAAATGCTTACAAAAGTACAATGAAAAACAAATTATTTTAATTTTTACATCAGGTTGTCATATGTGACGTACAGAGTTATTGCCCCTGCTCCACAAGTCCGGCAGTCATATATACACAGTCGATATTGTACATTAACGATTCAGTTTGACACATACATACAGGTCAGTTCCTGTAAAGATATATTGTCTAACAACAGCTGGACACACATTGCTGGACAATCAGGTATTGTATTTACAAGACTTTTTGGGAAAAAAAATGGCAAAAACTGGATAATACTTTGTTAATGCAGTTTGCAATTTTTGTAGTTTGACAATGTTCATTGTTTGACATAGTTTTATTTTCACTGTCTAGGATCTTGAACACTTATTAAGACTATAATTTTAGGTTCTTTTAATTTTTGTGGAAAACCACTGGAATGTAAATAAAGCAAAAATAACTGCAGATATATTCAATATAAATGTATGCATGCTGTCATGTGGTTATATCTATCTATACACAGTTTTCAATTCAAAATTGTACAGAGGTGGTTGCTATAAACAGATTTTACTGTATAGACAGGTGGTTTTTTGTAAAAAGGTGATTTGCTGTAGCAAAATTCAACTGTATAAAAAAGTGGATTTCATATATGAAAGAACATGTTTACACAGGTTACATAGAGGTTATTGATATATCAGGTTTTACTGTATAGACAGGTGGACTTATAGAGGTGGTTGCTATTCCAGGTTTTCAAGCATAGACAGATAGTTTTTATATATAGACAAGTAGCCTTTTCATTGAATTAGTTGCTGTTACAGTATTTTTATTTTCTACAAGATACACATTTAGCTTTTGTAGACAGATTTTTGTTAAGAAAAAGTAACATCTTTAATGATTGGTTGTTTTGTTCTTGTAGATATAAGATGTGATTTGATTGGTGATAGAGTTCTAATAAAATTGTCCAGAGATTCTACTTTACAACCTGGACGAACTTTGACCTTGCAACCAACTGTAACTAAGCTAGCAAAATCATTATCAAGTTATGCTTTGTATGCATCAGGGGACTTTGTTGTTTCAGAAGCCAGAGTATCGGTGAGTAATCTTATCTCTTTGATGTCATTCCAGCAATTTAGCTAGCCTACCTGAAGTACAAAAAAAGCAATTGTTGTACCCAGGGTGAATGTGTCAGTTCCAATTTCTAAGTTGATTGGCTTGTTATAATGTTGTTCAACATCACATCAGCAACTTTTCAGCTATTTACAACAAGAGCAAGTTTATTGATCTCTATGGATTAATCTAAAAGCAAGTTTGTGTATGTGTGAGATGTATAAGTGTGTTTTATGGTCTGTCTTGTTCTAGCCAACACTCAAGGCAACTTTTTGTTCAGGTGCTAGCTCACCAAGTTAGCATGCCACAGACAAACATACCACTCCCTCCCCCCTCCCTCCAAGTGTAATTAAGATTAAGTTCGTCATTTTATTTAAAGCTGCATAAGTTTTCCTAGGAAAAAGACAAAACGGTGCTACTTAATTATGTTCCTAATGAACAACGTTACCTTTTGTTTAATGATAAAAGCTCAAATAAATATAGAAATAATTTCCAAGTGAGATGTAGATCTGTGGGATCTTATTCTAAAACATGGTTACATAAAAAAAAAAACTAGTTCATGTAAACACAACATATAAAATGGTGAAATATGACAAATTAAACACAGAATTTCATTAAAGTGGTCATTTTGTGGCTTTTTATAGGATAAATTACAACATTGCAAAATAATACATTTGGATTTTAATGGTGGACAATTAATGCAATTTGTCAGGTTTAACATTGGATTCATACAAGTCTCCCTACATCAATGGGCATGCTCAAAGCTAAATAATAAGCCATTGTTAAATAGGTGAGCAACACGTCAGAGGATTCCGTTTATATACAGCTAATAGGAATGAAATTTTAGAAAATAAATCTCACGGATTGTGGTTAGGAGTTATCTATTTTTTTTAAATTGAAAAACTTAATGCAGCTTTATTTGAAAAAATTGTGATTTAAAGTAAAAAACCATTACTAAAGTCTACATTGCTTACTTGTTTAAACTGAAAACCACTGCAGTCACAACTTAAACAATAGTTAATCTATTATTATCTTAGTTAATCTATTATTATCTTAGTTAATCTATTATTATCTTAGTTAATCTATTATTATCTTAGTTAATCTATTATAATCTTAGTTAATCTATTATTATCTTAATTTATCTATTGTTATCTCATTTCAGAATCCAATATTTAGAATTGTTGGACCAAAAGTTGTTGGTAGTTGTGATCCATTTACTATGGCCTTGATACAAAAAGATGTAGGATGTGTGACCTTGACCTATAACTGGACAGTAACAGCAAATGACAGTACGTTTGAAACTTTCCTTTTCTTAACAACAATAGATTTTATTTTCTGTTCTTTCATTTCTATTTAACTAAAACGTGATGCAGCATTTTATGTAATAATTATATTCCATTTCCATTCCATTCCATTCCCTTACACTCACTCCTATTCCCACTCCACTCTATTCCACTTCACTCCATTCCACTATGCTCCACTCCATTCCATTCCACCTTTACTCCATTCCATTTCCACTCCATTCCACTTCCACTTCCATTCCACTTCATTTGATACATTTTCTAATCACACATCTTTTTCTTGGAAAAATTTCAAGTTCCTGTTGGTCCCTTGACCAGACTAAGTGGACTTGTACAAATATAAAAGTTTGAAATTTAACTTTTTGTCATACAATTTTACTGTAGGCAACCCTAGTGCAGATGAGGTTGCAGATATTGAACGTCTACAAGCCAAACTAAATGATCTGTCTGTATCAACAAAAAGGATCTATATTGATGGTGATGAGGTAAGGTTATAGCATATATTGTGACTATGTTTAACAAGGGTTTACCAGGATTCTGTGCAATCGATATCAGTACTGGTGCTCGTTACAGTTTGTATGGTATTTCTTGGTTATAGACTTCATTCTACTTTAATCAAGGGTTAACTAGCTTAAGGGCTCCACAAACGCCGGTAAGATCAATTCTGTTGGGTTCATTTTAATTATAGATTATAAGTCAATATGTGACAATGTCACATATAGAGATAAATGTTCATAAATACCGCTTAATAATATCAAGCAAAATCCCATCACTGGTAACTTAAAATAGATTGACATATAACAAATACAAAAACCACGTGTAATGCGGTGATCATGTTGTTGGTAACCCGAAACAGGGTCGTTGTAGAATTTAGGGGAGATTATTAACTATCTATAAACTGGATCTATCAGGCACGTGTATGTGTTTGTATAAACTAGTAGAAACGATGTGAACAGGTGATGCCACTAGTAATCAATTAATTTGTAAGGTATTAGGTAATTACCTGTGAATAGGGAAGTTCAGTGAATCGTGACACTGTCCTGAGTAATTTTAATTGTTAACTAGCCGGTATTAAAGATTTTTAATCAGATTTTGTCTTACTATTATGGGGAAAAAAGCCAATTCAGATATTTTTCAATCGGCTTTTTTAAGTTTGAATCGGCATTTTTTGCCGAAAATTGGAGTTTGTGAAGGCCTGACCAGCATACTTTGCAATCAGCACCCGTACTCAATTATTATCATATAATGATTATTTTAAAAAAAATTTTTTGGCTCACATCCCTGAAATAACATCTTATTCAGTTTAGTTCAGAACGGCACTATGTAGCTCTGCATGAAAGTTATGGGATATTACTTGATATGCTGACAGACCTAACTAAAACTTAAAAATTAATATCTTGAAGATTCGTTATTACACTTCAGATTTCTTATGCAGGTTACATTGATTTTTTTTTTATCTCTTTCTTCTTTTCTGAAAAGTGAATAAATTTGAATCCTGAAAAGTTTTAATATTTTTTAAATTCAAGACAGTTTCAATTGTTGAAGCTTGCAATTGTTATCTGGGGTTAATCTAGGTATCAAGTCTTAAATGTTTTCATGCAGTTGATATCTCTCTCTCTCTCTCTCTCTCTCTCTCTCTCTCTCTCTCTCTCTCTCTCTCTCTCTCTCTCTCTCTCTCTCAAAAGAAGAAATGGATACATTAATTGAAGAATTCTTTTTCTTATATTTCATATAAATATATACACACTTATGTTATGTAATCAACATCCCAAAAATTTGTGTAGAACAAAATGGAAAATGTTAATGTCTAAAAACTACTCAAATAATATTTTTTTACAAAAAATTCAGCATTTATGTATCAACTAGAAATCACAGTTTTGCATAATATACTCATAATGCTGTATTAAGTTGAAGAATTCTGAGCTATTTTATTTTTAACTTTTACAGTTCTTAAATGACAATTTGGTTTTTTCTTTAAAAATGAATTAAACAATTTTTTGGTTAAAAATTTATGAAACAATTTTTTGGTTTTAATACTTTGTATTTAAATTTTCTGCCTATATATTGTTAAAGGTAATACCAGGATCATCATATAACTTCACAGTCACAATATTCAACAACAGAGAAAATGTTACATATGAAACATCCATGGTTGTCAAACGTTCTTTAGATGTGCAACCGATCAGGGTAAGATTGAAGGTTGCAGACGACATTACCCAGTTTGATGTTGGTAATGTTCTACGAATGAGAGCGGTGATTACCTTATCAAAGTGTGCCAATAATACTGGGGTAAGGATCTTAAAACATCCTATTTATATATTTATTTATTTATTAATTTATTTATTTTTATTTATTTATTTAATTTATTATTTTTTTAATTTTTTAAAATTTATTTATTAATTTTTTTATTTATTAATTTTTTTTCTGATGACATATGTGGCATGGTTGCTTGGCAACCAGTGGTAAGTCACAAAACAAAAACAAAATTGATATCTATTTTTGGTACCTAATAATTAACTTAGTCATCTATAAGGATAATTGTTATATATGTCTTGTATTTATTTGACCTTGGTTGTCAAGTGTTTCAGTAAAGGACACACTTATAGATCACTGCCTGACATGGTCTGGGTTCAAATCCTGCTTGGAACAGTAAGATCCTATTGTGGGAAAGTTTTTCAGGGTTATGTAGAATTTTATATCATTTGTAAACTATATAATTAAAATCAAGTTTTGGCTAAACATAATGTCTTGATTGAAAATAAAAATTTGATTACATGTATACTGTAACCATTGCAACATGGGTTTGTGAAAAGCAAAGATTTTTTTTGTTTCAGGGTGAGATTGGTTTTGAATGGATTTCACAGACCAACGACTTTTCATTCTCGGACTTTGCAGACAATCCCTATGCTCTAGTAAAAAGTAATGCTATGAGAGGAGGAACATCCTATACCATATCAGTCAATGGTATATACATATATACAATTATTGTGCTATTTAACAACTGAACTTTTTTTAAAGGACATTTTCCATATAACCAATAAAAATGCCACTCCTTTGTCATGACAAGGGGCCTCGGTGGCTGAGTGGTCTCAAATGCACCTATGGATCACTGCGCCTCTCACCACCTAGGTTCAAATCCCACTCAGGCCAGATTCTAGTGTGAGAAAGTTTGTCAGTTCACTTGCTGAAGGTCGGTGGTTTTCTGAGGGCACTCCGGTTTCCTCTACCATCCCAGAACTGACGGCCTTGAAATAAGTGAAAGAATCTTGACTGGGGCATAAAACACCAGTACTCACTCACTCACTCCTTTGTCATGAAAAACAGGTTGATATATGTTAGCATTTATGTTAACTATTAACCCCTTTTTGTAACAGTTTGAGGTATTTTTGATAAAAATACGTAAAAATATTTCTTTTGTTGAGATACCTACCCTTAACAACAAAGTTGTTTTTTTTCTAAATTAAAAAAAAAAAATTTCACTTCATTCTTTTTTTCTGTTTGCACTGAAATACATTTTACCACTTTTATGCTAATCAGGTTGTTTTTGATGTCAAATAAATGCAAATATCTTAGTTTGATTTGGAACAAGTGACCGCAGTAGCATCATGGTCATGTGATCAATGACATTTATAGTCATATACCAATAAATTTACATTTGTCTCAAACTAAGAAAAAAAATCAAGCTGGGCAAAAGGAAATATTTTTTGTATGAGGATGAAAGATTAAAGATACATATATCTTGATTCCTTTCACTTATATTCAAGTGCTTATAGTTTAATTGTTTCCATAGTAACTGGAAACATGGCAAAATGAAGAACTATAATTGGCTAAAAAATTGAAAAACAAGATATTTAAAACCAGATATTTAGGGTAGAATATTGAAACCTGACATATAATCTTATAACAGAAGGGGGAAATGTTTTAATGTTCCTGAATGTTTCTATTATGGTAAACTATATCTCTCTCTTGTACTCTTAAAAAAATTATACATTGTATTCAACAAAAAGGAAGTAATTTAACAATATAAAACCAAAAAATCATATGAAAACCAAAAAAATCATATGAAAAAAACTTATTAAAAATCATTTTTCTTTTTTTTGCTTACAGTTTATTTTAAAGATCAAATGGATGTTAGCAGTACTTCAGAAGTGACAGTTTATACAAAAAGTAATCCATTAGTAGTAAGGATCAGAGGGGGTGAGAAGATCAAGACTTTGGCGAGCAAGGCCACTGTACTTGATGCTTCATTGTCTGTGGATCCTGATCGTAACATAGTGGATACAGCTTACTATGTGTGGAGCTGTGAGGAGGTATGTAAAATAATAATTAATTAATTATTTATGAATAAATTTTTCCCAAAAGGACAAAGGTCAAGGTCATAAGGTCCAATGTACTGTGATTTTTGGGACATGGGGAAAAGGTGGTATTCATGTCTGATGAGACTGCTCTGGTTAATATTTATTTTTAGCAACAACTTTTACATTCTGTCTTATTTTCTTTTAAAACTACTGTTATCCCACTTAAAGTTAACCTGCGCAAGTAGGATTTAAATCTGGGCAATAAGAGTCACTGGAATCCATAAGCAATGGCTTAAGACCTCTCAGCCACCAAGCCCTCTCCCACCTTTTTATATTTAGGGATTTTAGAGTCAAACTTAACTTCTTTAAGTTTTAAAGTTCATTTGAATACAATATGCAATGTAACTTCCTAAAACTGACACCTCTAAATACCGACAACCTCCCTAAACCGACATTGTCTGCTCTGGATGGATTTATTCTTATATAAATCATGTAATAAAAACTTCCGAAAACCAACACCTCCGTATTCTGAACACGGACATAATTTGTCAGCTTCTTTAACAGTAAATAAACTTCCGAATACCGACATTACCTGTGGAACAAATAATGTTTGAATGGTCACAAATGACTGTACGTGACGAGAACTCGTATTACCGCGGGCTATGTATAACACCTGTTTACCTACGGTCGATGTTTACTTAATACATTAACTTATTATTTATAAGATACATGTATCGGTATCGTATGTGATTTTAAAATAAACAAACGTGTTTAAAACATTTTATTAAAATGTGCGTTGTTTATATTTAAAAAAAAAAACAGATGTTGGATGCCGAAAAGCTTGGGTGATGTTTGTAGATGCAAGGCAAATGATTTTTTAAAAACATTACAGCTTTGAACTTAAATAAATCACGTTCTATTTTCTTTTTTTTCTTTTCCTTGTTTTTTTTTTTTTTAAATCTGAATGATTGATATGGCCTCTTCTCTTTATCATGAAATAGTCAGTTTTCAAACATCGGCATCAATCTGAAATTGTGTTTCAAGATGGGTACACCTGCAAAATGAAGACGGGTAGAATTAACGTATTACTACTATGATGACAATGTATGCACATTGTTTCATTGTTAAATTTGTTTAAGATAAAGATAAAATATAAATAACATTTAAAATATCACTTTACACAATGTAAGTGTTAACAAACACGATCGAATGCACACACATGAATATACCATTATAATAGCCATATCCGGTAACTGACTTAATTCTGACCTGGTAATGGATTGGAACGAACCAGATTCCAATCCGTTTTTCTAAACTTCTGAAAACTGACACCTCTCTAAACCAATTAGAATGACCGTTCCTGTGGAGTGTGGGGGTTTACGGAAGTTTCACTGTATATATTTTTGGTATTCCAGGAGACAAGTGGTGTTACTTGTTTTGTGATACAGAATGGCCAGTCTGTAACATTGAAATCTCTGTCACAGCAGACGTCAAGTACATCCAGCATATTAACAATACCAGCTAACCTTATGTCCCCTGACAAAAGGTAGATATACACATATTAGCAATATAAGTTGTAGCGCAGTAAACATCCTGTGTTCTAACAAAACTTGCTAACCTTATGTCCTCTGACAAAAAGATGATATAAAAGAGTTATATGTTGATAATACTGATATTGTTTAGTTAAGTAGTAAAACAATGTGGTGGATCACCAACTTCTTTCTGAAATTTCTGTCACAGTAGACCCGCAATTTGACAAAATTGGGTTATCACATGTTCTCTGACAAAAAGGTAGAGTTGAGTTGAGTACTGGTGTTTTACGCCCCTGTCAAGATTTCTTCACTTATTTGAGGTGGTCAGTTCTGGAATGATGGAGGAAACTGGAGTGCCCGGAGAAAACCACCGACCTTTGGCAAGCAAAGTGACAAACATTCTCACACTAGGATCTGTCTTAGTGGGATTTGAACCAAGGTGGTGAGAGGCATTGTGGTCCGTAAGTGTGCACTTAAGACAAATCAGCCACCAAGGCCCTCGACAATAGGTAGATGTTTATTTATTATAAGTTGTTACCCGTGAGGTAACCTGATATATTGGATCATTAACAATAAAATATTTTAGCAGCAGACGTACATTAAGTACATTGTACATCTAGCAGTTTTACAATTTGACAGTTTTACAATACCAGCTGATCAAAATCTGAAAGATCTTGTTGTTTACCTCTGGTATAAGCTGAAATAGAATGTGAAGGTATTTTAGAGGTTTGTAACAGCACCTTGAAAAAATTTAATTTGTACACAAATACATCAGGGTGTAGTGAGCATGCAGCCAGGGACTGGACTGTTATGATCCCCTCTCAGTAAAGTAGTGGGGTATTCATTTCCTTGAAAACAGTTTAGATAACAGGTTTTTTAATTTATATTTTCAGGTATAAATTTACTGTTAGAATGAATAAAGGTAGCAGGATGGGTAATTTTACCACAACCATACAGGTGATTGACAGCTTACCACCCACCATTGAAATACCTGTAATCTTCTTAACTGTAAACTATGACGAGCCTCTGAGAGTAACCAGTATAGTGACCAGTACTGGACCAGTAACTATGTACTGGGACTGTGAGGAGGACTTACCTGGTACGTATTTTGTATGAACCACTGAGAGTGACCAGTATAGTGACCAGTACTGGATCAGTAACTATGTACTGCGACTGTAAGGACTTGCCTGATATGTATACCGTATGAACCACTGACAGTGGCCAGTATAGCAACCAGTACTGGACTAGTAACTATGCACTTGGTTTGTGGGTAGGACTTACATGGTACACTGTATGAACCACTGAGTGACAAGTATAGTGACCAGTAACTATGTATTGGGATTGTGTACTTTCCTGGTATACTGTATGAACCACTGAGTGACCAGTATAGTGAATAGTACTTGACCAGTAACTATGTACTGTGATTGTGGGGAGGACATTCCTGATATGTATACTGGGAGGAGAATGATGAAGACTAATGAAGTGAATGTCCCTGTCAAGATTCTTTCACTTATGTCACTCATACCAAGTCAGGGATTGTGGAGCAAACCCAAGTGTCTGGAGAAAATTTTAAAACTGACATGAGTATCTGTTCAATTGTGGATTTGATGTACATGCGAGCTAATGAGCGTGTTATTTTTGATGGGAAAGTTTTTAATTTTCAATTTATATTTTCTAGGTTATGATTTTGTCGAGTTAGCAGACTATATACCCACAAATCAATTATTTGCACGGAAGAATGAAGCGATTCAAAACTTCAAGTTTTCTTTGTATACTGCCTCACAGCTGCCACCTGGTGCTAAATTTGCTCTGCGAGTTACGGCAATTAACACAGAAAATGATCTACAGGCAACATCAAACATTTATGTGACTGTGAATTCACCTCCAGAAATTGGGGATTTTTCTGTAAGTAATTAGTAGTTCATACAAGCTTAACATAATCTTAGTAAAAAGCCGACAAGTTTGGAAAGATTTTTTTAAAATCGTTGTTAATATTGAGGACTTTTTTACCCTGTTAATATGCATATGATATATTATTCGGCAAGAATACATAATGATTATAAACTTTATTGCACAAACTCAAGAACATATTTATGGCAAATGCAAAATAATTAAGCTTTAAAAGTAATGAAATAATGATGACAGTATATTTCTTTCAAATTTATATAAAACTTTCAATCATGCTTTTAATTTTAATTTTAATACCTAAAAATGATAAAAAGAACTGTATGTATATAAATTAAATGACTTAGAGAGTTATAGTGAAAATCTTCACATATTCAACTGCTGTTAACCAAGGAATTTACATTTGAACATGAGCTGCATGTATCTGAGAAGTAGCTTTTGTTTACTTCATTTCATACAGGGGCTTTATTGGCCAAGTGAGCTAGAAGGCCAGATCACAGAGCGTAGACTTAAATCCCAATACAGCATTATTCTTTGAGTGAATCTGAGAATTAAAATCCAAAGACCTCAAATTTTTCACTAAATAACATCACAACCTCTTCATTTACTTTCTGCTTTACAGAGTCTTTGACCCCAAAAACACAATTTTAAAATTTGTCAGCGTTCCCCTCTTTATATTGAATCCTACATGTAGATATGCCAATCTACCAATGTTAAAAGTCTACTTCTGGTATAATGCGAACCCATTCACTATGTTGAAATCCAAAACAGCAGAGTTTGGGTTTAAAAATGACCAAAACACCAAGTTTTATGAATTAGGCTTTGTCATTCAATTTGTGAAGACAGTATCATACAAAAAATAATCTACAGCTGTTGAGATTTATATTTTATTTGCTTCTAGGTAAGTCCAGCAAATGGCACTGCTTTGGAAACAGAGTTTGAGCTGACCATTGGTGATGGATGGTCAGATAGTGAAAATGATGCACTTTATTTCACATTCTTTACAAGAAAAATGGGAGAATCATGGATACAACTGAACACACGTGGTCTGGTCGATGTTGTGTCGTACAGCTTCATAACAACGTCTGGTAAGATATAACTTTTTCACAGTTAAAGGTTTTTTAGCATCTTGATATAATTCATTCCACAAATGATGGAAATGTATACAGTGAGTCTGTTTTAATATAAGGGATATTATAACAAACAAAACACAAGAAGGCATGATTAAATAAAACAGCAACATGCTATAATTACCTGCTTTTGCAACTTAGACTCACCCATGTTTATAATTAGTCGAGTCAGATTGAGAATTACCTACCCATACCCCTATTGTCTTTGTCCTTACCTACCCAACCTTTCAGCTGGGTGAACTGGAGTGATTTGAAAGAAAAAACACCTTGTTCAAGAAATTCCACATGCCTCAGCTAGGGTGTAAACACATACCCCTATGATCATGAGTCTATGCCCTTACGCACCCAACATTTAAGCTGGGTGATCTAGAATAAAAGCCTATTCCCTATTATCATAACTCCACATCTTTGACATTTTTTTTTTCATTTTGACAGACATAATTGTTTAACTTTCTTGTTTTCTTTTTTCAGGTATCCATGATGTTAGAGTAAAAGTCTGTGATTCATCGGGAGCTTGTTCCGTTAAAGATAAAATACAAGTCCTCCAGGTGGACGATAAAATACTTACAACTCAAGATATCGATGAAACAAAACAAACAATGGATGTCATCTTACAGACTGGAGGTAATGTCACATGATTATTAATATTGATGGTGGGCAAAGTCAAGTGGTACTGCCATTGACTTTTAAAAGTCAAGGGTTCTGGGTTTAAACCTGATATGGTGCTTGTAAACTTTCTGAGATAACCCAAATCATATTTAGGACTATAATTAAATTCTGACAAAGTTGTTCTCTTCTGTCAACACTGATTTTTGTAGAAAGCTAAAAATGATTTAATGATAATGGTGGGCTAAGTCAAGTTGTACTATTATTATACATCACGGAAAATTCTTAAAACTGTTATTGGTCAATTTCTAATCACATGGTATGAAACAATGTTTAAATCACAGTGTTTAAAGCAGCAGTCAACATTGTCATAGGATATTGCAATGTTTACCGCTAGGCATGGAAACTTATGAATGTCCATCACGGAAACTACCCAGTAATCCTACTTAAGATTATGTAAGCTATAGAGTGGAGTGGAGTAATGATGTTTTACGCCCCAGTCAAGATTCTTTCACTTATTTTGAGGCAGTCAGTTCTGGGATGGTGGAAGAAACCGAAGTGCTCTGAGAAAACCACCGACCTTCGTCAAGCGAACTAACAAACTTATCTCCTCGAGTGAACATTATCTCCCAAGGGGAGACAATCTTCCATATTTCCTGCAACCAAGGGCACTATTTATATACTACTGACCCCAGTTTCACAATCATTCCTTAACAAAGATTTTACTCGACTGAAATTAGGAAAATTTGAAATCTTGATTATTTTATTAATTTGTAAGGTATTCAAGAATTTACATGTAAGGTATCATTTTGAAAATCACTTCAAGTCTAAAACATTTGTGTTCAGTGTTATCTCTAATGTTTAATCTTTGTTTTAAAAAAAATGCCAAAAGTTGTTAGTTTGAAATAAAATCATTTTTAGTTTATAATTGTTGAGAAACTGGGTCATGGCTTTTGAAGTCGAAGGTTTGTGGATTCGAATCTCATTTTAGATTTATAAACTGGGTCATGGCTTTTGAAGTCCAACGGTTGTGGATTTGAATGTTATTTTAGACTCATAAACTGGGTCATGGCTTTTGAAGTCCAAAGAATGTGGATTTGAATCTCATTTAGACTCGCAAACTGGGTCATGGCTTTTGAAGTCCAAGGTTTGTGGATTTGAATCTCATTTTAGATTTGTAAACTGGGTCATGGCTTTTGAAGTCCAAGGTTTGTGGATTTGAATCTCATTTTAGACTCGTAAACTGGGTCATGGTTTTTGAAGACCAAGGTTTGTGGATTTGAATCTCATTTTAGATTTGTAAACTGGGTCATGGCTTTTGAAGTCGAAGGTTTGTGGATTTGAATCTCATTTTAGACTCGTAAACTGGGTCATGGCTTTTGAAGTCGAAGGTTTGTGGATTTGAATCACATTTTAGATTCGTAAACTGGGTCATGACTTTTGAAGTTTATGGTTTGTGGATTTGAATCTCATTTTAGACTTGTAAATTGTCTGAGATGATTTTCATATTCTGCTCATAACGGACCTGTTTAAAGCTCGTTACTAGAGTATTTTTTAGTTGAGACTCAAAAATTAGGTTTTGGGACTCGGTGCATACTTAGGACATCAATGTAGAGTTTGAAAGAGCGATCTACCTGTGATTGCTGCAGGGGGCCTCACAAATAAAAGTCATTGAAACAGACTGAGCAAGATGAAACAAGAAACTGTCATTTGGCTTTCAAAGTCAAGGGTTGTGGATTCATACCTCATTCAGGACAAGCAATATTTCTGATAAGATTGTCCTCTTCCACCCACACTGGATCTGTATAAAGCTCAAGACTGGAATAGTGTTTCAATTAATACTCAAAAGTGAGGTCCCCTGTTTCAGTGTATGCTAAAGAGGCCTCAGTAGAGTTTCAAAAAGAGTAGTCTACCTTTGGATGCTACAGAGGATGCTTAACCCTTTAATTGGCAGATACGCCAAACTACGCCATTCCGATTTTTGGACGGTCTGTTGCACAATGTTTAGTGTAAAATTGTTAAAACTTGACCGATTGGTGTAAATTTGGTACCATATGAAACTAGAGAAAATTGTCAACAAATTATATTCTTCGAGTTTTTTGATGCGGAATATATTTCAATTCAATTTTTTAAGTTGAATATTACGAAGCGATCCTGTTCCTGATGTAGTGAAAAATTAAGAGTGCCTAAAAAGTACGGAAAAAGTAATTTATTCAAACTTTGAAATTAAGTTTCAAACCCAAATAAAAATCACATATTTATTAAGAGCAGGAAAAAGTTGTTTGATTTATGTAAAGAAATAATAACTTGAGCCATAAATAACCTCGAATTCATTACTTCGAACAGCTACCACTTTTGATTTTTATCGTGTTTTATTTTGACGTTTTTGCCCACACCAGAAAAGCAAAACTTTTCGTTCTTATTTTACATGGTGACACTGTTTGATGCATCTTTATAAGTGAATTTTGGAACTTTGATTGAAAAATTTTATGCAAATAAAAAGGATTTTTTTTCTATTTTATCATGACACATATAAAAAAAAATAGTATTTTAGAAATTATTTCATTCAACAATTTTAAATCTTCGGCAAATGAATCTGAGGTAAAACTTGCATTTAAAAATAAAAATTTTTACGTGTCATTATTACAACTTTAAGTTTGAGTCAATGTAGAACTCTAAATTTATCCCGATTGAATCAATTTATCAGTTTTTTCGCACTCAATTTGAAAATTTTATTTGATGCTTTTCTTAAATATTTTTTTTTACCAGGACGATCGAAATACAACTTTAATTAGAATGTAGACCGCGATTTGAATAAATATGTTTTCAAGAGAATAAATTTATCATTGGCGAGTATCAAAATGTATGTACCGCGTTCGTGTCGGGTAATCAGTCCGCGCAAGCAAATAAATAAATAAATGATTTAATAATTATAATAAAATAAGAAATAAAAAACTACATTTACTTTATATCAGAATAATACAGATATTTAAAACAACTGAATGCCTGGATTGATATCTGTATAACCCATGCTCCAGACACATGTTCACTGCATAGAATATGCGTCTTCTCCTACGTCCGTACAGTGTTTCTAAAAATATAAAGGTTCGGCTTGGGTTCATAAATGATAACTATATATCATGACAAAAAATATATAAATACAAAGTCAAAGTTGTGAAATAAATAGAACTGATCATGGGTATTGGTTTATCACAGCCAATATCTCCCAGGGTCAATGATTTGTTTTGAACAAAAGTCCAGGTAATGTCCGTGTGGTTTCTTGTTTTTAGTAAACAAAAAAAGTTATGATACAAAATAAGGACAAATTATTGAAGTTACAGAAATTCAAAAACCTGCATATATAATGATTGGAAAAGAGAACTAATTTAATTTGATTTTTTAAATATATTTTATACATAAAGTTTTTAAAGTATAAAAACAAATACAAAGATTTAGTAAAATATATATATATATAAAAAATAAATAAAAAATTAAAAAGAAAAAAGGGACTTTACTGATAAAGCCATCAATAATAAAAAACAAACGTCTAAATAAAACTGACTGTTGGTAAAGTCAGAAAAACATCTAGCTATACTGGTAAAATTACAAATACAATTTTAGTATTCATTTTAATAATTTTGAATAAAAATTTAGAGTTGAACACTATTTTTTTGTATGTTTGTAAAGAATGCATATCTGGTAATAAGGTCAATATAAGTATGAAAATATTTTTATCTTTTTTTTACTAACTTATGGAAAAATAAATAAAAATTCAAAATCTATAGGAAATAATAAATACAATATCTTCATGGAAGAGCATACTAAAAATTTGTAATTTTGAAATGCTTGTAGTCGCGTCTATTGTCACTAAACATATAAAATAACTTAATCCTATGATTAAAAAATACAGGTCTGAATATCTAAGTCCACTTCTCAATATGTGCAAATGTGAGAAAAATAATTTGTCTGCATGTAAAAACTCGGTGGTCTTCACCAACTACTCCTGGTCCCAACATTTCTCCAGATTTTACAGCTTGAATGAAGGAATCTTGTCTGGGGTGCAAAATTTCATGTCTCCACTCTCTGAAATGTGTGTCCGTTGAGAACTCTCGAATTTTCACGAGACTGACTATGGCTTTTGATCACACACACACACACACACACACACACACACACACACACACACTCACACACACACACACACTCTCTCTCTCTCTCGCTCGCTCGCTCTCTCGTGGATTTACCCATAAAACTGAAGACGAAAAAATAGTAAATAGAGATGACAATATAGTGTCATTATTTTGCAATGTGAGGACAATTCATGTATGACATGTAAAACATTACCCAAACTCCGCCATAAATAAATTATTTCAAGCATTCTAACAAGCCTAATATTAAAAACAGTAAAATTAGGAATACTTGTCCTTGTATTCAAAGCAGTGCCATTACTTTGTAAGTTAATGTGTTAATAATTCATCTTAGATTTCGGTGGATAGTGTCACACACACACACACACACACACACACACACGCGCACGCATTGATTCTGGGTGGCTTTCATGACAATGCTGTGTTTCCATAAGTTGGAATAGGTTCGTTTATGATTTAAATACTAAAATACTGTCTCACGGTAGCAATTAAAATTCTTCATGTAAAGTCAGATATAAATGGTAATGCATCAATATAAGTTACATAATATTGAGTTAATGTCTGAAATAACTATTTCTATCCACTAATGTAGAAAAATGATTAACAAATTTGACAATCAGTTTTAAATATTGTAGTGTAATTGATGCATGAAAACAACTTTCCCCACCCAAAATGCATATAATATGTGAAATATGCATTTTCAAACAGTTGCAAAAGCTATTTGTTGAAAATGTTTTATATGATTCTGTATAAACACGATATATAGAAAGAAGGCAAGATAATCTGGTTCAAAGATAATTAAAGTAACCCTTGTAACAGTAACAGTTATTAATCTTTGCCAAATCCTAAGCGGTTTTGTTGTTTTTCAAAATTATTATTCAATTCCTGTCGAAGCGATCGGTTTAAGAATGATAGAGGATACCCAGAGAAAAAACACCAACCTTCAAAAGAAATATAAATTTTCTAACTCTTGGATCTGGTTGATTAGCTCGATTAGTCTATTGGGATTCGAAACCAGTGGTGAGAGGCACTGTAATCTGTAAGGCAATGATTTTCAGTGTTGCTTTTAACTATGTCACTTGTATACGCCTAAAAATACTTAAGTTTGTCAGACCGACTTTTTAGCATTCGTATGATAAAAAAATGCATATTGTTCACCTGCTGTTGCCTACCTGACCTAGTTTGATCAAAAGGTTGTGAATTACCAACTTTATCAAGTATCTGGCATATATCTAAAAATATATCATAACTTCGATCCAAACGAAAACTTTGGACGTCACAAGTTGTATCAGTGTATGTTCATTGTACTTATCAGATACTTATGGCATGTGCTGATTTTGACTTTCTATTATTCAAAATCAGCACATGACACATATTTCAAATACATTGTATTAGTAAGTGCATGCACTGTGAAAGCACATGGGTTTTTTCACGATATAACCAAATTCGCTAGATTCTGTTATCATGGTAACGGATATTGAAAAGTACAATGAAATTTTAGAATGACGTTTGGTATAATTATACAAATTGATTCATTATTTTTTTTGGGAGGGGGAGGTAAAAGATTACTTGTTATCTCGAGTTTCTTCAAAATGTAAGATGGCTTCAAGTTTTGAAACTAAAAGTTGTGTATCATTATTTTAAGTGAAAGAATGAGAATTTTAAAACAATCTGTAACTTACAGTTCTACTAATAATTATACATTTTATAATAAACGAATAAAACTATGTTGCACCTCTGTTTATTTGCATGAAATATATAAATAGTAAAATATCATACTCTTTCACGGTTTTGATAAGATTTTAGCAATTTGTGTTGCCAAGGTGACGGAAATTTGATTGAATGATCCTGGCAAAAACAAAATTATCATGTATGTTTTCTAAATAAAGATGTTTCTCTTCCATCATTCCTTTTAACTGTTGAAGTATTGAGTCGAAAAAAAATGTGTTCTTACGTGAACATGTCAATTGAAATAACAAAATATGACTGTCTTGTTTTGATGCGATAAGCTGATAATTCTGTAATAATCGACATCTCATTTTATTTGAAAAATGCAAAATTTCGAAAGTTTACTTTGTGTAAGCTTTTATTAGGTGCTGAAATAAAAATTATTTCTTCAAAATGCACGTTTTCCTGACTGCTGATATCTAGACATTGTCAAAAATTATGGATTTTTATACAAATTCTCGTTTATAGTACATTTTTGTTATATTCGTTGCCATGGTAACCGATATTTAGCTGAAAATAGTTTTGAATACTTTTTTATTAAACAAAAGTAAAATTCATATATGGTTTCATAGTAATAAAATCTTTATAACATAATGAAATTTGCGTCAAAATAGTGGTCTTTTTTCTTCTTCAAATATAAATTTTGTATATAACGGTTGTTTACTTTTAAGAATTTAACCAGAAATACATGAAATTTGATGGTTTTATTTTTTGGGAAAACAAACAAACTTTGAAATGATATTTCTACAGTGTATTTGAATGAGGCCTAACTTCGATTTATAAGCAAGAAAATTTATTTCAAATATGCAGGATTCAAGATAATAGCAATGTTTTGGAAATCAAGCAAAAATGTGAAAATTTTCACACATTTGTGGTGTAAATGCTTTGTTTATGTTGCCATGGTAACAGATATTTCGATTTTACATACCTTAATGTAAAGTATGTTATATAGGGATACCAAATATATAGGGGTTTGTTATTTACATTTTTACTGCAAATGTCTGAAATTTTGAATTGAAAATATGGTACAATTTTTGTTAAATTTACAAAATTCCTCTGCCAGTTAAAGGGTTAAAGGCTAGCTAGAAGTCATCGAAACACTGAGCAAGATAAGAAACAGTTCAGTGTTTAGATTGCATAAGATAGAAAATATTTCACATCAATTTATTTTTGTGGATTTTATTTTTTTCAAGATATTCACATAATACTATTATAATTGTGATGTCAGATGATAGATATTGCATATGCAAGTAAAATGCATCAAAATGAAATATTTATAAAAGTTTTTTTTAATTTTTTTTTTTATTTTTAATTTTTTTTATTTGTCTTGTCAATCCTGTGAATATATACTCAAAATAAATGTAAAAATTTCCTGATTTAGGGTTATCATTTTAGTTAAAGATCAGAAAAAGTCATGTAGTTTTTGTTTTTTCTTTATTTACCAGATATGGATAAAGCGACAGGTATGGCGGTCAGCTTGACCACAGCTATAGATGGGACATCTATGATACTACAGACATTAGTCAATACAGTAGTTAAAAGTATATTGTATACTCTCGCACCATCGTAAGTAGTTTAATCACATCAGTAATAAGTGGGTATGTAGAAATGGCCTCATCAAGATTCTTCCACTTTTATCATGGTGGTCAGTTATAGGATGGTTGAGTAAAGTTATAATCTTTTTTTTTTTGATTTAGATTCTTAGTTCTGGGATGGTTAGGAGAAGTTTTTTTTTTTTTTCATTTTAATTAGTTAAAATTTTTCCACTTATTTCAAGCTGGTCAGTCTTGGGATGGTTTAGTGAAAAAATGGTGTTAAATGATCCAGTCAAGACTCTTTATTATTTTAAGGTTATCTATTCTTGAGTAAAGTAATGGAGTTTTATGCCATAGTCAAGGTTTTCTACTTGTATCAAAATGATCAGTTCTGGAATGGTAGAGAAAACCAGAGTGCCGAAAAAACTTCCTTCCTTTGAAAATAGTCTGACACTTTCTATCACAAGGATCTACCTGAGTGAGGATTTGAACCTAGGTGGTGAAACATACAGTAGTCCATTTGTTTGGGCTTTTGACCACAAAGCCACATGTAAGACTTTTAATTTTTTCTGTTGCTTCTTGTCTAAACTCAAAGTTGTAAAAAAGAACAGACATATATTTGAGTCGTAAGTTCATGTTTTACACATTTGATTTACTGTTTTACCAGATATGATCCGTCAGAAACCAGTGATGTTCTTGGCACATTAAATAACTTACTTGGAGACCTGGGAAATAAAGGAGCGTTGTCACTGGATGTTATCGTACAAGCTCAGCAGAATGCTTACCAGTTGGCAGTACTTGTGACCACAGGGTCTTCTCAGACAGGTATGTTATATGTATTAAATAAGAAGTTGGTCATTTTAGTGTGCTAGCACTCTTTAGGTCACCATAATGGACATTGGTACAAATGCAGATCTGTAACACTTGCATACTCATACATCACATGAATTTGTGTTGAGATTAATCCTTGAGATTAATAACAGAATTCTTTTCATGAATTGCTGAATAATTACTGATGTGATGTAAAACAACATTTTCCTGTGTCAGCTTGAGTATTTGAGTCAGTCTTTTACCTTCAGTGTCTAAGTTTTGTTAAAATGTTTTTGGATGGTCAAAAGTGTTGAAATTTTCTGTGTGCAAAATTACTTCGATTTGCTTGATGTGTAGCAAACTTATGTGATACAGTCATACTGATGGTCTTTGTTTCATTTGAGAGATAACAAGTTTAAAGTCCATAATTTAGCTAATTAAATTATGTATACATGTATATCAAAACAATTACATCATCCATTTCTGTTTCAGCACGAAGGAGACGTAAGAGAGCTGTACCCAGTAGTGGTGGGTCATCATCATCATCATCGTCATCATCTGTAACCCCAATGTCTGTGTCAACTGTAAGTTTGTGTCATACTGTAGCCATTGGCTTTTTGGTTTTGGTTGAGCCTGGCATTGCCATTAGGCAAGACTTAGGTATTACTTTTCTGGTGTCGTCGTAGTTGTCGGCAGCAGCATGTCAAAATGTGAAAGTTTATGTTAAAGTAATGTATTTTCTACTCAATCAAGAACTAACCAGGCAAGACATTTCAATCCATGGAATTCTTGTTCCAAGTTGTGGACTCGCCACATTTGTTAATGCAGCCTTTAAAGCTGCATTAGGTTTTTCAATTTTCTGAATTTTTTTTGATTTTCTAAAATTGTATTTTTTTAAAAATAGACAACTTCTAATCACGATCCATATGATTTATTTTCTAAAATTTCATTCCTTTTAGCTGTAAATAAACGGAATCTTCTATCCGGTTGTCAATGTTTAACAATGATTATTATGAGCCGGGAGCATGCACTCAGATGGAAATTCCAATTAATCGAAAGTGAATTTTAATTGTTCATCATTAATATCCAGATGTATTAGCAATTGTGTAATGTATCCCTTACTAAGGCAAAAATGACAAATTCAATAAAATTCTATGTTTAATTTATCGTATTTCACCGTTTTGTAGGTTGTGTTTAAATGACCCTGTTTTTTATGATGTAACCATGTTCTAATTTTAGATCTCACACGTTACATCTCTCTGCGAAATTATTGTTATTTCTGTATTTATTTGAGCTTTTATCGTTGAACCAAATGTAACATTGTTCATTAGGAACATCATTAATTAGATCAGCACCGTTTTAATTTTTTCCTTGGAAAACTTAATGCAGCTTTAAACTGCATTCATTGGAACATAAATTTAAAGATATATTAATGCACACATGTGCACACACACACACACACATGATGATATCAATACCCCCAACACTATTTAAGGTCAAATTTTATATGTTAAAATACATTCATGTCTGAAAATAAAATATGAAAAAGAATTATTAGAAATTACTTGATGTTAAATTAGTAGTACTTTAAGCACACATAAAATTATGTTAGTCATGAACTGTCTTCCACAATGTGTGTGTGTGCTTTTAAATGTGCTTGACAAGCAGTTTGCATGTTGACTTCAGGATTTATTAAAACTTCTTTTTTGAACTCTTGTCTTCAGGAAGCCATCTTGAATCTAATGTGATCAATCTTACTTTTTGTGACTGCGGTTGTATTTGTGCACTTGCTTTCATTGTCATTATTAAATTGAATGTTTGCATAAACAAAAGAGTGGGCAAATACTGTTAAATGGGCAATGGGCTTCTTTTTGATATTTTATGGACAACTTTCTTCTTCGATTTCAGGCCACTAACACGTTGACTACTTACAGCACAACATTTTTAGCCCAGAATCTTGAAGACATAACCTCCCAGTCTGCTTCAGATTATTTGACAGTTCTAAACAATGTCATGATTGGTCTATGTGCTGAGGTCACCAATGCTGAACCTGCCACTGTCATCCAATCAAAACTGACCACTCTCAGAATCAGAAAGAGGTCAATGGATACCATAGCAACAGAACTCATTCAAGTCACATGTAATGATTGCCCCGGTTATGTTGCATATCCAGTTCAAGTAAGTAATAATTAAATTTTAAAATTTCTAACGATTTCATTGGTTGAAAAGGAAAATTATGTTCAGGTCATTTCTCAATAACTCGAACTCGCGTGTGGAAGTGTTTGTGACGTACGTAATCTAGAACAAACTACTTTTAATGCCCATCGTTTTACCTTGTTTTAATGTTATTTAAAGCAAAAAATTGCATAAAGTTATTTTCTCATTTGATTAAGTTGTCTTTAAAATTTAATTATAAGCATTGAATCTGATTTTCATACAGGTCATTGAGAAATAACCTGAATGGATGCTGTGTACACTGTGTAATTCATGAAGCTGTGTAATTCAATGCTTAATAGGTCCTCAAGAATATCCTACTTTCTGCCCGAACATGTTTCTTCTCTCCTTAGGACTTAAAAAAAAACCTAAATTAAATTTAAATCAGGACAGTTTTATATCAGTCAGTTTTTGCAAAAATTGTTATTTCAAGCTTAAGATATATCTTGTAGTCTGTCTAAGGGTCAAACCACTAGTTTTTGAATGAGAAGTCCTTAACCTTAAAATCATCCTGGTGGTTCAGAGGTAGAGCTTTTGCTTCAAGAATAGGAAGTCGCACATAAAACTAAAATTTGAGATATAGCTATATTGCCTGGCACTACAGCATAAAGAGGACTTAGAATCAGCTAAATCGTTCAGTGTCAAGTTAATGTGACTGGGGGAGAATAATGCCTTTCTACAGCATACTGATTCTGTGAGCTAGCATGTTATAGTCATCCCGAGTGTGCTCAAGTATAAGGAAGACCACACACACACACACACACACACACACACACACACACACACATATGAAACTGATTTTTAGATAAATCCTTAGAAATTAATTAACAGTTTTGCTCACATGATGAATAGCTGAAAATTTGCTGATGTGAAGTAAAAATTATAAAAACCAATAGCCTTGAATTTTGCCACTTGTTCAAGATTCTACACTAAAGCAGTAGCATTCATGTATATTACAAAAATGAAAAAAAAATCCAGTTGGAATTGCGGTAAGCATTTTAATATTAGTTACTATAGTTTGTTCAGGGTTTAAGATTGAAGGTAAGTTGATGAAAAAAAAAACATACCATACCATAGTATTACCTTCTCTTTTATTTATTTTAGGTTCAGTATGGATCTGATATTCAGAACTTGTACACATTCTGGAACTGTACTAATGATGGAACAACCCAGTGTTATGGAGCTTGTCTGGCATCGGCTCAGATGACAGTGGATCTTGTTACAGTGACATCATCAAATGGATACGGAGAACTGGTACAGAGAAGTAATGTTGTATTCTTAAAGATGATTAATCCAGAGACGTACAACTTTATGACCATCACAAATCTTTCGGCACCAATTGATGTATTTGTTCCAATTATCGATGCCGTCAATACAACAGCATATGGATTTCAGGTAAAATTGGGAAAAACTACCATCAGAATTTAAAGCTGCATTAAGTTTTTCAATTTTCTGAATTTTTATGATTTTCTAAAAAATATTTTTTTTAAAAATAGATATCTTCTAACCACGATCCGTGAGATTCATTTTCTAAAATTCATTTTCTGACCGGTTGGTCAGTGTTTTATGATGGTAATTATGAGCTTGGAGCATGCGCACGGATGTACAGAAAACCCTAGAATCGAAGGTGAAACATGACAGATTGCATTAATTGTCCTTCATTAATATCCAGATAAATTTGAAATGGTGTTATGTAACCCTTACTATGTCACAAAAGACAAATTCAACGAAGTTCTGTAATTAATTGTATTTTACCATTTTGAAAGTTGTGTTTAAATGACATAGCCATGTTCTAATATTAGATCCCAAATGCTGCATTGCACTGGGTAAATACTGTAATATCTGTATTTATTCGAGCTTTTATCGTAGAACCAAATGTAACATTGTTCATTAGGAACATCATTTATTAAATTAGCACTGTTTTAATTTTTTCTTTGAAAAACTTAATGCAGCTTTAAGTTGGCCAAGTACTATTTTGGAATTTTGAGAGACCTAAACTGTACAGAATTTTATCAGTCTGATGGCTTCTTTACAGTGGAAGGAGCGTGAGTAATGGCATTTCATGTCCAAATAGGAGATTCTTTAATTTAGTTGTAAGTGGTAAGAGATGTAGGGAAAACTAGAGTGCCTGGAGAAAACCAGTGACCTTCAGCAGCTAACCATACAAGGATCTGCCTGAATTAAAATTGAACCTTGGGAATATTAGAGGTGCTGATCTGGGATCTGTCTTAGTGAAATTTGAACATTGCCATGAGAAGTTCTTTAGACTACCTAGCCACTGAGGCTTTCATCAGACAAGCCAAGTGTTAATTAAATACCTAACTCCTATAGAATTTACTGTAATCACTTACTGCCAATATTACACCAAGTGTGTGTTGGGGGGGGGGGGGGGGGGTAGGTTTGAGCAGATCTTAGTTTGAGAAAGTTTGTCAGTTTGTTTGCCAAGATCAGTGATTTACCTGGGATACTCTAGTTTTCTCCACCATCTTAGAACTGACCACCTCAATATGAGTGAAAGAATCTTGACTTATGCATAAAACAGCATTAATCAAATCCAATCCAATTGACCAAAGGGAGATAACCATGCTACAAACTGGGTAACTAAATTGTATATGAAAAGTCATGATTGGTATGCTTGAACTAGAACCAATATCTTTGAATTTTTTATCATTTATCTGTTGTAGTGTATGATGTGGAAAAGTTCCAACTGGACCAATGAAACTTGTACCTCATATGGCTATGCCAAAGCTGGTGCTAACGGCTCTGTGTATGAAGTCAGATGTTCATGTTATGAGACTGGTATACTCAGGTATTGCATGCTTATATTTTTTATGACTTTTGATTCGCATCTCCAAATTTTTGCTCAATTTAAAAAAAAAGTTGTAATAAATTTTACTTAATAAATTCAAAGAATAATATTGCACAGTGCAGAGTAGAGTACAGAATTTCTCCATTATTGTGCATATGGCACATTGGCTAACTCTTTGGCCTACTTAAAACAATTGCAGATCAGGTTTGTGTTCTCAGCATTAAGTATGAGAAGATGTGGGATGTCTTGCTTTTACTGGTCGGTTTTCATCAAATTATCTCATTTCTTAAAATGTGCTAAAATATAGACCTCACCAAGCAACCATAGATTGATGCAAATTGTTCTAATTATTTTTACATGAAAAAGTATTATTTTTACATGGATGTCCATTATTTTACAAATTTTACTTTATTATTTATAGGTGACCTTTATTTTACAAGGTTCTTTGTAATTGTAGCCAATTGTAGCTAATTGTATTACCTTCTCTTTATCAGTTTGTTTTACACAAAGATTCTAGCATAGAGGGTGATGGGTGATGTAATTTATAACCATGGGCTTCCAACCACTCAGTCTCTATGGCCCCTTACTCAGTCTCTATGGCCCCCACTCAGTCTCTGTGGCCCCTTACTCAATCTCTATGGCCCCCACTCAGTCTCTGTGGCCCCTACTCAGTCTTTGTGGCCCCTACTCAGTCTCTACAGCCCCCTAATTGTTTTAGAAGAGTTTTTTGGCAAACATAAGTTGTTTTAAATACATTGCAGTGTGTTTGAGGGACCAGTGCAGGACGAAATTATCACAACAGAGGCTGAAACTACAGAAACAGG
Organism: Tegillarca granosa; assembly: GCA_029721355.1. Taxonomy (NCBI): domain Eukaryota; kingdom Metazoa; phylum Mollusca; class Bivalvia; order Arcoida; family Arcidae; genus Tegillarca; species Tegillarca granosa. Next base: position 37,007,527 of record CM056603.1, read on the forward strand.
TATGGAAAGAGAAAGAGAGAGAGAGAGAGAGAGAGAGAGAGAGAGAGAGAGAGAGAGAGAGTGTACAAAAAACCAGTATGGAGAAAGAGAGTGTGTGCATGTGTACATAAACCAGTATGGAGAGAGAGAGAGAGAGAGAGAGAGAGAGAGTACATAAACCAGTATGGGGAGAAAGACTGAGAGACTTCATTGATCAGTAAAGAGAAAAAGAAAATTACCACAGAAATAACTTTGAAGAGAGAGAGAAAGAAAGAAAGAAGAAGAATAGAGGTTTAATTTTTCAAAGAAAATTTTGTCATACCTCTGCCAGCATTCAGTGTTTTGTCAATGAAGTATTTTGCTCTATGAATCCTTCTATTAATCAAAATTCTTTATTTTATTAATTTTAGCAACATCAACTACACCAAGCTCAATAGATGTTCCATCTACAGCAGATAAAGTGTACACCTGGCTTGTTTTTACAAATGATTACGACAGCACACTCGCCACATTTTCTTCTCAATCTGATATGAACAGCCATTTCAAACAGGAATTATCAACTACATTGAGCGTTAGTTTATCTAGAATATCTGATTTGTCCACTCGTTCAGGTAAAGTAAATCCTACTATATTGATAACCACTTTGTAAAATAACCTGTCTATAAAGACCAATATGTAAAACCTACTGTAATGTTTTCCTCTACAATAAGACCATCTTTCTATTATGACCGGTGTTTTATGGGCCCTTGTTTGTACATTTCAAGGGCCATAAGGGACCTATTGATTTTAAACATCTGATTATGGATTACAGCAACCCTCAACACCATGGTTGGAATCCAACAAGAGGCAGGTCCTATTGTGAAGAAGTTTGTTGGTCAGCTTGCAGAAGGTCGGAGTTTTCTCCAGGCACTTCGATTATTTCCACCATGTGACTGGGGCACAAAACTCCTTTAATGCTATATTATATTTAAAAATATATAAATATAGATCATACCTTTGGCCTTTATTTATTATTTAAAGATATGCTTCGATGACAAGTCACAAGTAAATTTACATAATGTATTGAGTAAAGTATCTTGACCTTTGGTCAAAAAGATTGGAATGGAATGGAGGGATGGGTGTTTTTACAACCAAACCCAACATACCCACCCCTGCATCCCAAAACTTTTTACCTATTCTGAAGCAGTCAGTTCTGGGATGCTGAAGAAAACTTGAGTGCCCAAAGAACGACCACAAGTCTTTTTTTTTTTTTTCTTTCCGTTACTTCAGAACATTTTCTGATATAAGTGCAAAAATAAAAATTCTAAAGAACCCACCAACATGAAGGGGATAGGGGTGTGATTAGATCATTGCACATCATCTTATTGCTTGTTTTGAATCTTTTAGAAAAAGTAAATGTGAAGTGATTACATTAAACAGTAAAACCTTGATACATTGCCACTATTTCCTCAGAACATCACTGCTTCACAATTTACTGCAAGTCAAAGGAAAGGGAGACTACTCTGCAAACATATTTATTTCACTGCAAAATGAGGCAATGAGGTCATGTCCATGTAGTATCAAACTTATTAACTGTAAACATCCCTTTCTAACTAAAAACATTCTCTCTTTCTCTGTCTCTGTCTTTCTTTCTCTCTTTTGTTACCTTAGTGAAACAAAAAATAGTTGCAAAATCAAAAAATATTGATAACATAATTATAAATATTTTGTAGGAAGTATAATTGTGACATTTGCTATACTTAAGAGGAGTTCTCAGACAGAGGATACCATCGGTGTTATCTTGGCTCGCTTACAGGACAAAGTCCAGACAGAAACTCTTACTATAACTGACCACAATGGTCAGGTTTTAACAGTGGACACTCAGTCTTTTAAATGGTCATTAACACCATATTCCTATGGAGGTATGTATCTTAAAGTTCAACAAGGTCAGAGGTCATCATGTAAAATTTTAATGCTTCTAAAAATCAAACAATTATGGCTTAATACGTGTATTAAATTCGCAGATTGGTGTCTTTTAACAAGTTTTCTTCTGCCATGGTAGGCATCCAAAAATAAAGAGAATGCTCCTACCCCACTTTTGGCTATTATAAGTTTATTTCATTATAAATGTGGGATGTACTAATATATTTACAGGGTATAAATATTTATGGCTGCCAAATAACCACAAAAATAATTTAGCCATGAAATTGAAATTCATTCATTCATTCCACTTTACACTGTCCAGCAGTGGAACGAGAGGACTAAAAACGGGAAAGCATTTTTTTCATTCTAAAACTGCAGAAGTTTATACCTGAATAGAGTTAAAGTTGAGTTGAGTAATGGTGTTTAACGTTCCAGTCAAGAATATTTCACTTATGTTGCCAGCTATAGGCGAAAGTGCAGAAATTTTGCCTATGCATTGCGCTGATGGCATTATACAGCAGGGTTCTTTATCGTGCCATGCCTGCCATGACACGGGACCTAGTTTATTTTAAGTTCCCATCCGTGAACAGTCACTACCCACTTTCAAGTCTTGGGTCAGACCCGGCCGGGGTTCAAACCCACGACCTTCCATTTCAAGCGAGCACTCTACCAACTGAGCTACAGCAGTGGCCCTGAATAGAATAGTGAATATTACTAAATGTAAAATGTCAATAAACAATGGAATATTTTGGGGGTTAATTTTAATATACAGTAAATTCTGTCTACAAAGGCCACTTGAGGGAATGGCTAAAAGTGGCCTTTGTTGACAGGTGACCTATGCAGACAGGGTCGAAATTTTTTAGGACCAGTTATTCCCCTTGATTTGAATTTGACTTATAACTTCTCCAATTTGACAGTTATAAAATAATACACAAATCACCAATATTAATATATACTTATTAAAATGGAAGTTCATGATATAGTAAAAAAAAATTAGGGACTGTTTCAGACTGACGGCTACTGACAGGTGACCGTTTTACACAGATGATCACTTCCAGATGTTTTACTGTAGTACTTTATTTATTTATTTTTTTTTATTTTTTTTATTTTTTTATTTTTTTTTTTTCAGAAAAGGCTGGCGGGAACACTGCCCTTGTTATAGCTGGTGTCGTGGCAGGCATTGTAGCTCTTATTGTTATCATATTTATCATTGTTTTCCTGATATTCAAGAAGAAACAGAACAAGACGCCTAGTGTATCACCAACACCAACACCAAGTTATGGACATAATATGCATGGTATAATATTTTTTTTTTAAAATTGAAAACTTGTTCAAATTAAAGCTTGCTTTTTAGCTCACCTGAGCCGAAGGCTCAAGTGAGCTTTTCTGATCAAAATTTGTCTGTCGTCGTCGTCGTCGTCGTTGTCGTCGTCGTCGTCGTCGTCCGCGGCGTAAACTTTTACATTTTCGACTTCTTTTCTGAAACTACAAGATGGATATCAATGAAACTTGGTCAGATGCATATATGGGCCAGTGCAATTCAGATTTGTTCATGACGTTGTCCTAGCTCCCAAAACTAGGTCAAGGTGACCTATGGTTCAAAAAAACTTAAAAAATCTTCTTCTCCGAAAGCGAAGATGGTAGAAAAAATTTGATGTGATATTTGGCTTCTCTAGGGTCTTAAGCTTATAAATTGTTCATTTCGTGAAATTTGGTAAAAAATTAGGTTACGCGTTTTTGCGTTTAATTTTGAAAATTTCGTAAAATAGCTTCAAATTGTTATAACTTGTCTATATGAATAGATATTGACATGGGATTTTCAGTTTTGACTTTTTCTTGAAATAACCTTCAAAATGGGGTCAAGGTCAAAGTTCAAGGTCATGACCTAGTTTGTAATTTGTGCAGTTTTAGGCTATTTTCTTCAAAATTTTAAGAGATATATAATATCAAAACATTGTTAAAATGTTCAGCATGACAAAATGTAAAGAGGTACAAAGTTTCGTAACTGTATGATAATACATGTAGGAGTTGTTGCCCCTGAAATGTTATTTTTCTACCAATAAAAACTAAAATTGTGCATTAGCTTGAAAACTATAAACTTTTTGTATAGACATGTATTTTAGAATATTGTAGGTATTGACATGACGAACATTTTGATATATGGCTCAAGGTCATACATTCAAAGGTCAAGGTCATAGGTGCATAAAAAGACTGAAATTGTTAATTATCTTGGAAACTATTAACTTTTTGTATTGGCATGTATATTAGAATATTGTAAGAATTGATATGGTAATCATTCTGTTATGAGATATATACTCAGGTTGGCCATATCCTCAGGTGAGCGTTAAGGCCCATGGGCCTCTTGTTTTTAAGTTTTACTTGCTAATAGTGATTTCTTTAATATGCAAGGCATATTTAGTTTATTTATTTATTTTTTTTTTTAATTTTGATTTTTTGTTTGTTTTTTGTTTTATTTATTTATTTTATTTTATACATTTTTTTGTTACTATTTGTTATAATTATTTATTTATTTATTTATTTGTCTACCTCTTTATCTTTTAAATTAACAAAATGAAAGCTTATAGCCATAAAAGATTTATTGAATTGTCATATGTATTATTTCATAAAAATTCATAAGTAGCATATGACAGATCAATGAATTAAAATTTATTTCACACATCAACAGTTTTTCAGCTTGATGTTTTGACTCAATTTTTATCAATCTAAAGAAAAAATTTTAACACAATTCATCGTGCATGAAATGGAAAGTCTTCCTGATTTGCAATACCGGGTATATTAGGTTGCATTTAAGGCAATGCTAGTACACTCAGAGTCAATGTTGCATATAATTGAATCACTTGGTCCATTAAACTGGAAACAGGGCCAATAAGAAAAGGCTTATGACAAGAAAAATAACCCTTTCTGACTTAAGGTTTATGAGGATCACATCCACAGGGGTGAGATGCTCTGAGTTGAGTCTTACGCCACACTCAAGATTCTCCCACTTATTTGGAGGTGATCAGTTCTGGGATGGTGGAGAAAACCGAAGTGCCTAGAGAAAAGGTTCACAAACTTTCTCACACTAGGATTTGTCCCGGGTGGGATTCGAACCCAAGCATTGACAGACACTGTGATCTGTAAGTGCGTGTGTTAGACCACTTGGTCACCGAGCCCACCATTGAGACACTCGGGTTTAAAGGCTAACACCTTTACAGCTTAGCCACCACAGTCCAATTATCATAAAAACACAAAAGGTGACAGAATCTTATTTACAGTAAACATACTAATTTTAGTGTGTATGTATTTTAGCGCATTTTACATTCTCATCTAATTGGCGTTGATTTATATTAGCGAAAAACAGACTATAAGTCAGAACATGTATTTTAGCAGTATATTAAAATTAGTGCTACTGTCCCAGCACGCAAACTGCTAAATTAATTCATCACAAAAATTAGTACATTTACAGGTGTTTTTTTTCGTTGCAAATTAAAACAAGAATTTACACTAGAAGAAAAGTTTTTAAAAAATCATTTATAATTTAATAGTTTTTAACAAAATATTTTTTTTATTTTATTAGGAGTGGATGTTCTTAGAAAACCTGGCAACATTAAAACAGAGCTGCAAAAGGCTGAATTCAGTAATAGAGGTCGGATTAATGTGCAACCTGCTTTGTCCAAACCAGGAGATGGCAAATTACCTTTGCCTGAAATCAACAAAACAGACAGATTTAAAGACGATAATACTGATATGAACAAAGTTGCTATCAACGGTAAGGAAGACAGATTCAAACAGGACGATACTGACGTGGCAATTTCCATAGCTGGAGATGATGTCATCAGGCAGTCTAGAGCTGACAGCGGTGTTGGAACTAACTCTGGTTCAAGGAATAATGTACCTAAAAATGGAAATGTTGCTGCAAGCTCTGTTGGGGTTGGTATTGGTGGTGGTATGTCTTCAAATCAGAACACAGAGACAGAAACATGGATTGAGAAGGAAATAAAAACGGGTCATGAGGAAGAAACAAGATCGGGTAATAATTGGCAACATTATTTTTTTTAACCTTGGGATACCTACTACACTCACACTTCCAACCTCACCTCTTGAAAATCAAACTTCATCTAACAGTTCTCTGTTCTTAAAGTAAAGATAAATTTTGTCACTGACTTGAAATTTCAATCTGAATACTTTAACCGTTTGTGCTGTGTTTAACAAAAATTCAGTTTAAATGAGCAATCCTATTGTGTTTTAGAGTTGATTTTAATCCCTATTGCTACCATTTGAGGAAAAAAAAAAATATGTCAACATGTTTGAACCAAAACTGGTGTCACACATCAATGATTTGCTGACGTATAATATGCAAAAAAAAAAAAAACAACAGGAATTCATCTTATACCTTTATATCATGCTTATATTACACATTTACATACTGTCAGTTAATTTCCCTTCCTTACTTGTAAATATTGTATCCACACACAGTTATTACTTTGCATCTTCCCATACAAAAGAATTCCAAAAAAGGGAAATAATTTCTTTGAAAAAGAGACTTTAATTTATATTTTCGATTTTTAATTATGTTTCAGACAGCAGAGGAGGTTCAAGTTTACCAAGGGACCAACCTAACTCTAACCTACCGGATATTGCCTAGGTCTAAGGTGGAACAACTTTCAAGGAAGATAATTAATTTGAAAGGAATAGAAATATCTTTTTGAAAATAAGTTGTTTTAATGGATAAAGAAAAAATAAAAAAAAGCAAAACAGAAAATTTTTTGAATTTGATATATGGGTATTTTTGTGGGGAGGGGTGGGAGAACTAACTAAAATGTTAAATTATATACAGTTTATTTTACTGATATTTTGGTATAATGACACAATTTTAATAAAAGTAAAGATATATTTCAGAAAGAAAAGAAATTCATTGAATAATGATAATTTCTTAACACTTTTATGTACAAAAAAAAAAAAAAGAATTTTAGATTCAAATAAAAAAATAAAAAATTGAAAATCCCAAACAAAATTTTGAAAGTAAAAAAAAAGTATATTTTGATCATAATATTTACTTAGTAGTTATACGTGTATATCCACATCTACCAATGGTATTTAAAGGCTGAAAAATTAAAGTACACTTAGTTTGGAATGTTTGAATTTAGTATTTAAGTATACAAAATTAGAACAATTGCAAAATATATTTCATAAAAGATTTATTTTAAGATTTGGATATTGTGAAATTTAGACTCTTTTTTAGATGAAACGGACAAGTATTTATTAATTTTTAGTTTAAAATCTTTAGCTAAAATTGTATATCGATCATCATTTTTTTAAACGCTTTGACTAAAAAAAAATTTAAAAAGAAGTTTTAGATGCAAAAAAAATTCAAAATTGTAAATTGATTTGTCACTACTAAATTAAAAAATTGTTGAAAGTTACATAAAATTTTTAGTAAATGAAATTTTAAAAATTAAAGGTTAAACAATAATCTGGCATTGGTAATTTATTTTTTCACTCAATACAGTGCAATGGGATTGGCTAGCGAAACCATTAGACTCCCTGTAACCAATGTGCGGAAATTCTATTTCCTATTATTGAAAAGCATTATTATGTGCTGTTTTCCTTTAAAATGATTTAATTCTTGGGATTTTCTACACATGTACTAAAAGATATTTTGATGTATTTATTTAGAGGAACTCTGGTGACCCCTACTGTATCACATTAATAGATTTTATTTCTGTTGACACTGATGGCTAAAAGCTACTTAAGCAATATGGATTAAAGTTTTTAGATAAAGAAAAAGTAACATTGCAGTTGCCATGGTTTTCTACCAAACTTTTTGAAACATTTTTATAGTTATCACAAAGTTAACATGGCTACTTCAATCTTTTCTTGATCATAATTGGCTACTTTTGAAACGTTTTTCTTCTGATCATGGATATACTGAATTTATGCATAAAATGATAAAAAGAATATTTTGTGCCATTTGATTTTATTTTCCGATTGTTAACAACTTCAATAATTAAAAACACACACACACACAAACACAAATATATGTATATATTAAAAAAAATAATTTTCTGTTACTAATTAATTATTTAAAATGTTTGCTGGTTTATGGTGAAAATTATTAAATATCAAAAGTACAGTAAGTGGCAACAGGTGAAAAAAGGTTGTGGGCTCAATCCCCAGCTGGACTGCATGGTATGTATTTGAGAAAGATACATAATTTCAGTCCATCCAGCTGGATAGTGGAAGGTTTACAGAAAGAGGGTTGGGAAGGGGTTATTCTTGACTCCCTTTTTAAAACTGATTAAGCCCCTCCCAGATTCATAAATAATATTGTATTTATTTCCAGTATTTATGCTTGGTGTTAGACAACACTTTTTAAGAACCAGCTTTTGAATTCTTGCACACATTTTCTTGCATAACTTATATAGGATTTAATCCAAGATTTTAAATTTGCAAAACAATGTTGGAGTATGAGACTTGAGGGAAATTTGTAACTTTTTGGGACAAAAATTAATTATGATATAATCCGTCATATTTCTTATGTGGAACAGAAATAAAGAGTACATGTGTATCTATATTTTTTATTAACTCATATTAAAAATTGTACAATTATACCTTATCCAGTTGAAGTAATTTTTTTATATTTGTCCGTTGTAAAAGTATATACCAGTACTTAAAATCTTTAATTTACAATTTTATCTTTATTGCATCATTGTTTCTTACTTATATTGACATACTCCACTTATCAGCTAATCCAATACACACCTAGTTATAATATTCTTATATCTCTTAATGTCAGTAGTTACACTTATACTTTCCTACCTTATAAACAGAAGAGTTCCATACTTTTCATCCATATAAGCTTGCATGTACATGAAATTAGTCAATCAAACCACTATAAATCTATACCACTGCAAAAAAAAAAAACTCTAGATTTTAGAATAATCTGCAAGTAAGGTTTAGTATACCGAGTGATCTTAAAATCATTTGCAATAAATATGTCAGAAGTGTCAACACTCATAAAATCTTAGTTGTTAAATGTCTTTTCTATCCACCATGTTTACTCATGTTTCGGAATTTTGGGCAATAAATTTGAAATTTAAATTTGTGTTCGTTTTGTTTTTTTTTTTTTTTATTAAGGCCCATTTGAAAAATGGATGTTTAATTGCACCAAACTGTACAGTTGTTTTTGAGACAATACAGACTTGCTCCTATGGCACAATATCAAAAAACGTCTTGCCAGCGTCTAGACTCTTATTTAATAGGAGTAAATACAGACTGTGATTTTAAATAATGGACGTTTTTGAGTAATGGTGTTTAATGTCCTAGTCGAGGATTTTTCTCTTATATTGAGATGTTGCCAGCTTAAGGCGAAAGTGCAGAAATTTTGCCTGTGTGTTGCGCTGATGGCATTATACAGCAGGGTTCTTTAACATGCCACGTCTACAGTGACACAGGACCTCGTTTATTTTAAGTTTCCATCCGAAAGAACCGGGTGCTTGGTGAAAGAACAGACACTACCAACTTTCAAGTCATGGGTCAGACCCGGCCGGGGTTCGAACCTAAAACCTCCCACTCACGGAGCGAGCACTCTATCAAATGAGCTACCACAATGGTTAATTTAAAATGGAGCTAAATAAGCATACATTATAATGAAAGTTCGATGTTGGGCATTGACTAGGCTAGTAACATTAATATATAAAATTAATTTTATTTCATTGTTTCGATAAATTATATTCCTATTAACCAAATTTGCACAACCAATATTACAAGATCAACATAACCCATGTAAAGGTTGTTCACAATCTGCAGAACATTATTGTTAAAAGGTCGGAGACTTCGAACCCCAGCCGCTGATCAAATTTGTACAACCAATATTTAAAGCTCAACAGACCGCCCACAATCTGGGCCTTGTTGTTTAAAGTTTAAATCACCATCACGGTAGCTCAGTTGGTAGAGGGCTCGCTTCACATGTGGAAAGTCGGGTTTCAGACCTCTGCCGGGTCCGACCAAAACTTGAAAAAGGTAGTGACTGTTCTTTCGCCAAGCACCCGGCATTTCGAAATGAAATTCCTTAGATTCTTCGGACGAGACCTTAAAATCGATGCCCCGCTTCACGACACGCGTGGCGGCAGCACTAAAGAACCCTCCCTGAACATTGCAAAGGTCAAAATTTCTTCCACTTACAGCTGGTAACGTCTCGATACAAGTGAAATATTCTTGACTCGGACGTAAAACCCAAATAAATCAATCATTCAAAGTTTTAAACAGTCACATTTGTCAATATATATATATATTTTGAATTGTATCGGCCTTTTTAAACAAAGGTTTGAGAATAGAAAAAAAATTAAAACCTGAAGCACAAAATTTGATTTTATTTATTTTGTTTAATAATGATAATTGCTAATCATGCTTCAAACAACTTGGTTCTTGTGGCAATGCTTATAACGAGTCTATTTTTATATTAGGGTAGTTTTTAGGAAATAAAGCGTAAGAAGGCGTGAATGTTTACATACGGTTACATGCTTTTATTACCTGTTCGTCTGATTTTAAACCCCGTCATTGATCAGCTCGTGAACAACCAATGAAAGCCATCTGAAAGACACGGGATCACGTGATTGATAGAGACAAAACCGACAGCAAAATACGGTTAGCACTTGACTGTAACTTACTTTCATTTTAGTACAAATAAATATTACCTAAAAAAAATACAAGAAATGCACGGTAGAAAATATGGACGATAGGGATAATTGAACCAAATTTTGTTTGGGTAGCAGACCTCAGTCATGAAATGACAGCCAAAATTGCCCAATTTTGGTCATACCACCTTTAGTGTTATGCACCCATATTTCAATAATTTTTAAAGTAACACCAGAAATGTTGATACTTTTAAAATCAGAAGAATTCAAGCACTATTTCTATACTGAATTTATGACCCAAATGCAAATTTTAACAAGTTTAGCAAACATTTTGTTACCATGGCAACCACACAGAAAATTGTAAAATTTTACCTCAAAATAGACCATTTTCATAGAATCTGATGGTCAACAAACCCCGAACTACATATATTGGCACATATTGTCCCTGAATCCTCAAATATTACTTTTTTTCTTTTTCAAAAAAAATCAATACCTTGTCTGATTCATTTTTTCAGAAATTTGGAAAATGTGTCAATCATGCTAAAAGCACATGGCAATGTTTACATGCAAAATGTGGTCCAGGCATAGGAAGTGCATTGTGCCGCTCAAGTCCTTACGCTGGAAATATAGTGCGATAGTCATCCAACTCAGCTTAATTCTTTAGCAAACCTCAGAAGCTCTCACCCTGGCAAAATTGCAAAGTGCTATCTATTAACAAATTTAAATGAGCAGGGTCTAAGTAAAGACCCCTGAGTTTTTTATATGCACTACTTTGGACCGTCCCCCATCCGGCCTTATCACGACTGAGGTCTACTACCATAAGGCTAATGCAAATTTCAAAACTCATAATTTTACTTTATTTTCTGACAGAAGACAATATTACGAATCAAACGCTATGCAACACTTTGCTGGTATTTGCAAAAATTGTCAAAATTGGCTACAATCAATTCATAGGCATGCATTCCATAATGTGGCCAATTTACACTCATTTGGGCTAATTTTTGCAATTTTTGCCAAACTGATTATGTACATTTGAGTTAAAATGCTGTTGACAAATGGTTTAAAGCTTAAAAGTAAATGAAAAGATGCATTCCTGGTTATCTTATGTTAAATGTACATAGCAAACTTTGGCAATAAAAAACTAATTATTTGCCAAATTGATGGCAATTTTGCAAACTCGCACAAAATGAGCATTAAAATGAGTAAAAAGT